>BMAU01009099.1:0-377500 GCA_019973935.1 Trichonephila clavipes | reverse complement strand
CACTAGTTCAAAAGTTTCCACAGTTTCAGTTCTCATTAGCTGCGCCTGCGCGCGAAGACTGTGTTTTGCTTTTGGCTGCATGCCACATATATTTTATATTTATATATATATATATTATATTTTATATTTTTATATATATATATATATATATAAATCTACAATGTATTTGCTAGTTACCTGTTCTTTTAAAATAAATCCTGTTTGATAATAGAAATGTCCTTTACATTAAAAAAATATTTATATTTTATCAAACAGTTACATTTGATTGTACTATAATGAATTACTTTTTTAATAAATTCCGAATTGCATTATGGATATCCTTTACTATGGATGGAACATGATTCCCTGTGCTTGCGACTTTCATTTCTCCTCCTCCTTTTCTGTTTGGTGTCCAAAAAGCAAGAGGCAGTCAGAGATGTTTTTTAAAGTTTAAAAAAATATTTAGGAGGGTTAAGATCAAGGGCAATGTGTATACTTAATCGCTTGCGAATTACAATACTATCAAATTTCAAAAATGAGTAACGGAAGATCAATTCAAAAGGAACACCGTAATTGTCAAGAAAAAAGGCAACTGGAATATTTTAAACATTATTTGATCATTGTATTAATATATTATGTAAACATTATTATATTATCTATGTCTGTATACATGAAAAATAATGAAAACAATAATAATAATTCATTCTGTTTTAAATTTTCAATCCAAAAAAATGTTTTTTTGTTTCCAAATCTGATAAAAGGTACATATTGTTATGTGCGGCCCGCGAGATTATAATGTTTTGCCGAAGTGGCCCGCAAGGTCATTTGGGTTGGACACCCTTGGTTTATAGTATGAGGCCTAGGCCTAGACAAGGACAACGGCCATTACATAATAGTATAGTCTTACCATTTTTGCCAGTTGACATGCAGTTTGAAATTCCCTGTTTTTCGAAAATATATGCGGGAATAATATTTGACCATTAAAATTATCCGAATCATGGTCTTATTAAAACAGAGTCGCGAACGAAATTAGGTTCCTCCAAGGGCGAGGCCCTGGGCTTATGAAAAAACGTCCCTTACTGTAGGATGTAAAATGATTAAACTAGCTGTCGTAAATTCGGGAATGAATTCAATGAAGTCTCCTTTAATATAACGATTATTTATTAACTTAAATTACGCAAAGACAACGCATACCGTTAACAAAAATAATGGGCAAAGAACAAGGACGATTTTTCTTGGTGACCACATTTTCTCCTCACCTGGTCTCTACTGAAGACTAGTGTGAGCCTTTGCTGTTTGGGACAGTCAGTTATAGTTACTACAATAAGAGTGGGGTTTTTTTTTTAACGTTCTGAAAGATTTTCTTTTCTAGTTAACTGTTTATTAGTGAACTTAAGTTACTAATATCAGATGGAACCTAAAATGATTAAAAGGGGGAAACTCAATGCCGTCTGTCCTTGATCATAATAAACCTTAATTAAAATCGAAAATGAATGCCTATTTGGAATGAATTTCAAGCACGAAGCGTGAGGAACAATGGATAAATACAAAAGCGAACAAAAAAAAAAAGAAGAGAAAGTATTGTTTTCCTAATGTCGAACTTCTTTCTTCTGAAATAAAAGAAAAAGAAATGTGAAAAAAGTAAAAGAAAAAATTACTTTTTTTCAAGAAAAAGTGGTGCAGAGTCACGCGAAGATGAAGGGAAAACAAAACAAAAAAGAAAGTCTGAACGTTTCAGAAGACAAAATAAATCCAGTGATTTTTCCGAAACTTCTTGAGATATGTGATCTTGGAAACGGATTGCGTGTCTATGAAATAAGAAACCGAAATATGCCGGATTTAAATTCAGTTATTACGTCAAAGCAAAATCTTTTCTCCCTCCTGCACCTAAAAAGGTCAGTATCGTGATCGTGACAAAGTCACGATCGGTTTTATTGATGATAATAATTTTTGCTTTTTCACAGTAATTCGAAAGGGTTCGGCCTTCTATTGACTGAGGGGAAGTCGAACCACCCCTTCTTTCTCCAAAAGAACGTAATTTTCGAATGCGGAAATAGAAAAAATTATATTTTTGAGTACAAGGTTGGAGTCCAATAACACGCAACCAAGATTGGGGAGGGGGGGATATTTGAAAATGATCGGATTACAAAATCGAGATTTGTCAGAACATTGATTTTTCTACTTCTACAACTCTTTTTGTGGTGAGCATGCATATTTAATTTCTCATGGAAGATTGATAGCTAATTAAATATTTAACTGAATCAGCTAGTTTGTATTCGCGTCGTTTGATGTAAGAAATTGTAGTTTTTTAAAAATTCTTTTTTAGTGTTGTGTTTCTTGCTTTAGCAAATATTACCTACCGTAAAACCCGCGTATAATGTGCACCTACTTTCAAGCTGCATTTTTTGAGTTTTAGGTATATTCGCCGCATAACGCACCCCCTCCTTTTATACGAAGAAATCTGATATGTACGGGAACAATACTCTTTTGTTTTGAAGCCATTTATTCGAGATATTAGTGTTTGAGGTAGCCTAGTGGTCAAGGTAACGGATTCGTGGCTGGCGTGTCATGAGTTCCAGCCTAGTACTGCTACTGACCCTCCGTACAGAGGGAACGGATGCACGTTAAATAAGTCAAGCTCAATTGTTCCCCCGTAGGTGTGGTGTGGAAGTTAGGAGAGAGGAAAGTCAGCTGAGGTGTCGTCCTCCTCACTTGGCATTTGTTCAAAATTACGAGAACCGTGTGCAATGTTAATATTCATTCACTCACTCACTATTCGAGGTAATACATTTAAGTTTTTGAAAAAATAGTATTTTAGAATTCCCCACCCTTTGAAATTCACGAGGAATACGATTTCTTTTTAATGAACAATGCTTCGATGTATACAGAAGTCTTAATTTTTTTTATGCTCTTCTCTTTTTATTTAATTTTATTTTTAAAGGTATTTTTATACTCGTCGTATAACTTGCACCCCGAAATTTTTATCTTATATTTTTTTTGTTGAAAGTGCGCGTTATACGTCGGATTTTACGGCATTTTTTTTTATCGTATCAAATGTTTTCAGCAGTTAAAAAAAGAACTGCCGAGAGAAATGTTAAAAATAGCTTCTTTTAAAAGAATTTGTTAACAAGAGAATCAAATGTCAGAAGAGTTTTGAAGAGTTAGAATTTTAATTGACTACACTGAAACATTTAAAAATTTAGTGATGAGAAAAAATGTTTAAAATGTTTACAGCTGAAATTTTAAAGCTCTGTGATTATATTGTTAAATTTTTAAAATAAATTGTTCAGAAGGTTTATACGTAGCTCAGAGAACAATACTGAGCTTGGGTTAGTGAATGTAATTAATGTCAAAAAAAGAGATATACCTTTAATTTTTTACTTAAAATTTATTGACTCAAGGTCATATAACATTCATAAACCTCGAAACATGTTCTCTGTCATGAAACTCTTCTCATGTCTCATGAACGTGTTTCGTGAAAAAACTTTGTCAGATTGATAGATAAAAATGACAGTTTTCCGTCTGATTCTTCTTAAACAAATTTCCACAAGTTTCAATTATTGTTTCAACGAACTAGACTGAATTGTATATATAATTAAAGATACAATTGAGTTGCAATTATTTAGTTTGTATGAAATAATTGAAAATTTCTTATTTATCTTAAAATCAACAATTATATTCACAATAAGCATATAAATGATGTTTGGCACATGAACAGAACTTTTATTTTTAAACTTCAACATTAATGTTGTCTCAGTTTATCATGTTCCGTTTAATGCAGAAATAACAATTTTATTTCAATGATTTTTCTACCCCAGCAGCTAAACATTTATTTTCAATATAACAGATCTTTTAACTTTCCAATTCAATTACTTACGAACCCATAGCAGCCTGATTGTTCTGAGTACCTTAAAAATTATACGTAGTCACGATAATTTCAACAGTGCTTCATTGTTTTAAATGCGAAAAAAACAATTTGATACCTTCGAACAGCTGCCACATGACTTAGAAAAGATACTTTGCTATAAATATAATGGCGTATATTATCGAATCGAAATTCGGTTAGTGGGGGAAAAAGGGCCCTTTCTCGCTAGAGAATTTTAAACAAATTCATCACGGATTCCTCATTTCATAGTTCATGGTCATGCGGGCGCAAAGAAAAAGCATTTTGGCGTGATATAAACATCTCTGCGAAAGTGTGGAAATCTATTACGATAACGCACCTCTGAACGCTTTTCTGGAGTCTTGGATTTTGTATGTCAAGGATAATATGATTTGGTATTCCTATAATTTAAGATTTATACCTCTCGTATGGGTTTCCCCCGAGTCTTTAAGCGAAACCTTTGCTATTTTGCAAAATGGATAGAGGAAAATACCTGTCATCAATGTGCTGCTGATGGAACTAAATATCCCTCGAAGAAGCATGCCGTGGTTGTTGGTTTCGTAATCGTACATTAAGCTTCTCTCTACTGCTTACTGTTGCTTTCTTTTTCTGTGATATATTGAAGAAGAGAATTGATGGTTTTTGAATTACGTCATTTGGTGTTAGACGAGCGGTTACCACTAAGTAGCTTGTTACGAAGGTGGATTTTTTGGAATTAGGCAATTTGTCTTTTTTGCTCGCAACCAAATATTTTGATATAGGTTTAGATTTTTTACTACAACATTATGAAGTTATGATTCAATAAATTTTTTTACGTGCATTAATTTTCAGTTAACAATGATTTGGATTTACTAAATTATACTTCTTAGGCTGAATAGTTGTACAGCAGGGGTGGACAGACTTTCCCAGGGTACGGGCCAGTGCCGGTTTATACATTGGGCGCTTGGGGCAGTTGCCCAGGGGCCTGGAGAGGCCCAGAAGGGGCAGGATAAGCTAGAGTTAGCCCCATTTTCTGGTTATAAATTTAGATCCTCCAGTACCAAGGGGGCCTGTAGATCTTCTGCACCCAGGGCCCGAAATGAGCTTAAGTCGGCACTGGTACGGGGTACTTCTAATTTTTTCAAAGTGTTGCGGTTCACTCAGTAGCGTAGGTGTGGTGAACCAAGAAAATAGTCTGCTATACTTACTAATAATAAATAATAATTTATTAATAATAAATTTTATTGTAGATATTACCTTCTATAAAAAAAATTTACTCTTTTAAAACCGCGTTTAAAGCAAAACGCAAGATACAAACATGATGCCAATGACCCTAAATATAATGATATCAAACGATGCATTTATTATCAAGCAATTCAAAATACATAAAAAAATGAAACATTTTCATCTTAATTTAGTTTTCGTAGTAATATTTATAGTGGAAGACTTAGTCTGCATACTGTCCGCTAATCTTGAATATCTCGGTAGGCTGCTAATCTACAGGCGATCACCCCAAAATGCCTTGGTGGTCCACCGGTCGTTCGCGATCGACTTAATGCCTACCCCTGTTGTACAGGGTGAAATACACATTGTTGCCTTTTAACCTTTGAGCTGCTGTGAAGGCGGCGATTACTGGATATTAACGACATATATATTGTCCGATGTTCAAGCTTCATATAATAGAAAAGGAAAATAAGTTATCAGACTACTTTCAGAATTGTGATTTTGAACAACAGTATAAATTAGTCTCTTTTTTTATATTTAGTGTCTGTTGAAGTAGAATATACGTATGGAATTGTTTTTAAAAATATTATTACAATTAAAAATTATTTAAATGCAATTTCTTTTTGGAAAATGAAAAAAAGGCATAATTTTTGAAACATTATGAAAAAAATGCTTCTCCAATTATATTTTTCATATATATGGCTAAGACTTCTGTGCAGAGCCTAAACTAGTATTTAGAAATATATACCATAAATAATATTAATACTGCGTATTTAATGTCTGCTGGTTATACGCCAGATATTAAAAGGAGAGCTTCCATAATAATAATTAAAAAAGATGAGCATAGAAAAAAATTAGACTTCTATATAAATCTAAATACTGTTTGTTTAAAAGAAATGGCATTCCTTAAGAAATTAAAGGGTTGCATTTCTAGAAATACACTATTTTTTTAAAAGCCTGGGATAGTACCTCAAATAAATGACTTCGAAACATAAGAGCATTGCTTACGTGTATTTTTGGTATCTACGTAAAAAAGGGAATGCTCGTTATACGGCGAATATACGTAAAAATTAAAAATTTTATCTTGAAAATATGGGTGCGCATTATACGGTGGTGCACGTTATACGCCGGATTTTACGGTACTTAAGAAGTAGATTTGTTAAAATTTTAATATATCATACTAAAGAGAAATTTTAAATAAAGCACCGGTTATTATTTCGATTAATAGTAACTCTGAAAATAATGTGAATTCTTCAAAACTCATTTTTTGTGGGCACCTCTCATAGGCAAAATATCATTATTATAGAAGCATTTTCCAAAAGTAGAATATTTTGAACGTGTGCCATTTTTTCTTCGGTTTTTGCCAAAAAATTGCATTTGAAATTTTTTACTGCAATAATGTTCTTAAACCAATTATGTATATATATTAATGAGTGACACTGAATTTTAAAAAAAATATTCGTTTATAAAACGCTTTTGCAACATCACGATCCCGAAAGTAGTCCGATACTTTGAAAATGGTAATGTGAATCTGTGGAACAATTCTTGTTGATTTAGTTCTTTAAAAAAAAATACGAAAGAAACGTACATTTTTGCTCTTATACCACGTTAGAACGTTAAGCAGTGAAAAGAGTTTTGAAATATTAGATAATGAAATATTTATATTTAGTGTAATTTTTTAACTATGTTATTCGCTCTCGAATTATGAATTTTCACTAAAGAAAAGTCATTAATACTTGTTTAAACTTCTTTCTAGCAGAATTGAAGGTGATATCTGACAGATAATAATTCATCGTGTAGTTGTTTTTATCGATATATTTCGCCTACTGAAAGGTCAGTCTGTTTATTGAAGTATGTCTGAAAAGTGCAAAACAAATAAAGCGTGCCCCTAAATCGAATTGATCACTTCCATAAACAAACCTGAATTTATTTGAAATATTCCAAGCGAAGCCCATTTCTAATTAAATCGATTAGTTCAGCTTTTCAATGAAAAGTTAATTTTATTATCTAAAATGATTAATCGCCTTTCTGAAAAAAACCACCTTGAAATTCATCCGACAACTCCAGGTGGCAAGAAGCTGCGTATTTGAAGTTCACAACCAACATGATTTTATAAACAACGACAATCCATTCATTTCGTTTCTTCCACCATCAGTCAAGTCTTCAAGATTCAAACATTCATCAGATTCTCTGAAGTATCTTTGGGACACACCTTCTTCTAGAAAGGGAGAACCGGATTTTTTCTCAACAGTTAAGACAAGCGACAGTTGTAAACAGTTAATCAACTTATGAAATAGGTATGACTTTTTTGCCCATAGCCGTGGTACTTCAAACAGCAAGTGGCCTTGTCATCAAGCTCTGCAAGAATTGCATCATTTGATCAAAAGCGTGATCGTTCGATTGCACATCCACAGGTGGCCAAGGTTTTGTTGATCGTTTTTAAATTCCTCGTTGATGAGATGGGAGGCTATGAGAAGGGCCTTCGAAGACCTTGACAGGGTCATTTCGTGGATTATAACAGACAGACGGACAAATCAAGGCTCTTGTGAAATTAAATTTTGCTTTCTTAGAACACATGAAGGTAGAATAATAGCAGTACTTGTTTTGGGATTCGTTTTAAGTACCCCGTTAATCTTAGGATAGAGATTCATTGTCATTAATGCACCTGAAGAGCTACCGAGAATTCGAATCCTGGGGAGCACTACGGGTTAAGGAATCTTTTCGATGTATTGTTTTCTTTTCTATTTCCTTGTCCTTAATTTACGGAGGAGGCAAGGACGCCGGGAAGATCAGTGTTAATTTAATATTTAAAATTATGCATGAACTTATCCTTTTCTTCTGAAGTGTGGTATGTTTTTGATTATTCCCCTTGCTTCTTGGAGATCTTCAAATTTTAGTTTCGGGGTCAAGGAAAGTGGCAGGCGTAGTTGCGTGTAACTATCTTAGGAGGTTTTGGGTTGTATTTTTATTCAAGTAATGCTTGTATGCTTGTATTGTCGGGTTGCCCCTCAAAATAGAGTTGGGTTTAAATAAAGGAACCAAAACGTACTCTCACCTGCATGATCAAAACTTCGGCCCAAAACGAAAGGCGTATTTTAGCCCCCTTGAAACGATGAATTTCTTGGACCTCTATCTGTCGATCAGGTGGTATTAGTAACAAAGCATCTTAAAAATTACATGTTTTGCTTTAATTCTGTTTAAGTGCTATGAAACCTTTAAGCACTGGAAGAATTTTACCTGAAGTTTACTCATTTGGATTTATATGTTGATTCCAGAATTTACCACATCCTGTGCACGAAATCAGTGATTCTCAACCACTGCTCAGCGGCACTTAAATGTGCCGACAAATTTTTTAAAATTATTAATTATACTCTGAGAAAAAAATAAAATCCGGAACCGAATCATTCGCTCGTTTTATAGAAGTAAACTAAAGATATTCGTGGTATATTTAATCTATCCTTTCGTGGATAGATGGATATAAACAAATTTGATTTGGCTCGTAATCTATTTGTTGTAAAGGATACATTTATAACTGAATTAACTTTGGATGACGAGGAAGAACAAATTTCGTTCTGTGATAATCGATATTTCATTTCAAAACATTCAGAAGAGCAATTAATACATTTTGGATTAAAATTACAGGTGGTTTTCTCAATAGCAAAGAAGCTTTAAAAATATTCTTACTCTTTTCTACATCTTATTTACGTGAATTCGGATTTTCAGCATTAACAAATATAAAAATGAAAAAAGATCGAGTCTTTTTTTTTTAAATGTAGGGGACAAAATGAGCAGGGGCGTAGCTACCGCCGTCTCAGTCGGGGCCCCCATGCTAAAGGGGCCCCAACATGTGTAGCTACAGTACCACTAACAAGGATTTCACTTCTAAAAAAGGGTCCTGAAGAAGTTTTGATACGGGGCCCACTCAGAACTGTGAAAATGAGGTACCTTCATTTCGACTCTGAAACGTCGTCAGAACGAATGTACGTTGTCGTATATTATTAAACGACTCATTATTTCCTCATTTTTTGTCTTACTCACTAAACAGAAATTTATTAATAAAGAACGCACTTTATGCAGCAAAACAACTTCTTAAATTACAGTATTCTATTTCATTCAAACATTCTTATGTTTTTTTTTTAAAAAAAAGAGGCGGTTCACTTAACAGCTGCAGGTGACATATCCTTCAGTAATTCAGTATCCTTGAAATTTCAATTCAATTATTACCGTTCTGTGAAGTTTCTAAGAAACAGAAACGGAATGAGATTGCTCAATGTTGTTTTACTCTCTCTCTTAAAATTCCTTCATTTGTTATTACTTTTTATTTTAATGCTCTTGCAGCTGAAAAGGAAATGAGTTTTTCTAATGAGAAAAACAGAAACATCATTGCTTTCTCGTTATAGTCTGCTCATTATTCATTTGCCACACCAGCGTGGCTTCTCTTGTTAGGTATGAAATAAGACCTTGGCATTCCTACTCTGGAAAACATCGTAAATTCGCTTTTACGTCGTTGCAAACGTGTTTGTCGCAATGGGATCTATTTGATATCGATAATATGTTGATCGTGCATAAATGGAACCTTTTTAAAAATGCCGGAAAACATAGTAAAATGTATTTTCTTCAGTTTTATCTGGAAGTTTGCAAGTCTAGATACTGTATTGTGTCGAAAAGTGAACTTAAATATCGATTTTTGCTAAAATGTAATACATTATTACATTATTATTGGTGTTGTTTCTCTTTAGATGAGCAAAATTAGGGTCTCATCGCATAGTTAATCTCGTTTTGGGATTTCTTGAGACCCTGGACCCCTTTGCAAAAGTACCCCTTGAACCTTTTAAATTGACAGCAGTATGTAGCATAGGTTGTCAGGTATTCTTACAAATGGGAACCCATAATTCACAATCCAATATACCTAGGCACTAACTAACTCGACCAATTGCCGGCTATCGACTATATGGGTAAAGATGGTGTATGGTTTTAGAACATGTAAGGATCTCGGTTCCATGCCTAGAGATGTCGGAGAAAGAGAAGGAAGACTAGCTACGTTCAAAATCAGTTAATTTATTTGTAACACATTCAACAACACATGTTAAATCAATCAAAACGAAGTGATGCACCTAATTAAAGCTATATGGAGCCAATTAACAAGATACGCAAGCTACGAGAAGACTTTAAATACCATTACTCTTATTTCATGTTCGTACACACTGCCTTCTAAGCTATCTAATCTCTATTCAATCTCTGGTGACAAATCGTCACCTTCATTATTATAATTGTCAAACAGCAAATATCTGAGTTACACTATAAATTTGATTAATCACTGTTCCGCTGGTAAACTATCCTCTCCCCCCCCTAGCTTGAAAGCTTAGACTATATATCGAACTAATTTACATAATCACGTTCTCTTTTTCAGAGGGTGCGTTGCAAATAAAAGAGTTTTTAAGGACCAAAGATTTCCCGAGAAGATTTGTTAATCAGAAGGACGCGGATAGAGCCGTCACAAACCTGACATAATAATAAAGTCTCGCTAATTTTGCCAGTTGGCATATAATTTGAAATTCCCAGTTTTTCGCAGAGCTTGTCCTAGAAGTAACATTTGGTGGTTTATATGATTCATATTACACACACATATAAACTTATTGAGACCTAGTTGAAACCGAGACAAGCCCTCTCTCGCCCTCCCCCCCCACAAGGCCGTGGCCCAGTACGCCCATGTATTAAAACGTTCCTGGGCATTATGAATTATTTTTTAGCCTTAAGGTTCTAGAGTGTGGCGTAAATTAAATAAAAATCAAATTAAATTGAAGGATAAATTTAAAATAGTACAATAAATAATGTATGGTCTTATTTCCAAGCATAAATATTTATACCGAAATAGTAATTAATACTTTAAAAATAAAAATGCATGGATATTTTTAATGAAAAAAAATTTTAATAAAATTTTATTTCCTAAAGATGATCTACGAGGCCCACTGTGCGAGTGGTAGCGTATCACGCTTCCAAACCACAGGTTCAGGGTTCTACCCTCGGGCTGGGCAAGGACGACTTAGCCTTTCATTCCTCCTTCAGTGAGTCGATGAAAGAGTACCAAGCTTGCTTGCAGACTAAAACACTAGGAGTCTCGCTTCAGACTGACCACCTGATCGGGACATCTGCTCATGCACCTCACCGCCCAATGGTCACGTACACTGAAATGGGCACAGCAGGCCTTGGCCGTCGTGGGCTGTTGCTTTTATCTGCACTCATTACTGATATATTAAATTAAATTCACATAGCGATATTTAGTCATGAATATTTTCACAAACATAATGGGAACTTCTCATTTGAATTGGTTATATCTCCAAATTTCAAAAAAAAAAAATGTATGGTTAATTTAATTTATAGAACGGAATGGGATTTTTTCTTAAGTAAAGACTAATTTATTTTTTGAAGAAAAAGTGCATGCGATATTACACATATTAAACCAAAATCGTATAAATGATTTATTTATACAAAAATAAAATTCAGGTGAAAATTTTGACATGGAAAAAAATGAAAGAATGCATTCAATTCAAATATTATTTCCTGCTGTCAGTAAGATGTTTTCGGAACGAGAGTATGGAAATTGGATTAAATATTTCTTCCATGTTCCTGAACATGTGATTGATATAACCAGTAACTTTTTTTTCCCTTCCACAACGATAAGATCAGTAAAAGTTAAAAAATCACCAATTTTCAAATTGGAAAAATTTCTAGCGTAACTCTTCTTGAAATTCAGAACTTGACAGCAAAAGTTATTATCGATGCGTCAGTGGTTAGCGTGATGGAAAAGGCATTAGAGTGTGCAAGTTAAGAATAATTATATTTTTAAATAAGCCTGAAGAAGATTTTTGTTTTGTGTGGTTATGTTGGACGTTTACATAAAAACAGTGAAGTGTTAAAAAATGAAAAAATAAATAAATAAACTTTCGAATAATTATTATTTGTTTTATTTAAATAACTTAAGTAATAATTATAGTATTAATAATAAAAATCTACATCATGATAAACAGAAAAGAGTTTTAATGCATGGGACATTGACCCGAGACAATGGACCCGAGCCCAGGGCCTCAGACTCGTAAGGGGACCTCTTCTCATTCTTCGACTCGACTTTAATAGGATCAGGTTCCAACTAATTTTAATCTTCAATCGTTTTTGTTATTCCCGCATTTGCTCGCCTAAAAACTGTAACAACCCTCCTGGGGTTGTTGGTGTTTAGGGGTTCGAGCAAAGATCAGCCATAACAAGTTTTAAACACAATTTTATTTATAACCAACACAACGAAGGGTAGGAAATGTATTTAATAAATAATCGGAAGAGCAATCGCATAGGCATAAAGCTACTAACATATAATTAAGATTTATTTAACTGACTTCTGAAGCCCCCTTGACTTCTTTCTTCAATTCTCTGCAAATATCTTGCTTAACTATACGGCCTCCCGTTGTAAATCTTGTTCATAATTCAATAATTTTTAATCTCCATCTGTCAATTATCGACCATCATCGCGTACACAAATGCCAACGCTTAAATGGAAGAACTCATTTAATTAAATCTCGTCTTCTTCGAGGAAGTTTTCAACTGAACTGACAGTTTATAAGAATAATTTTACCCCAAGAGGATTAGTTGAAGATTCCCGGACAGACCCGTTACAAAACTGAGAAATTCAAATTGTATGCCAAATGGCAACAGTGGCAAGATTGCATTATTATGTCATGTCCTTGTCTAGGCTTATGTCCACGTCCAACGCCATTATGACTCATTTAGTCCAAAGGCGGCATTCGGCTAGTTTTGTGAGTCGTGCAAATTTATGTTACGATCTACAGTTTAAGTGAGTATTTGACAACGTGTGCTATAAACTGTTTATTCAAAAGTGTTGCAAATGAGGCCTACTTTTTTGCATAGTGACCCAGGGACTCAAGAAGGCACAAGAAGTCACTGATAATAAACATGTATTTTAGTATTAAAAGAAGATTTATTGGCAATTAACTCAACAAATCTAAATGAAATTAAAAAATTGTACTCTTATTTGTATGCGTATCGATTAAACAATTTTTTTTCGGTTTAAGTATTGCAACAACAGATAATTTATTTCCTTATGACACAAAATAAATAAGATAATCTTAACAAAGAATCTGCGTGCGTCTCTTTTGAAGGAAGACTGTGATGCTATTAATTACTTCGATGATATTTAGAAAAGTTAGTGTGTGACCTGATTTAAATTTTGGAAGCAGCAGCTTTTCATTACCCAATGTTTCTATTCTCTAACCTGTAGCAAAATGTTTTCATTTTCCTATAGTTGTTTTTAAATTATCACCATGGTCTTATTGTTATTTGCATGTCTTTGCCATTTTAGACGCATGTCTTTGCCATTTTAGACGCATGTCTGTATGTTTAAATATCTTTTTTGCATAATTACACATTTAAAAATGTCTTTACTAATTACAACGCTTCTATTAATCATAGCAGTGCTTATTAATTAAAAATAGAATATTAACCCGTAAAGATTTGTATTTTGTAGTGTGTTGGCTGTTAAAGATAAAACTAAAAATGGTCAATTTGGGATTGGGTTCAATGAGGTCTCATTTAGTGTAACAATTATTTATTAATTTAAGTTAGGGAACACAAAGACAATATACATATCATTAACAAAAGGAATGGATAAAGAACTTGAACGGTCTTTCGTAGCTACCGCATTGGCCCCTCACCTGGCCTCTGCTGGAAAATGTGACCACTAGAGGACGCTTCAGCGTTTTAGAACAGTCATTTAAGGCTGTTTTCGGTCAATGTTAATGAATAGGACCCGAATTTGGAACATTTTTTCAGATAAAAAGAAATGAAAAATTATTATGATATTCTGGCTTCACTAACCTTTAGAGAGTAGCATTTTTTAGCATACATCTCATTTTTAAACGAGTTGATCCATTTTTTTCTGGTATAAAATGTGTTTCACGTTTTTTTTCTCCTATATCGTAATGTTAAATGGGCTATGGCTTCACGCATTAAAACGAAAAAAAAATTTCTTGAATAATTTGAAACTTTTAAAAACACTATATGGTTAACAAAGGTATGAGTTGTAATATTGCAAATTTCCATGGATATTGAGGCATTTTTTTGTCTGAAAATGAACTTTGCGTTTAGTTAGATCTCTCGTACTTTTACCGTAGACAGCCTTAAAGTAATAAATGACAAGAGTGGTGACACGTTTATTTTTTAAGCATTTAAAAAAAAACAATTTTTAAATTCCCATTTTTTTCTTTGAACAACTTTAAACAATTACAAAATATTAAGATTGATTGTCACTTACATTTATAATAGAGTTTGCATTGCGCAAATAAGATTGTCTACTTACAAAATAATTGATAAATTAATATTGCAAAAAATGACACAATACAATACAAAAAAAAATGATACAAAAATATACAATAATACAATAGTTCCCATGTAACTTTTAAGAAAACACAAAAATATGTTCAATACACTTCGAATATAAAAGTAAGATGAATCTGAGAATTGAAATTCTAGTATTTGTTTATGCACGCGTATTAAATTTTATTTTTAAGATATAATTACCAAAAACAATTATTTTAAAATAATTGGTTCAAGAAAAACTGAACTGTATAATTAAGGTAATGATCTATATTATTAAAGCAGTTTCATGATTAATTTTAAATATAATTTTGTTTGATTTAAAAATTGTATAAAAATATTATTTAAAGCGCTGGATTTATAAATTAGAATCATAACTGTGTGCAGCATTCATAATTGCGCATAGGAAATTATATTTATCAATTTTTTCACTACCGTGAGCATATCATTAGTCTTTTAAAAAAATTAACATCTTTTCTTAAAAAAAGAAAAACTTATTTGTTTTCGTTATTCACCTCAGAGGTTTTTTTAAAATAAATTTTTTTAATTACCTATTAATATACAGGTTTATTAAAAGTAATTTATAGTCCACAGAATATATCTGTGTTTTCGTGAGTAATTTGGGTTCATGGTTTGTTTTTTAAACAATTTCCGGGCATATACTTAATTTAAGCTACACAAACTTTTGAAATAGAAAATAATATGCAGTTTTTTTAATTCCTCCCCCAAAAGCAAAACAACAATTTCAGAAAAACAAATAATTAATTAAATGCTGAAGTAATTAGCTAACTCAGATAATTCTTTGAAGAAAAAAATTAGTTCAATGATTTGAGTATTTACTTTTGCTTTCTAAGTGAGCTTTTGAATCTCAAATTTATTTAATGAGAATGAATTCTTCTGGTTGGGGATTTAATTTCAATATTTGTGTGCATATAATGAATACTTAGCGTTGTTAAGTGTATTGAGGGGTTCATGCACTTTAAACTGAGCAGGACTTACTCGGTTTCGGCTAATCAATTATAATTTTTATCCCATTGAATATTTTCAACCTTCAAAGAAATTTAACTAATTTAAAAGAATTTTTTCATCGTTTAATAAAAATATGTTCTTATCCAGATTTTCTACTAACACCATTGACTCTTCACATTTTTTACTTTGAAGTTTTTCTTGTGTTTATTATTTAATAGCTTGGAGGGGATATCTCTTACATTTTCCAGGGAAGTACATTTTATCACAGTGTCTTCTCTGATTTTTTGAAGACATTGACGTCACAAATACGTCATTCACCTGTTTTGGAAATCACTGAGAATTCAAACTGCTCAATTACGTACGTAAAATAGTTGCATAGATTTCTGGCGATTGTAACTTTCTACGAATTTCTTACAATAACAGGTTCTTTATGAGGAACTACCGAAAATTGCATTTGATTTTAAAGTAAAAGCTTCCTTACTTCAATGTGTGATGTCTAACGAATGGACGATAATGAATCGGTTGCAGACAAATATCCTAATTGATAAAGATAATTGTTCCATTTTTAAGTGTTATTTCTTCTTTTTTTTATGAAGAAGAGTTGCAAGTGATAAAGCTATGACGTTCAAATGTTATTGACGCATTGCAACATGTGCTAAATTAAGTTTAAGAAAAATTATTTTGCAATTTCCCGTGAAGTTTGAATTATGTAAAATTCGATTGTGATATTCTGTGTGAAGTCCCTTTGATAAAATCTCTGATATAGACTCGTATATAATATTGAGTTTTTATGAAGTCTCATATGAATATTTCTGATTTTATGATTTGAAAATGGTAAAGACATGGGAAACAGCAAAAATATTTTCTTTAAAGTTAATTATATATGTTATGTATTTTTTACTTTTTTTGACTTTTATGTACTTGTACTGTACTTCGAGACTGTAAATTATAACATGACATCTAATTTAAATATCCGTTCCCTACACAAAAATAGAGCTTAAGTTCTTGGTTAAATTTGTCTTCAACTATCAAATAGAAGAACTAAATTTGGAACATATTTTGTGATCGAAAAATATAACAGTAAACGTATTAGTTCATGTGGCTGTAACACTATTTCTGTTTATCCTGCTGAACCCTTAAAATTTAGAAAAACTAATCACAGACATAGTATTTAACTTCAATGTATGAAATTAAACTTTCATATTGCAGTACATAAGTACAAAGAGACAAAAATGAATGCATTATTAACATACAAAACCATTCACATACATAAATTTCATTAATTCATTCATAAATTAGATTTATTCATACTTAAATTGGTTTGGTTCATGTATAAATTGGATTGGTTTCCACACAAAAATTGGATGAATTCGTACAAAAATGGAATTGGTTCATGCCTAAATGAATTCTGCAATAAAATATGCTTTAATTTTTGTCGCAATCGAAATAATAGGATACATTTTTTTAAACAATAGTCGAAAGGAAACATTTTTTTCATTTGAATTTTTCCATTTCCATCTCGTACTTGAGTCTAATTCTTTTATTGTGAGACAAAAACTACTTTAATTTATAAAGCAACGATAAATAAGGATTTTATAACAATAAGTTCATTAAATTAATGAAACATTAATTAATTTTTACAGTTTGAGCCCCTTATCCTAATCGGAATACATGAATTTATATTGGAGGAGTGCAAATTTGCGTAGGTGCTCTGATAAGTGACCAAAGAATTGATGAGAGAGATATATAAGTGCTTGTAAATGTTACTCATGAAATTACTCTGTGGTATTCAATATACTTAAAAGGACAGCACAGCAATTCTTTCTGAACCAATTATTCATTCAACGTAGGCTGAAACGAACTCTTTTTTTTTTTTTTTTTTTTTTTTTGAGATATTGCATGTGAATATTTGCTTTTTAATTCCAGTCTGCTTCGAGCTGTGATGAAGCTTTTTGCGGCGTATGCCATTAAAAAGCAACTCAACGACGCCCTGTCCGAATTAATTCAGTGTCGTAACCTTTGACGTAGTTATGCGACCTGTTTACCACTGCGAGAATCTTCATTTTCATACAGAACTGGTTTAATTTGTTTTTACTCGAGAAGATAATTTTTTAAACCTTGGCCTTCAAAGGCTGCAGCGGAAATGAATATATATCGTGTCGGTTTTCGAATGTTAGTTCGTTGCGTGGCCGCTAGGTGCGCTGTTTTGTGGGTTTTTTTTTTATTTCCGGTGGGTGTTGCACAGGAATTCTTTGTGAGAAATTAATGCGAATTATTATTCATACTTGTGAAATTTGTGTGTTTTTTCTTCTGTTTTTGCATACTTTTGTGAGATCTCAACTCTTTATTTCCACATCCTTTATTTTTACAACAATATGTGTGATTCACTGCCGATTAAACGCTGGTCTTTGAAGGACAAAAGTTTTGTTTTCATTTTTGGTGCCTAAAAACAATTTCATTCATGCCTTTACAAATTTCGGCGTTTAATTATCCACCAAGGCTGACCAGATAGTGGATTAAGTCACTTAGGGAGAGAAAACATGATTTAATATGTAATTAAAAGTTGATTGCATAAGAAAGCATTATTATCTCTGTAAGAAATGAATTGTAGAGCTAGACGAGTTGTTAAAATTTATAGTCAAATAAGCGGCTGACGTGTTATCTGTTGAATAATATTTAAAAAACGTTTTTGCAGAAAACAATTCGCAATGAAAATGTTCTTAATGAACTTGTTTGAATTCTTAGAAATTCTCTTTGGAATTTAACTATAGCGTATGTAATTATCAAAAACTGGGAAAATTTTTCACTTTCACATTTTTTAAGCCTTTCTTGTATTCGACTGTCTTTATTTATTTATTTATTTTCTGAAATTTATGCGCAATATAGTTGGAGAATTATTCTGAAATATAGCGATTTTTGAATTTTTTTTCCCCGCACTTACTTTAGTTCAATCAAACAAATTTATGAATTTCATATTATTATATTTCCAAAAGCTTAATTCATTTTTAAAATTACTTATTTATTTATATTTAGCTAAAATGAATAGAGATGGTATATATTTCTTTGTTAACAGCAATAATTTTTTATTCTCAGTAGTTTATTGCTTTAAGAAAAAATTCAAAAGTAGTTTAATATTTTTATGTTTAAAAATTTCCGTTGATTATATAAATAATCTATCAATTCTAAATTGCCATAAACCTAATAAAATTAAAGAACAATAAATAGAAATATAACACGACATTGTAGATAAAAAAAAGTAAGATAGCCTCTGTAGTATAATAACAAACTCTTAGCCTTAGGAACTAAAATTGTGGGATAAAATATAGTTTTAAGACCAGCCAATCTTCCCCTATATTTATTTATACCAATCAGCAGCAAAGAAGGGAAAATGGTGTAAGAACAATGGTGCACATAGGAATATTTCAAGAGGGTAGGAGGTTCAAGGCTGCAAGTCCATCATTCTCATATTATACTCCAATTCGTCACTTAGCATATTCTTTTGATTTTGTCGGTTTTTAGGAACAAAAAAAAAACAGTTTAAAATGAATCATTAATAACAAATACTTAATTAAATTTTACGTACTAATACATGGAAAATAATCAATTGAGAAAAAAAATCAAGGGCTTTGGGGGAAAGGGGGAGGTGGACCCTCCCCCAAGCCCTTGTGTGCGTCACTGTGTAAAAACAAGACTTCATTCTAAAGATAATAATCATAATACTAGGAGAATAATACTAAAAATACTAAAACTAAGTTACACTTACCAATACCAAATACCAAGTAAAAAAAAAAAAGAATGAAAAAATAAATCTACGTAACTAAGCCAAAAAATCAAACATGTAAATAAATTTGTATTTTCGAGTCTACAATATTACAACACAACAAGTTAGGATGCAAACTTCATGCCTAAACGGGACTAACACATACATATATAAATGTTTTTGATATAATTGATCTTTTAAGTGATGGTGTCAAAACCGTATTATCTGCAAGCTGAACTAAATAACAGCTTCTGATCCCTGATGTGAGTAGAGGACGATCATTTTGTATTATTTGGGGAACATTCTGTTGAATAACTTGATTATGAAGGAGTGAAATGTTCTGTAAATAACCGAAAATATTCATGACAGAAAACACCCTGAATGTAATATCCAATAAAATCAAAGTACTTGTTTCTGATTTATAGTGTCAAAATTAAACTTTCATAAGTTTAAAATTAAACTAGCCACTTGCGGTTGCTGACTGTTTGAAAGCATCAGGACCAAAGATCAAAGCAAATAAAATGGTTTTCTATACTATGTAATATTACTAGATTCTCAACGAGACATTTCTAGTTCAATCTATTTACCTATATTAGAAATGTGGTAAACACGGATATCTTTAAAAACCACCAAGTAACCTTCCAGCAAATTTGATTCCGTTTGATGTTTCATACAACCTGGAAACATTATGCAGTGACCCATTATTATTTCATGAAAGAGCGGATACCAACCACCCTGGAAGTTTTCACGCCAAATCTGGAGCGGTCATTCACTTTCAAAACCAAAACACATTCGACTGTTTTCAGTGTAATATTCGATTCTAACCTCAACCTATGCATATCACCAGTTGAAGAGTTGTCACTTTCGTTTTGGAATTGACACCTACCCACCACATCTTCAGTCAAGAAGAATTGGTATATTTAGAGATTCTGAAAAATCAGTAATCACACAGCCCAGCTATTCATGTCTTGTAAGCCAGCATGGGAGTAAGTGCCCCCATTCTCTGCAGGTGTGTTGTTGGAAGCGCTAAGTGAAATCATCCATCACGCTTTCAAACATCCTTTCGTTCTACATCCTGAATCTTCTTGTGGTTGGAGTCAAGGCCAAATCGGGAGACGAGCTCGTGTCTAGAATACGCGATTCTTCTTTAGCTTTTTTTTATTCGATAGCCCTAGAAAGATTGTCCGAGTCAATAAATCAAGTGTTGTGGCTATCGTGAGGCAATAGCCGAAATGGCATGGGAAAATGTTACCGTGAAAGTTACCTTCTAACAAAAGAGGTTTTTTGGTAAGGTTTGGAAGTAGTAGACCAGTTGGAAAGTGTGTTAGTATGACTCCTCGTGAGTTGTTATCTAGATGATGATTCTCAGATTCATTAGTGGTTTTATAACGCTTTTAACTGGAAGAAGTATAGAGATAGATATCTAACCTTTTCTCAATTTTTTATTTCGCCGAAAAAAATTGAGTTGATGATATCTGTTTTGATTTAGAACCGCTTATTTAATTTATTTTCATTATATGTCAGAGGAAAAGAGCCTACTTATTTATTCAGTAAATTTTTTATTAAATTTAAGTTTTAAAAATATCATCCTGTTCAAAATTTTTTCCTGTAATTGCTAACGAACCTCCTTTTGCAATTTTAATCGTTATCAGTTTTATTCAAACTTCGTAACTTAACAGGAACTAACTTAAGGTTATTGACCATTTTTGGAACCGTAATTTCGAAAAAATGTATAAAAAATCACAATATTTTCAGCATTATTATCAATCGAAGTAACCGGTGCTGTTTGTTGAAATTTCTTTGCTCTGATGTATTAAAATATGAATATATATAAATCCACTTTTAAACTATATATTATAAAATCCTAGTTCAGGCTTTTAACAGAAGTCTTGCCTATATATATGCAAAATATTATGGCAGCATTTTCCAAAAGAAGAAAAAAAAAATGTTTTGGAAATGTCATTTTTTTTTTCATTTCTTGCAAAAAAAATTGCATTTAAATATTTTTTTCTTGTGATAATATTCTTAAAACAATTTTATATCTACATTCTGATTAAACTGACACACTAAATAAAAAAATTATTAATTTGTACGCTTTTTTCAAAATCACAGTTCCAAACGTGGTCAGTCACCGTAATTGAAACCCCATAAAAGCATATTTTGCTCACGAAACCGAAGAACGAATGTTGTAGAAAGTACTTAAAAAATAATTTTAAAGGGGATAGAAATCTGCTTAAACACATTGAACATTTCGCCTAACGATTGCGTACGGATTTTAATGGAAACGCAACCTTTTGAAGATCATGTCTGGGGCAGGATATTCGAAGTAATGTCACCTTTTTAGTATCGATTCCTGGTTCGGAAACTAAGTATTTTCCTCATTATTAATCAGGAATGATGCTATGATTTTTAATGCAGTTTGGATCATATTTGTACTTATTTTCTATGTATTGAAATGATTAACCGTGTATTCTCTGGTGTGTAACGCACACTTTTAGCACAAAAAAATAAAATCGAAATACTTGGGGAGCATTATATTTACGCCTGGTATAAAAAAGATAACTTTTTAAATAAATAAAAGATGAGAATTTAAAAAAATTATCTTTGTATTTATATCAATATTGTCCATTAAAAAAAAAAGGACATACCTTATACACATATAACAATGAAACGCTTTAAATTTGGTCTCCCTCCCACTATGTTCTTTAGGGTCGTATTTTTAGAAGTACAGTACAGTCCCGATAATCCGAACAATATCGGACCGACCCCTGTTCGGATTACGTGATTGTTCGGATTAGCCGGAGTAACAGCGAAATCACTATTTGAACTGGGAGTACGGGTTATGTTGTACAATTTTTCACACTAAACATTAGTGGTTCTGTTCTGTAGTTTATTCCATTTTAAAATTTGTACCATAACTTGATGTACAGTGCGTGAATATTAAATAAAGAACTGTTTTGAATTAAGGTTTATACTGTTTTATATTGAAATATTCACCGATTTTTTTTTTCGTCCTTAAAATTATAAAATTTTTTCCGCGGAGCCGTTCGGATTAACCGGATGTTCGGATTAGCCGTGTTCGGATTATCGGGACTGTACTGTATACCATTGTTAAAAAGCATTGTATAATAATTAGAATAAAGGATTTCAAAAGATAAGTGCATTGTACATACACATTTCGAGTTTCTTTGTTAAAAAAATAGAATGTACGTGTGTTATGTCTAAATTTAATACATTAAATAAAATATTTTTTAAAATATACCTAATTTTTAAAAAAAAATGTGATTTGTTTATATAGGTATGGGTAATATGCCGGGATGTACGGTATGTAATATCTTATATCTAATATTATATATATATATATATATATATATATATATAAATCTTTTTCTTGTTCTTTTCTAATATTAAATATTGTCTTATTATTCAAAAGGCACTAATTATAGTCATTAATATAATTTATATGATAAATGTCATTAATATCTTTTTTTTATTTTAAAAATTTCAGATATCTAAATTTTTTTAATTAAAAACGTAGGATTAATTTAAATAAAAAATATATATATTGTACCTTTTAAAGAAATCACATTCCGGAGAATTTTCTTATACTGCTTTTTTTGTTACTCAAGGAATTGTTGTGCTTTTTCTTGCATAATTTAGTTCAAACTAGTTTTTTTCTCTTTCATATCCTTATTATTATTATTATTCTACTCTTTGTTGAAATCTGGCACATGCAAAATAGTTGTTCACTAATCTTGAGGATCGTGTCATCGATCATAATTGTCACTCTGATCCTGTATACATTATCAAAACACGCAAGAAAAATTCCAACGACGTATTTCATAAAACTGCAAGAACTGGTCACGCATAAATATTTGAAGTTTCTAACTTCCTGTTTTAAGAAAAATATTAACAATCTGGGAAGAAGAATACAGTATATTAACAAAGAATTTATTGTTTTGAATTATTTTAAATTCTGTGTTTAATAATGAAATAATTTATTCAACTTAATTAAACATTAAGATACATAACATTTGGCAGTTGGTTAGGCTTAAAAAGGCACAATTGTCTTTTTTGAAACTCGTTTTTTATCTTGTTTTTAAATATTAGTTTTTAATAAAGAAACATTTTTCCAGAAATCTTGTCATTAAATTTTAACTGAACAATTAAAAAAGTGTGTATGTAGTGTATAATAGAAATCGACAATAACTATCAAATTTCAGAATAACTTTTCATTTTAAAATAACTTTTTTTTTAAAGTAACTCTTTTATTATTAAATGATTGATATTCAATGTTTTAGTCAAGAATATTCCATGTAAATCATAATGATAATTATTATGTATTTTAATTTTTGTTCAGTCCAATAATTAAATATTGCAAATTTAGTAACGATTTTCTTTTTAGAATTCTAATTCAATTGTTTTTATAAAAATTAAAGAATTGTATTTTTTAATTATTATTGATATTCAAGAATTCAATTAATACCACTGTAAATAAAATTTCAGTTAACTTCCTATTCTGTATGAATTGGCATAGACAGTTAAACCTTTGAAAGATAGATACTTCTCCAAGATGGGTTCATCAATATTATTTATGAGATATTCTGTTATACATTTCTTACATAAGAGTGTACACAGCAAGGATGGCGAACCAGTGGCTCGCAACACAATATTTTGGGTGCGCCACCGATCAAAATGGTTTGCATTTTAATTCAAAATAACAAAGTTCAATATGAAGTATTACGAGAAACGTGAGTGATCTGTCGCAGCTGTCAGCGAGATTTTCGCAATTCAAAGAATTATCGGAAACGCTCAAGTGTTTTATGTACCTTCACATGTGACTTCATTTAATAAACTGAATTTATCCCAATTCTATTAGTTGTAAATTGAAAAATTTGAAATGAAATTGATTGTTTTCCAGTCTAGTTCAAAATGAAATCTAAAATTTGTTGAAAAAATGAGAAAGTTGGAATTTTTGAAACGCTATTTGGAAAGTAAAAATGCTGGTAATGAAATTTTGGAACATGAAACTCGATTCCAGATACATTTAGCTGTTTGAAAAAACTGGTTCATGCTATTTTAATCATATTTTCATCTACCTATGCCTACGAGTCATTATTTTCAGATTTGAATAACATTAAAGATTCACTTAGAAACCGTTTGGACGATGACTCCAATTCAGCTTGCATTTTGTTAAAAGTAACATCTTACAATCCTAATACAAGTTATTTATCATCTAATCTACCACAACAGAATTTACACTAATGTTACTTTAACTTGAATTACACGTATAAATAAAACATTTACTACTATACTGTACAAAATGTATTTTTTCGTTTTAATTAAAGAGTTTTGAGTTTGTTAGTATTTAGTTTTATTACTTTCTCAATAATCACAAGTCAAAATTATTTTACGGCACGTCTATACCTCCTTAAACTTTTCTTAAAGAAAAAATAACACGTTGATCCAAAAAGCTTTGCCATCCCTGGTATAGAGTATATTGAGATAGCGGTGTGCTGCTATTTCAATGTACACATATTTTGAATAGAATTGTACAAGTTTTTGTATAGAAGGATTAACATTATAAATATAATGAGTTATATACAAAGCATTAAATTATTTTGTCAATCGGTTCATTCTGCATTTTCCTGTACTTTTTTCCCACCACCAAAATGACTGCTTTGCACAACACCTCTCCATTTCTTATCGTGCCAATCCACTGACGAATCCATTTTACGATCTTGAACTCCCAATCTGGTAGCCTGTTCCTCAAAGGTAACCAAAGTTCATACCTCGGAGCTGTCAGCTAGCAGCAGCAACTCCCAAAATTGTATCTTCAGCAAGATATAACCACTGCCTTCCCGCAGTCTCGCGTTGACAACAAATGGCTCGACCAATGGTAAAGAAAAAAAAAAGTCAATCGCCGATATCATTGTCGTGCGCCCCATGCTAAAGGGTGGGGCTGTTCTCCTCAGTGAGAAAAGGTCAAGCAACACATTAAGGAAGTGACATTCATTCACACTGTTACTTCCTCAAAAGGCTAATTGGGCAAGAGGTGCCGATCACGTCTTTTCTTGAGCATTGTTTGTCTGGTTTTTATGAAGTGACTCATTCATTCATTCACAATCCTCTTCTCTGAGTGATTTTGGTGGCGATTGGGATTGTGGAGGTTAATTGATGTTTTGCTGACTTGGGATTTCTCTAGGTTGGACTTTTGTGTTATCCTCAAATTGATTAAGGACTGAACACTGTAGGGTGTGAGCATTATACTTCAGGTACTTTGTTGTTGGTGCCTCTGAGGTAGTCAACAATTGAACTCGGATAAATGTAACGGAATGATTATATGTATTTGCTAAGCAATAACTTTTTGCCACTTTGTTCCAGATATAGTAAACAATTCATCTGGAGTTGAATCTAGCGAGTCGGTTAGATGTAACTGCAAGTAATAGCTTTAGCACTTAGTTACAATGATCGAGCATGGGGAACAATTGAAATTGAACAGTATGGTCATTTTTAGAGATTTACGTGCTCGAAGAACAAAGTTATTAAAAATAGGATTGTAATTATTGTGAAGAAGTTCTGATTGCCATCTAATTAAAGTTTCATAATTGTTATTTACTGAATCGAAGAAAAAGTTCATGAATGCGATTATGTGCTTCTTTATGTAATCTTAATGGGGTAAAATTAGAAAGGTCGCATTATTTTTTAAAACTTTCTTCAGGTAACTATGACCTTAATGTTAAACAATTAATTGTCAGTTCTAATGATTTGGATCTTTTGGTTGATATTTGCTGTGTTGTCAGTAATTGATTTTTTTAAAAGAACTGTGATTAAATTCAGATTATTAAATCTTTTCTGTGGTGTTGCAGGTATAATAATATATTCTTCACGATGGAGAATGGAGGAAATTTTATAAGGTATTAAAATTGTGTAGAGTGTTGGATAATGAAGATAAAACTTACTGTGGGGAATGCAGGGCTGGGTTAAACGAAGTCTCATTATGTAACAATTATTTAATAATTTAAGTTAGGTTACCCAAAGGCAACATATATAGTAACAAGAAATAATGGATAAAGAACGTTAACCTTTTTTTCATTCTCTCCTCACCAGGCCTCTGGTGTTAGGATAGTCAGTTTCAGTGATTTAGTAAAAAGGGTTACAATCTTACATTTTTTTTTCATTTTAACTTTTCAGAAACTTATTATTGTTTTTTGTTTGGGAATATTTTATGTATTCATGTTTTTGTGCACTATGTAACATTAAATGACTTTATTGAACGTGACTAAAGACCTGATTTTTCTTTTTCTTCCTGGCTGAAAATTTTATGTTCTTTTATATTAGCAGTCTTTATAAAATTTACCTTATGGCTTGCTCGTTTACTAATTACTTTCATTAATATAGAAGTGATTTAGAACTTAATCAGGACTTGTAAAATGAATAGCGGTTGAGATAAACTTTACTTATATACACTGAGGTCTCATCAGTACTTAGAGTTAAGTATAAAAAAGGGATCGAAAAAGTTCAGTTAAAAGAAAAATATTTGGTTATAGGATATTAAAAGATTTTTCATATTCATTAAATTATTCTTCTTCATTAGATGTAATTCGTTCAGAAAGATGTTTTAATAACTCAAATGTGTTTTAGTTCAATTTAGGGATCGAATGAACTTTTAATAGCCTCTGAAAAGTACCAAGAAAAATTTTTGAATTTATTTGATGTACAATTTTTTTAAAAAAATACATGTAGGTAATGTTAATCTAGATAAGGAAATGATAAATTTTCAAATGGTTTTGTTGTCTTAGGTTAATTTATTTACGATTACCGCATAAACTATTAAAATCCGTAACAGTAATTTGGTGAAAACAGTTGCTGTTAGGTTTAAATTTTGAAATATGAATAAGTACAAATCAATGAAAGTATAATATGCTACTTAAAAAACTAACATTTTTTTTTAAAAAATTAAATTTTTTTTATATTTAAATCAAAGTTAAAATAGTTTTTTCAGAAAATTTGAACAAAATTCAAATTTTTTTCTTCAAAAAATGTATTCTATTTGAGTTTTTAATACATTCAAATACTACATTGCTTCAAAAATAAGATGAAAATAAATTTCATTACTTTCAAAAGTAATGAGCATTTTTAATACTTTCCTAAAATAAAATCCTATCAAAATTTCTCATTTACAATGGAAAAAGCTGCACGATATTATAAAATATTCTAAAATAATAAAAAAAATAAAAAATACTTTATTAATAAAAAAAATTAATATCAACGTTGTCGCACCTGTATTTAAGAACATTTTTAGACATCGCTGGTACCTGTTTTAAACTGGATAAAGCTTTGAAAAATGCTAATAAAACCTCACCTTTTTATTAAAGTAAAATAAACTCGTGCTTAAAATACGAAATCCTATTTTTATATAAAAGAAAAGACTTAACAACTGGCCTTATTTCTTATTCTATTAAATCCATTTAAATTACTAATACGTTATTTTTGGTTTAATGTATATGTATGCACGTGCAAATTGAATACTTAAGTTATTATTAGAAACTCATGGCCGCTAAATTATAACTCGCACTCTGTCGATATTATTCTAAATCCCAATCCATTCAACTCAGCATAGTTGGTAAAGGATAGTATCCACAACTAATTTCTTTCCGAAAAAGAAAGCAATTAGGGCCATGTATCTTTTTTTAAGGGTCATCAAATAGCTCTTGTTTCTCTTTCATCCATTACTATGCACAAAGGAAATGGCCTACTTTTTCTCGCACTGTAATAGAATAAAGTCCTGGCGCGAACATAGGGGAGGCACTGATAGCATTTCGAATAAAAGAACTAGAACCCCAAATTTCATTAACGCCGGCGACCTTTGAACCTTGCTTAACCCTCTTGATTAAAAAATGGTAAGTCAGGCTTTTACTTACGGTGCCAATGGACCTACTAGACAGAAGGTCATAAAGTTTCAGCAGTTAGATATTATTTTTGCTTGTGTGTGTTGTATGTCTTATTTTTATTTGGGGGAGCAGGGAACGGGGTCAGACTGAACCTCCTTCTCCCGAAGGAAATATGTCAAAATCCCACGTCTAGTATTCTTTGATCCTCCCCTCTGTCGAATAGTTGGTTCTCGAAGGGGCGCAGCCATGTTCAATGTTGATGGGCGATCTGATAGATCATGGTTTTTCTTTCAATGCGCGCTCTCATTATCCTGTCCAAATTATTGACAAGGTTAGATTTTTTTTTTCTTTTTTGTTGAAGTTGGCGTATTTTAAAGCTCCATTTTAAAGCTGTGATTCATGCTTTAACAAGATAAGTGAAGGCTGATGAGTGCGGACTGCAAATTTAAAAAAAAAATGCTTTCGGTGTCATTGCACTTTACAAATCAAACATGTTTTACATTCGCTAATAAGTAACTAACTGTATCGCGTTGGAAAAACTACGTCATTAAAAATACTATGAGATGCGTGGACCACACATAGTGTGGCGTTATTACAGTGAAGGACAATCTCGTTGTTTGTACTTGAAAATCCATTACTTTTTTACGTTTGCATTATGAATTTTTTCTTGAATTTCATTAAACTGCTGATTTACTACTGTCAAATCACTGCATGTGTTCTTTTGACTCTAAGTAAACACTGCTTTTGAGGAAATAATTAAGGACTGGATGGAAAAATAAACTTTTATTCTTATGTCTTAATCAATGTTTATCAGGAAACTTTTTCTTCTCCCATGTTTTTGTAAAGTGGCCGTGGTAGCTTAGTAGTTACGGCCATGAACTCTGGGTCGGAATGGCATGAATTGGAGCGTAGTTCCACTAAAGCCGCGCCGAGTAGAGGGACTCGATGCGCGATAAATCCGTTGAGGCTCAATATCCCTCCGTTGGTACGGTAGTAAGGAGAGAATAGTGAAAGAATCGTCCTCATCACTTGACCATAGTTCAAAATTACGAAATCCGTCACCAACAGCCCTCCGATTGCTATACAGTGTGACGTCGATATAACTTTCTCTCTCTTGTTTTTGTAGAATTATTTAAGACAATTTCAAATACAACTAAGTCTTTGCATTTACAGTGATTTGAGAATAAATATGTACGTCATCATCAAAAATGTACGCAATGAGGTAAATTTGTATTATTTGTAATGTTTTTAATGATGCTCTCTGATATTCACAGTGGTACGTATAACTTTCAATTGATTTACATAAAGTTGATAGGGATCTTAAGGTAAAAATTTATACACACCAATAGTGCACACAGGAATTTTTCAAGGGGGTTCCAGGGTCGAAAGTCTACTATTCTCGTATCATGATCCAGTTCGCCGCCTCACATGTTCTTTTGATTTTGTCGATTTTCGGGAGCAAAAAACAGTAAAAAGTTAATTATTGAATTTAATTAATAAAATTGATTATTAATAACCAATACTTAGTTAACTTTTACGTACTATATACATAGGATTATAATCAAGTGGAAGAAAAATCAAGGGCTTGGGGGAGATCCGGATTCGAGGACACCTCCTTGTGTGTGGGCCACTGATACACACCAAAGAATTTTTCATGAAAAAAAATCAGTAGATATCTTCTAAAGCATATGATAAATTAAGTATTTGGGAGAAAATTAGTGTTTAATTCTATTAAAGTGTCTTAAAATAGAATAAATTTCTAAAATGTTAATTTTGTTTTCATATTTTTTGTGTTTTCCCTTTAGTAATTATCAACCAGTGGTGCACACAAGAATTTTTTTTGGGGGGTCCAGGGTTGGAAGTTCGGAAGTCCACCATTCTCGTATCATGCTCCAATACGCCCCCAACATATTTTTTGATTTTGTCGATTTTCGGGAACAAAAAACAGTAAAAAAAAATTAATTATTGAATAAATACTGAGCAGTAATTAATAAAATTAAGTATTAATAACATATACTTCATTAAATTTTACGTACTATATACATAGGATTATAATCAATCGTAAAAAATCGAGGTCTTTTTGGGAAGGGGTCCGGTCCCGAGGACCCCTCCCCCCTTGCGTGCACCACTAGCGTGAACGTACTGCTTTAATGGGATGGGTCACATTAAAAATATGTAAAGGATGGCATCCAGTTGTAAAATTTTTACTGAAATATAAAAATCTGTTGGTCTATGGGAGGGATTTGAAGCCCGAAATTTCATCTTGTGTACACCACTGAGTAATCAGTATAGTAAAGAAATCTGGAACCCATTGCAAAACATTCCTACGACTTTAACTGTCGAAAATTTTAAATTTAGCTGTGATTTTATCCGGATTTAAAAAAAGTATTTTATTTCCTTTACAAAATAACCTTAGTAACATATTACAATCTATCAAGTATCAAGATTTCTCATAAATAAAAAGTTGTATAAACTAAAATAGTATAACTGTGTGCGTCATTTTTCCTATATATATATTTTTTGTAACTTACCATACCATTTGCTATAAATGGAAATATAAACCGGGAGATTTAAAAACATGACATTACATGTTTTTTAAAAAAATTCTGTCCACTCTTTTTATTCTAAATAGACAGGAAATGTCATTTTCTGAGTCAGCTTGTCACAGGAAAGCATTTCCGAGTTCAACCTGCCGCGTCTATTGTGAAAAGGCAGTCCCATCATACATTACAGCGCGGACGTGTATTATATTCAAGGCACACCAAACAGAGTTGACCGCCTTCGTAGTCCACTCCATTTCATAAATCACCTTCAAAAAATTTATAAATTAAATAAAATAAAAATGGTCCAACCCAAATCGGTGAAAGACGGATACAGTTTACATCTCCGGTTCTTGCTATTCCAAACAAGATGTTATGTAATATTTTGTGTCTTTTGTGGCGAATAATTGTTTCTCCTCTTTTCATATTTCTTTTTTTTTATATTATTTTGCAATAACGGAGCGTCCGTCAAGCTTTGGTGATTGTCCAAGGTCATACCATAACGCGATGTGCTGGCGATGGATTTGGACCCTAAATAATCTCTGGAAACAGGTCCTGGGAAATATTTTGGATAAGTAGTTTATAGGTGTGTTGTAAAAAGAATGAGGCTTCTTTGATAGTTGATTGTTTTGGCATTTTTTCGAACTATTAGAAGTGAGACCCAGTTTTTCTGAATCGTAATGCGAACTTTGTTCAGGATGACAGATTGAATGACTGATGGTGAAGACGTGTGACATGTAAGTTCTCGGTTACTATTTTGTTCTTCCTGATAGTCTTGCCTTCTGTTTACTTTTCTTTTGTTTTGAGTTTTTGTTTAATTAGTAATGAATCACTTGAGTTAGGAATTACAGTGGCATAGCCGAAGGGGATATTGCAAAGCTCTACTTCTCGCAAAAAATGTTCGGAAACATTTTACAAAAAATGGTATTGATTATTCAGCAAGAGTTATCTACTCGCAGTTGGAAAATAATGCCACCTCCTGAGCAAATTGTAGATGGTATAAATAAGAAATTAAACACGAAGCTTTATTTCTTTTGAATACTATTAACATTTAAGTTTAAACATCTAACTTTAAAAGGTTTAAAAAGTTGTACTCAGTAAACTTTTTCGTATAAAGTGATCGTTTATAGCAATTGGAAAAATTGCTTGTAAGTTTTAAGTTTTATACAACCTTAGAATCGCGCTCTTGTTATTAGAATACAATATGCTAAATCATGCTGTAATGATCAATGCTATACGTATATAACATTAATATAAAAATTTAAATACATAATATTTTAAAAATTTAATTGATTTACTTAATTTTTACAGAGTTACTATGTGTAGTTAAATTATGAAAATATTGCCCATTAATTATTATGTAAAGCTGTACCTAGTTAAATGAATTATTTTTTAATCATTATTATAAGTAATAAAACAAAGCTGATTTTTTCCTCTTAATAACTTTGATTTATATGCATTTCGTTTAAATTCTTTACTTGGCCATTATTAGCATGAGTTCTATTTTTCTTCAATGATTTTTTTAATTTTGTGTTATATAGGAAGTGAACAGCATAGGAATTTTTTAGACAAACCTTCTCTTTACTATCCCGGTAAAATATTCGGTTATTTACTGAATTTTTCTGAATTGTACGTTATACAATATAAAAGTTACTATATCTTTGGTTTTATGCAAAATAATCGATCTTGTTTTAATAACCATAGCATTGACCCCCCCCCTCCTCCTCCTTGAACTCGGACCACAAGGCTCCTAATCCTGTTTTTAGATACACGAACAGTATAAACTTTGCCACTACGTTTTAAACTAGCATCAGCACATCTAATTACAATCTCCTTGCTCGAACTTGATTCACTTAACTTTAAGTAGTTATATACATTTACATAGAAGGTCGAGTGGTAGTGTATCGCGCCACAGGTCCGGTTTCTATTTCCGAGCTCGGCAAGATAGACTCAGCCTTTCATCCCTACTGTAGCGGGGTCGATAAATGAATACCAAGCGTGCTTGGGGACTTAAACACTGGGGGTCTCGCTTCAGACTGATCACCTGATCGGGACATCTGCTTATGCACCTCAGCGCCCAATGGTCACGTATATTGGGATAGGAACAGTAGGCCCTGTCCCTCATGGACTGTTGCGCCACTGAGTTTGAGTTTATTCATTTAAATAAATCAGAGTTTCTCAAAACAAACAATTTATTGAATATATTTCCCCTGGTGGATTAGTAGAACTCGAAGTGAATCCGTTACAAATTCATTTACCATGAATTTTTTTTTCTGTTATCCATTCTTACGTTAAAATTTCATTTATAGCTTGTAACACTAAAAAATATTCAAAATTATTTATGTGATTAAATGTTGCTATTATTGATGCTTAAAATAACAAATATTAAATGATAGTGGTAAGAAATTAATTTCGAATAATTATACATGATTCGGTAATCAATTCCTTTCCCAATCCAAATTAACTGTACATGACGTTTATTATAAACATGTATTATTATCTAATCAATTATAGTACTCAAACTTTGGTTATTTGTTTCTTATTTCTCTTCGTTGTAAGGCTTGCAGTTATAATAAGATCTGAGATTTTTCCAGATAAAATCCCAATTACTTAATATGATAATAAGTATACTAAAGCAAACAATGTGTGTTTATAGGATTGATGTTCTTTGATAAAATTTCAAGGCTTCGGATTTTTTTTTCTTTTTGAAAATGAATAAATACTAAAAGAAAAAATGGGAGGGGCCATCATTCAATTATCTTATGCCCAAAACCGTTTAACGTCGCTTGAAATTCATCTGCATCACAATCAGTAATTACTGATCTTTCTTTTTCACGCTAACGCATTAATTTCGTTTGCCTTTCATTAATTTCGGTCTATAACAAGGGCATAATTGACAAAAGTAAACTTTCACTCGCAATACATTTCTAATTATTTCATGATAATTGTTTCATTCCTTTCTCTGATTCATGAAGAAAGAGAATTGTGACGTATCTACATGCGCCGACATAAATACTTGAACAAAAGAAACAATCCACTTGCCTTGGCCCGAACAGTGTCAAGATATTATCTAAAAGGTATCAAAAAATAAAGGTATTACTTGCAACATATAATTGTATTTGTTTAACGAGAACAAAAACTCTAAAAGATAAAGTTAGTATTTCATTATCATTTGATTATTGGATCGCGTGAAAATTTTAACTCAATTATCTTAACACAATGTGCGAGCTACGTGTGAATAATTATGCGAACTTTCATCATAATCAAATATATTTGAAAACAGAAAAAAAAATCAAAGACCTCGGTTTAATATAAATAAATATATATTCTTTGTTTGGCTATTTCCTGGTGAATAATCATAGTAATTTACTTTGTCTATTACGTATCTTTTTATTGTGTGGTATATACGGTTTAAAAATGATTGAGTACCTATATTTAAGAAACGTTTTTAAAAAAGTGTTTATAAGTTGGATCGTTTAATCATCAAATATAAGTGAAACCAGATAAAGAAGAGAGGGTGGTAGAAAATACTAAGAGAGTATTTTTTTCCTAGTATGTATTGCATTTTTTAAACATTACTCATACCAACCCCGAGCGTTTTGAGGTCAAGTTAAAAAAATGATTAGATTCTCATTGTTAAATTTACATATAAATATAATAGATAGTGAGCATGAACATGCATTTTTGAAGAGAAAAGTTCTTCTACCCGTATATATGTAGTCATCTAAAAATGTTTGGGTGTGGTAGCTGTTTTTACACGATAGAGACTTTACGTTTCACAAGAAAATTGGTCGTAGTGCTTCAGGAAAATTATCAGTTCGTACCAGTAGCGCACACAGGAATTTTCGGGGGTCCGAGTTCAAAGTTCACCATGCTCCTTTAGATTTTGTCGATTTTCGGGAACAAAACACAGTAAAAAACTAATTGTTGAATAAATAATTAGCATTAATTAATAAAATTAATCATTAATAACATACGTAATCAAATTTTATGTACTATATACTTAGAATTATAATCAATAGGGGGAAAAAATCAAGGGCTTTGTGTGGGGGGGCGGACCCCCCCTCTTGTGTGTACCACTGGTTCGTACTCATTAGTAATTTTTATATATAAGAGAAATAATATAAATATTTCATTTTTTGTAAGTTTCTTGTAGCTATACAACATATTCAAGAAATTAAAGTATGTTGCCTGTAGTCAATGCTAATGGATCCACCATTAAATTCTACTAAGATGCAAAATAATGGAATGGTGCTTTTGAATTTGATTGGATCTTGAAATGTTCACACGACATAAATTTAAAGTTCTGAGAGGAAGGATCTATTCATGCGTCGATCTCGTCGGTTAAACGTAATTAAAGTGACCATGGTAGTCTAGTGGTCAATGTCATGAACTCGTGGCCGTCGTTATTAAGTTGCGGTTTAGAGGCTTAATGCGTTAAAGACCAGTAGAGAAGGCTGAGGTACGTTAAATTTATCGTGGCACAAAGCCTTAACGTTGGCGTGGTGTGGTAGTTTGGAGGAGGGATGGGGGAGTGCCAACTCTCGTGTCGTCTTCGTCTCTTAATCGGAGTTAAATACTATGAGGTCTGTCGCAAATAGCCCTCGTGTTGCTATAAATATGTTAATAAACAATCATTCAATCAAATGCAAATAAAAATTATACGATCAATTATTAGTAATCACGATGCTTTGCCCTAATTTGAATTTAATGCAGCTAAATTAAGCGAAATCCTTACCTATACAGTCCATGCCTCCACACTTGCCTGGTATATATCCATAAATTCATTATAATACTTAGAAGTTTATCTTTCCCTTTATGTGTTCTGTATTTGTATTAATTTATTACTCTCTTAACAGAAACATAGGATATCTTAGGAGAAGTGATAAAATCAATACAGTAATAATTAACAGCATAAGTTATAAATTTATGCAAACGTAAATAAATGGAAATTGAAAAAATTCAAAGTAAAATAACGAAAGAAGAAAACAAGATTTAAATGAAAAATGTTGAAAAAGAATTACATAGTGATATTTTACATGCAAAGGGTTTTTTTTCTCTTTATATAAAAAAAACTTTTTCGTAATGCTGTGATGAATTTATTACGTGCTATCGTAACAATGCCCCATCGTTCAAGATAACTCGCCAAGTTGACAATTCCTATTTTGCATGTGTCGTATGCGCTGAAATGGCATCCATATGCTTCGTTTCAAATAATGTTGACAATACGATTGCATTATTGTAGGATCTCGTAGAAAATATCGCAACGATTGCCTACGCTGGAATCAATGCGTGAGAAGAAAGATGTTGTCTGATACGAAGACTTATTAATAATCAACGGAATTAAATACTCAGCTTTCTAGGAAGCTGCAAGACCTGCAGGTTTATCAAAATCTCAGGACTTTATCAATGAAGTGTTGGACGATGCAGCTTCAGTGATGAATTTAATTTGGGGAGTGCCTGGAACGAATTTTGCGAAAAAAAAAGAACAAATAAATAGAATTACATAATACGTGTAAATTAATTTTACAATTTGAGCTATGAGTAGGAACAGTAGTATGATTTTGAGCAATAGAGGTTGGTCCGCCGTTAGGTGGATACAGGGAGTACAGCCGCTCCCCCCTTAGTATGGAAAAATTAATATAAATTATGTTCAAATCTGAGCCCAGAATTTTTTTCATGAATTAATTAAAAATTTTGAGTGTGCAAGTGTTATTATCTATTTTTTTAGAATAAAATAGTTTTTAATCTAAAAAAAAATTAGTTTTTTCTTTTGTCGAACATTAAATCTGTTTTCTTATAAATCATTTGTGTGTGGTATTTATTATATTATTATAATTTTCTTTACACAATCGTATGCTATAACTTCTAATTGTTAACTGCATCCGTAACTAATTCATAAAATAGAACTAGTGAGAAATAGATAATTTTCCAGTTCGAGTTTTATAGCTATGATTGTTCTGATTTGTCTCTTGCCGCAGGGGTTTTTAAACATAAAAAAAGTTGTGCTGTGACATTTCCATTTGTAAAGACGTTCGTGGAATATTGAGAACAACAGTTTAATATGCCTCGTAAGAAATTGACTTTTGAAAATATGAACGGTCGAAAAAAATTCGTCTTTTTGTCAATTCGTAAAAAGATTTGAAAGAAATGTACAGCAACGGAGGAAGTAAAAGGCGTTGATCTGCGGGAAAAAATCACAGAAGATTAATTCATTAGAATGAACTTGGCGAAAAAGAACTCGATAATTACAAATGCATCATTCGATTTTTAAGTATTAAAAAAAATCACTCAAAAAATAACTAAAACTACTCAGTGCTATGTATTGCTTAGAACAGTTTTATTTTTCTTTAAATCACATTACGTCATACATATTCAAAAAGCTCAAATATAGTTATATTCAGTAAATAGTAATGCTTCTATCGACTGAGAAAAAGGTACAGGAATTTTTCTTGCTTACTGCTTTAGAAGAATAAAATAAAATTTACAAAAATTCTCTAGATAGCGCTCTGAAAGTGAAATTCGAGAAAGTTCGTCTCGGTGTTGATAATTTTCCTCACTTTTGACATTTGTAGATAAGAAGAAAAAATATTTAAGTGTCTGGTCTGTCATACAAGGGAGGGTTTTCTAGACCCAATGACCTTGAGCCAGTGAGTTTTGGGGCCTACAAATGATAACAAACAACATTATTTTGAGAAAATGCAGTGAAGAAATTCGAACCAGAGGGACTGTCTGTCTTTCGGCTTCAAACTGGATGTGTAGGGCCTCACAAAAGAATTCAAAAGGCACAAATATACAGAAAGTTTTTGTATATCAGTCAGCATGATAATTTACATCAGTTTGAAATTCAAAATTTAAAAATTGCCGTAAATTTTAAATGTTTGTCACATTAAAATTAAGAAATGGTTATTGAAATGTCTTATTTTTTTTTCATTTTAGCTTAAAGTTTTTTAACTTGTCTCTATTTTTCTTGTATTATTTTTATTATTCTTTGCTTATTTTAATTATACTTTTTATTCTTTTACAGGTGAGTACTTTTTGCGTCATAAATTTCTGCATTTAAGGTCTCCGGATATGGTGAGTAAATATAAATGTAATTTTAAAAATAAATATTGTAAAAAATTACATAGTATGTTTAAAATTGTTTTTAAACAGAAAAATGTTCTGTTATATTAATATAAACTTATACTGTATATTTTTGCTTATACACTTGAATTCAAAAATTAAGGACGGTATTTTATTTTCCGTTCTGGAAAAATTACTTCCAGTTTAGTGTCTATTGCAGTAACGGGCAAATTCTTTTTAGCTTTCCCTCCTTCCTCAAGGTAAAGAAACTTTTTAAATTATTAATTTAAGCTTAATTAGTTGGCCAAAATGTAATTTATTATAAAATATAAAAATCCCCTAAAAAATAAAATGTTAGAAATTCTTTTGTACAAATAGTTCTGTAACATAGACTGCGATTCTTGCCCCCTTTCAATTTGTTAAGCTTAAATTTAAAATGAAATAAATTGATTTTAATAATTCTTATACGCCGTTATTAGAACAGTTTCCATTTTCTTTCACATGTAAAAGTTTTTTAATCAATTTCTGTATGAATTCTCGCAGTTGTATTTTACTGATTGAAAAAGAATATTTAAATTTCTATAGAAATGTTCACAAACCGTATATTTCAATATAAGCCAATCCACGTACTGGCCAAGAGTGCGTTTTTTCACCTTCCCTCTAAAATATGCCCAAAATTCAAAACTCTTATAACAGCCGAATTGGAGAGGGGAAAATTCTTGTTAATTTTCAAGCATGCTGCCATAAGGGCGGAAATGACGCCAAACGTTACTGTAAAGTAAAACGCCAGACGCCAACAACAATAGTTTTATTACTAGTAATCCTACCTAAGGTTATGACTAACTTTTTCTATTCATTTATTATCTTGCACACTAATCTGCTAGTCTTACTTTCTATGCCCTTTTTGTTTTGTTTGGGAAATGAGTGGTAAGAGAAATTCCCAATAAGAGAATGAATGTGAATCTAGTGAACTTGTATATTTATTGAAAACATGGATGCTGACATTCACTTTGAAGGATTTATGTTAACTTTGTTTCTTTCTTTTTGAATAAAAGTCCTATTTAAAACACTCAAAAAGTTCAAAATTTCTTGATCATGGCTAACAGTAACGTTAAAAAATCTGATTTTTCCTGAACTACGTTTTTTCCAAGATTGGCGGATCTGTACATAAACTGACCCCTTTTGCTTTCACTTTTAAAGAAAATTCTCTCGGCTTATATACAAGGAAATAAATGGCTTATAAAAAATAGAACACGCCCTTATATGAATATTTTGAAAACATTGAAAATTAACATTTTTTGTACTAGTTTTTTTAAATCTGTAACGGCTCGTCATTTGCCCTTCACCACAATAATCTCTAGTTTTGAGCTCGGACAACTATAATACAGAATTGCATTTCGAGTAGATTGGATAATAAATGCGCAATCGTTTTTGTGAGAATCAAGAAACCGTCATTGCAATGACAGAAGTAAAATCTCTGAAAGGTGTTTGATGAATACTCGATGTATTAAATGTCTCACTTATGGTATTATATCTCATCTAATTCGTCTTCATTTGCGACATCTCAATAGTACCGTGATATCCGATCCGGCTCTTACAGTTTCATCTCTCAGTTTCTTTGTTTTTTACTGTTTCAATCTGCTGGAGCTGGTTTCATCGACCATTAGCATTGTCCGTGCTCTGTTAGTATTCTCCTCAATGTCCGATAGTCTCGCATGCAATGGGTCAACAAAATGCCCTTCCCTCTCTTAGCTTTCGCTTTCATGTGCCAGCTGTTCATGGAATCCCAACTCTTTTTAATGAGAACCCAACACAATGGGGCGGTTTGGAAAGAATGAAGCAAGCAAAATAAAAATTTCTTCTGTTTAAAAAAAAAGAGATTTTATCGGGTCTGATTGTTAAGCTGAAAAGGACCCGAGGAGAAATGATAAATATGCCATCCAAGTAATCGATTGGAAAGTCGTGGTGTTTCTTTTCTTTTTTTTTCGTTTCAGATCTATTCGTGGAAAAATTATGCATACATACTTTTTTTATTTTATTTTTTTCTTTCGATAATCAGAATACAAATGCTGGTTTGATAGGTATACCGGCAATTTCCTAAAATCTTTCGAAAGACCTACGAACCTATGTATAATTATAAAAATTCTCGATTGAAAGTGTAATGCAAAAAAAAAAAAAAGACTTGTTTAAAGTTATCCTACACTGTAGTGTGCTTTTTACAAAGGCGTCTGGTTAAGAGAGGGCGCTACTTTCGTTATGATTACTTAAAATTTTTCATTTCACATTTATTTTTTCAGTATCATATTTCCTATTTTTGAAATTAATAAGTGTGGTTCACCTTAATTTTGTTGAATAATTTATGTAGCCAATCAAATAGGGTTTTTAATTGCCTATTTCTTAACGCTTTGAGGTTATAAAGACTTTTAAAAAGAATAAGTCTTTTCATTAGATTGTTTTACCGAAGTGTTCCGATACATTGTTAGAAAATAACAGGTGTAATTAATAATACTTGGAAGCATTTATAAAAAAATAGTATTTGTTTCAGGGGGTTATTACCGCCATTTTCAAATAATAACTAATAGAAAAATTATTTTAGGTGACATCTTTTAAATTTCATGTTTCTTTTTTAAAACATTGCTTCTTGCTAGGAACTCTAAAAGTTAACTTTATTCGTAGGCCGTGATATAATTTTCATTTTGAACTTACTTTTGTTATTTATTCTTATCAAAACTCGCAAATAAACTGATAAAGTATGAGAACCGTTACACAGCTCTTAATTCGATATGTGAAGGAGAGAAAACATTATTCTTGAACTTAACAACTAGGGAAAAGTTTACTTATTTCGTTTTCGAATACTTATAATATATTTCTGCTTTGTTGAAAAAGTATTAAATATAATTTTAGTTTGAAGTTTTGCTAATTTAATCATAAATCGCCGTTTCTTACCTTTTATAACTGAACCCCCCCCAACAATTCATGTTCTTTAGATATAAATTGAGCCATTACAATTTAGTTACGGGTTTTGACCTTTTCTTACTTATGGAACTTATCACTGCTAAGTCTTTAAACATACTCTGATCATATTAAATTGTTTTATAGCGAGTTAAGTACTGTATGCGTAATTTGTTTCATTTTTTCTAATAACTTTATACAAACATTTACGAGTAATTTAGAGTAAATGTGGATTTAGAATGATTCTCCAGGAAGGTGGAACCATTTCGATAAATGACTAATTTCTAGAGGTAAAATCTCGTAAATATTTCATTAATTTTTTTATACAACCTGTCGGGGAGCAATCATGAAAATTAAATTTTACTTCTATTTAACTAAAAATCTTAAAACTCTCACGATAAAAAATTCTATTTAATAACACGAATCAGGGTCTATTCAACGAGAGACATTTCCAAGAAATTTAACTTTCATTTCCATGTTTTCTGAGAAAATTTTACGTGTAAATGTGGAGCAAAGTTCATTACTTCAATTTTTCCCACATCGCCAAATTAGTAATCGTGTTATTTATTGAAAAACTAAGAAATAGAATTGCTTATTTTTCCCCACACACACATTGAAATTTTCAATTCGCTTTAAATATATAAAAAAGGTGCTCTAGCTATTCATTAAACCAATAATGTACAGTTCATTAAATTTAATTGTAAATCATACTTCTATATAATATATCGTACTTTAAGCCCTTTGAATACAATTATTACTGTTGCTATAACTTTATTACTTTAACTATAACAGTAAACGAAACTAGGCACTTAAAATCATCTTCGGGGTTTTCCTGGCGTAAGTCTTAAGTAAATAACGATTAAGGTGTTACTTTCAGTTAAAAGTTATACAATGTGCTTCTTTTGCTGATAATACAACAAATAAAAATCGATTAAATTACTGACCAAAATCGATTATCGTTTTTGAATTGGCAATCCAAACCTCCATTACTAGCACAAATACCCTCTTTCATTCTTGCTTTTTTCCTTTTCTCTCTTTTTTCACTAAAACTTAGTGAAGTAATGATATGCTTATCCGTAGAACTAGTTTTCATTTTGACAATCGAATTGTAGTTGTCATCTAACAAGTTGAATGTAACAATGAAACGTATTATTATTAAAATCCAATTATAGTCCTTTAAATATAATACACTAGTACGATTCGTTGTCAGTTGTTGTACAGGCCAGGAGTTAACTATTGAATAAAATAAATATTTTATTCAAGGCATCATTATAAGGGTATGTATGCTTCAGAGGTTTTTCCATTTGAATGCATAGACTAAAAATAATGTCTTAGCGTAATTATAGAACTTGGTTTTTAAAATAAAGTTAAATTCTTTTAAGCACTTATTTCTTATTGTGTACTTCGTTTTGCGATTGAACTCTGAAAAAATATTTATAATAAAGATAAAATTTATCTCCCCCCATCTGTTTCTGAGAATAAAAACAGTGTCGTTAATCAGAAGATTTATAACATTTGTAAGGATCTGCCCGACGCGTCTAAGGGTGGGGGAGATTCGGACGGAAGACTAGCCGTATTCAAAATAACTCAATTTATTCTCAGTATCAACAACAACACAAATTTAACTAACCAAAGTTAAGAGATGCACTCCAATATCAAAAGCAATTAAAACGATGTATGCGAAATATGAGAAGACTTTAAAGATTTAGACCACACTTACGTCTAATCAATAGCTTCTATTTCTTAGATTCCTAATCTAATTGGCAGACTAATTTGACAGATCGTCAACTTAAATATTACAGTAATCAGCTACTAAATATCTAAGCCTCACTTCAAGTTTAATTAATCACTGCTCCCGTTAGCACTCTATAACCTATCTCTCCTTCTAATCTGAAAGTTTCTGCTTTATATACAAGTCTTAATTTGCATCTTCTTCGGGAGGAAGCTATATAATAGAATAATTTTTAAAGACCCAATATTTCCCAAGTGAATTAGTTTTCACAGGAACGCCGATAGACCCGTCACACATTGATTTATAATTTTATATGCATGAAATTTTTTTTAAAAAAGTTTATCAATAATGCAAAGTACTCTAGTTTTTCTTATACGTTTATTATTAGTGATATGGATTTTTTGAATTGGACTCTAACAAAGCTCCATAAATTATTTTGATAACTGATAAATGTAAGTGTTGCAGTGTTACATATAAATGTATGGGTTCGCATAAAAATAGATCTTTTGGTGCACTGTTGTAAAATGTTGGCGTATTGACTGGATTAGAATGAATTAGAATCTCTACTCTACAAGGCCCCCGTAGATGAATGGTCATGGTCGCGAATGGCATTGTCGAATCGTAGTTTCGAATCTTAGTGCCACGGAAGACTTGCCGTGTAGATGAATGATACATGGGGTAAATACGTCGATGCTCAATGTCCTCCCACTGGCAGGGTGTGGGCAGGTGTCATCCACGTCGCTTGACCGTGGTTAAAAATTAAGATGTCCGTCGCAATAGCCCTCGTGTTGCTTCAGAGTGGGAAAATCAAATCAAATCGAACTCCAAAACTCGATTGTTTATATAAACATCGCATTCAGAAGCAACACGAAGGGAAATGGTGTTAAGGCTCATAATTTTGAGCCATGGTGTAAAACGAGAAAGTCACTTGACCATGAGCCCCAAATCTCACCACTACGCCCACATAAGAAATTTGAGTTTTGACAGATTTAATGAGCATCATCTTACTCGCGGGTCTTAAGTGGTACGAAGACTCGAACTCATGGCTCGATGACGCTGGTTACGAGTTTGCAACCATGGCCATTCAGCTACCGCGGGCATCTCAACACCCAGTGGCGTAACGGTAATCATTAGTCCAGCCCCTCCGGCAAATAAAGGGTTGTACCTCAAGCCGGATCTTACAAAGAGTACGTACTTGGCGTCAATCAGACTATGTGGGCCCCCTGCAATGCGGAGGTGTATGTTACGCCACTGTTTACACCAGAAAAATCGTCGTGTGAAAAAATCATAACTATCGTTAATTTAATGCTTTAGGCCTTACAAATTTTTTTAATTGAGTTGTGTTAAATTTCAGGGTTATTTTTTCCCCATCCCACTTTCAAAATATTTTGAAATTTTTAAAAGTCTAAAAAGAATTTTTTTTTCTGTATATAAAAAAAACGCTTTCATGATGCCGTAATAAATTTATTTATAGCTCAGTTAAACTCAAATTCTCAGTGGCGCTACAGCCCATGAGAGCCATAGACTACTGGGACCATCCCAGTATACGTGACGCAGATGCTCCGATCAGGTGGTCAGTCTGAAGCGAGACCTCTAGTGTTTAAGTCCCCAAGCAAGCTTGGTACTCATTTATTGACCCACTGCAGTAGGGATAATAGGTTGATAACTGAGTTATAGTTAGTAAAAATGTGGGTCGTAGATACGTAAGGCGAAATTGCATGTAGATCAAACTGGACAAGGGGGCTTGGGTACGTCCTTCGCACTGAAACGTACGCAATTCCCTGTGAGGTTGGCATTTGCAATGGCAATCACAGGGGCAGAGTTTTGAAAAAGTCGGTTTATGTGTAACATCGAAAGAAACAATATTTATTCATGGGCAGAAGCAGACAGAATAAAAATTCAGTGCAATTTAGAGGAAAAGGTGATTAGGAGCATTGTTTTTGAAGAGGCACTAAATTGAAGTACACGAATTAAAATGCGGAGATGTAGACTTGAAATTTATTTTTTTTTCTACTTACAATATATCGAAAAAAATAGAACTACATAATACATGTAAACTACAGTTTAATAGTTTGAGCACTGAGTATAAATAGTTGTATAATTTGTACAATTGGAGTTAGAGAATAAAATTATAAATATTTTTAATAAAAAAATATTTAAAGTGTATGGTGTGCGCTATATATATATATATATATATATATATATATATATATATATATATATATATATATATATATATATATATACGAGATCTATAATTTGTAACTATCTTATAAGATCTCAATTATTCTAAACGTCAACTTGAGAATTTGACGATATGGTATGAAATGCAGTGTTTGTCACGATATTTTAAAATTGTATATAGCTCAAATATCTTAAAATTGTGTGAATGACAATTTTAATAAATCAACTGAAAATGAATCAAAAAGAGTTTATTTTTAGGAATTCCGAAATTCAGATTCTCCTCGTTTATATTGTCCCTTATTCACTTTCTAAACAAATGGTTCTTTAGCTCTCAACTTCACCACTCATTCGAAACTCGATTTGGGTCGTACCCTGAAGTGCTCTTTCTTATGAATGAATGGAACCATCGCATTTCAGTTCTTGCATCACCGTTTTTTGTCTCTCACCGACCCTGGTTAACCCAAGTTTCCAGCCAATTACGGAGCAAACAGGCTTCGATCAGCGTAATGGTTATAATTGGCATTTTGCAAGCGGCGAACCTGATCTCTGATTTGCCTAGAAACGCTTAAGATATTTCTAAATGGATCTTTAATTCCTCAGGTGGTCGGTTAATGCGGATTGGGATAATCGATGTTTTTTACCTCACTGAATTGAATTGAAAATGGATTTGGTGTTATTATGTAAGTTGGCTCAATGGAAAAAAGATAGGTTTAATTTATATTATTACTTACTTACTCTCTGACCAAAAGATGGAACTGGTATTGGTTTGATAGTCAAAGCCGTATTACCCTTTACGCTTATTAGGGTTAAGCTGTAGGGCTTCTTGCTGCAGATCATCTTTCATAATTTGGTTACCTAATGATATGATTTTGCATCATGGTGAGGAATCAATCTGCAGCTGGAACCGTTTTAAAATTACCGCATCTTAATTCGCTCGATGTAATGTTTTATAGAAGAAAAAAAATCTTTTGTTTTTTTTTTTTCAAATTGTTATATTTAAAAATTCAAAATGGTATATTGGGATACCTATTTGATGCTGATTCCTTGAAGTATGAATTTCTGGTTTTGTAATATTTTGATTCTATTACCTATCTCGTGTTTCACTAAGAAGATAGCTAACTTTGTAGCGTATAAAGATGAAGCCTAAAAGATTTGGACCGTAAAATTTTCACAAAACTAGGAATTTGGGGAATTAGGTGGCTGGTCTGAGGGTTGTCATCGCTTCACCCCATTTTAGAATTAAAAATGACTGTCTTTATTAGTAGCACGATCTCGAACAGTGAATCTAATGTAATACGAGTATTACCTTATATTCCAGTGTAAAACGCACTCTTTTAACGCAAAAAATAAGATTAAAATGTACGGTCGCGCGTAATACTACGGATGTAAAAATGCATCAAAAATGAAGAAAAAATTAACATAAAAGTGAGATTTCTACCTATATCTCAATAGTGGAAATCTCAGATAGATATAGATTTCTACTTATATCTGTAGTAGATTTCTCGATTAAGAAATAGTTTAAATAGTGTTTTTTATTTAAGGTATCCGAACACGTTCAGAGTACTTTTTAACAAAATAACATATTGAAACATATAAAGGCTTTTTTAGGATTCAGTACCAATAAATACTAATATTTAATCAACAATATTTAAAATAAATTGCCGGAATTTCATAAAAATCACAATTATATGTGAAATTTTAGCAATTTTTTTGTAAAACTCCAAAGCAATTAGAGGAAAAAGTAATAAACTTATATTAGTAAAAGAATTACCAAAACAATCTAGAGGCATTTATCTAGAGAATGTACTAAAATTTTAATGTTTTATTAAAATTTGAAACTTTTAGAGATGATTGAGTAAATGTTATAAGAAAAATAACGCCTTTATGAGACCATTATTTAAATAACATGCCCTAACTCAAATAATATTCATACTATAAGAAATATTTTAGTTCTAGAAAAGAGCATAAATATCAAGTGTAAAAAGTTTTATAGAAATACATTTGTAATATTTTGTGTGATCGAGACTCGCCATGATAGATTTCAAACAATTTTAAGTGCCAAATTCTGGTAGATCAAAGACCCACTTCCGATTTTTCTAACTTAATAAAATTGATTGTAACTTGGCCTCTAAGAAGCATAGAATCAACACAAAGTATGTTTTGTAAAGCCAGAATACAGATGTATTAAATAAAATAGAAAACAAAAATATCGGTCTTGTCCAAATTTGGTCATTTTCAACGTGTTCGGATACCTTAAATGAGAGAGAAACTGATGTACCTTATAAACTTTCATTATTGGATATCATGAGCCGATTGTCATTTTTATCTTTCGGTTTATTTTCAGACGAAGTTTGTTTCAGCTTCACCATAATTGTTACTCTGATCAATAAATAAAAAAATATTTAATCAGATTTATTTTCATTTCTTGCTTTTATTATCCACTCACATACTATTTTTGGAGGTATTAAAAGATGAGAGCATTACACATGTACATTTTAGGTTTCTTTTTTTTAAAAAAAAAAAAGGTGCGTTTTATGCGGTGAATATTCCTATAACTGAAAAAACGTAGTTTGGGAGTATAAATGCTCGTTGTACGCTGGAATATACGGTTATTAAACTAAGTATGATGTAATATATTATCTAAATGTATTATGGTATTAAACTAAATATTAGTAAAATAATTTATCTAAATATTTTATAACATTAATTATACAAAAAATAATAGTTGAACTAAATAAAAACAATATATTATTTGATAATAATACCTACTCTATGTTAAAATAAGATGAATTTAGTTAAAAATTTTATAAGACTTTCTATTGAAGCATATATTACTTTGAAAAATAAATACATATTTGCTCGAATGAGGTGTTCATCATTTGGGCAAATATATTTATTTATTCATTTTTCCATATTAGCCCTACTGTCCATAATAACCCTTATGTCGCTTCTGAATGCGTCGTTAAAACATAATGAATCTAAAAGGTATTTACAGTTGGACCTCTATATAACGAAGTCACTAAATCCCGGAAGGAAGTTCATTATATAGAAAATTCTTTATATAGAGGTTCATCTTTTGATATTCATTATAAACCACATAAAACAAATTTTAAATTCATAACCACTATATATTAAAAAAAGTAATTATTCACGCCTTTTTTTTAAATTAGTATATGTTTATTTTATATATCTTACCCGTCAAAAAAGAAAGAAAGAAAGAAAAACTGTGCAAGGCAAACAAGAAAAAAGAATGTCGAAGAATTCACTGTATTTTCAATATTAAGAAAATAATTTGATTTAAAATTAATGGATTTTGAATAATTTTCTGATTTAAAGCATACAAGTAATATTAAACATACATTATTTTATAATTAGAAGACAGGGACACGGGACAACTCGACTTAGGGTGAAAGAGGATATCGAAGATGTTTCTGGTGAACTGGGCAATGGGGGTTAAAGGTTGTTCTTCTTGAATGAAACGTCCAGAACTCTATTGCTCTCGGCGAGCTAGGATGTAATAAAACCTGTTCAAGATTTATGACCACCATAAAATGTGTTAAAGAGAGAACAACTTGAAATTTTTTCAGAAATACTTTAAGAAAAAGGAAGAACAAAAATTGAATCCCAAAAGAAAAAGCTCGTTATATAGAAATTGCACTTCGCTATAGAGAGGTTATATTACGAAGAAATTGTGAAATGTTCAAAATTCCAGGAGAAAGTTCGCTATATAGAAAAATTCCCATTATAGAGGTTCGTAATATGGAGGTTCGACTGTACTTTTATTTTTCTTATTTCTCATTGATATTCTTTTTCTTATTACGTTACTGGTTTTTCTAAGTTATATATGAAAAATGGCCATAGACATGGTCATGACCTCGTGACCGGCGTGTCATGAGTTCGAGCCCAATGCAACTGAAGCTGATGCGCGTCAAATCTGTCATGGCTAAAAGTCATCCCTTTTGGAGAGGGATACCAATTTAGGTGTGGAGGTGGCTCAAAATTACGAGGTTCGTTTCCATTAGCCCTCGTGTTTCTTTATAATACGGCGTTAATAAGAATCCCCTCACTATGTAACGGGTCTATTCGTGTTCCTTCCACTAATAATTCTCTTGGGGGAATATTGGGTCTTTAAAAATTAGTCTATTATAAACCTTCCTCCTCTGAAGAAGATATGGTTATGTAAATTAAGACTTGTATATAAAGATTAAACTTCGAGTTGGAGAGAGAGAGAGGTTAGAATGCTAACGGATAGCAGCAATTGATTGACCTGAAGCGAGGCGTGAGTACTTCGTAGTTTATTTGAGTAATATTAAGATTGACGATTTGGTCAATTACGAATTAAATTGGATTAGATAGCTTGGAATTAGAAGGTGTATTGCCTGGACGTAAGTGATCCGATTTATTAAGTCTTCTAGTATCGCGTCTATCTCGCTATTGCTTTATATATTTAGTAATTGGTGCATTTCTTAAACTTGGGTTATAGAATTTGTGCCATCACATCGATTACTGTGAATAAATAGAAGTTATTTTGAATATGGCTAATCTTCATTCTGACACTCCTACACTAATGGCGACTATTACAATTATGTATGAAAAAATTTCGCGATTTTTTTTTCTTTCATTCTCTTTACTATTAAATAGTATTTGGAAGTGGCACGATATAACTCCTTCCGTTCTATTAAACTACTATCAGTCTATTTTTTAAAATCAACATTCCCATCTGAACTGCATTTCATTTGAATTCTTTCACTCCTTTCACTAACCAGATATAACATACAAAATGACGTCTTCCTGACTGTAACTGATTGGAAAAAAAGATTATTCCTTCCTATATCATAACGCGTAAAGGAAAGTTATGTGAATGAACAGCAAGAAAAAAAAAGCGGCAAGATTCTTGGATGATGAAGAAGGAAAACATTTCAAGATTCAAACACACCTGCGAAGGAAGGAAGTGAAAAATGTTTTTATTAATATAAGGGCGGGATGACACACTTTGCCACTTTTTTCAAAAGCTGGTTCTGACATAACATCCAGAGAATTCTGCTCTTCGGCTCTTCTTCTCTTGAAATTGTTTAATTGAAGGAGCTGCTCTTCATTGTGGCTAATGAATAGCTGCTGCGAACCGTTTCATATGGTTTGTGTTAAATAAGAATAAAAAAGAGGCTCGTAAACAATATGATGTTGCTATTGTTACCCGCATACTCACTACAAGATTGCCGGTTATTGATTTAAAATGCGGAAGAGAAAACTTTGTTGTACTGGTTGACAATTATTTGACGTGATTCGTATATTTTAGGCCTGTGCGTTTATAAAACAATGACTTATCTTTTACATTAATCTTGTATAAGATTGATTTTCTGAATATGTGTGTGTGTGTGTGGAAATGCATTATCCTTTCGCACAATCGTCTCGAAACAGTGGTATACACTGATCTCTTTTATGGGGAGGTGAGGTTTCATTTGTAAAAAATAAGTAATCGAAAGGGCCTAAGGGTGCTTATGTTAAAAATTAAATATCTGTAGGTCTATGGAGGTTTGAAATAGGGATGGCGATCTGAGATCAATTAATCGAAAAATCGATTTCTCGGGCAAAAAAAAAAAGAGATTTTTTTAAATCTATATGTAGCACTAAATCGATTCAGTGAATCGATATTTCATCCTAAAAAATCGATATTCGATTTTTTCTGTTTTGGTAAAAACCATAAAATTATTTACAATTTGTTGAATGTGTAATACCTTTAAACACTATTTATCGCAGGCAGTTGTGCACCTGAAGTATGATCCTATGTTTTACTGGTAAGAACAAAAAAACTGTTTTTATCATCACGTTAACTCAATAGCCATACGACTATTGTGAGATCCTTGTGAGCGCCCTTTTCCGATTGCCGGCAACATCGCAAGTGATGAGCGGAACCGCTTGGATCCCAGTAGATTTGACAGACTGTTTTATTTTAAAAAACTTAGATGTTAAGCATTGGGAACTATAAGCTATATTACCTATTTTTTAAACCTTTTAATGTAACTAATACATTTAGAAAATAAATGTTTTCTTTTATACCTAATACTTTGATAAGGTAATAAAATAATTGTAATTATCGAATTCCCTGAACTAAAAAAAAATTCCTGATTTTACTGATAAGCGATCGTTCAATATGGTATCTTTCTTGTTTTTCATAAAATGGATTTATATTTGCATTGTAAATGCAGACTTGAAAAAAAATCGATTTTTTATTAATCGATCTTTTTGATCTCGATGTGTTTGTGAATCGATTCAACATGTTACGATTCGAATCGATTTAAAAATCGATCTTTTTCGGAAAGAATCACCATCCCTGGTTTGAAACCGCAACCTCCTTCTTTGTTTACGCCTCTCGTTTGATGACGAGGTGGTTAAGAAGAGCGACAGCAAAGTCTTCAAAGTGGATTCATGAAAAGTTTTATAGAGCATAGAGTTTGAATTAGTGATCAGTTATTTCGAATTATGTAATTAGATATAAATGGAAATTTTATGTTGTCGGAAAGGAGAGTTCTTCAGGAATTTTAGAGCTTCCCGAAGGTCCTACTTAAACATTTCTGCGTTACTTACACATGCCTATGTAACACTGTTCCATATATAATATATAACGGAGGTCTCTTTTTAAAATTATATGAAATTTTCTTTTTTTTTCTAAAAAAAAAACTTTCAACTCACATTTTAAAACATTAATGTCTAAAATTTTCTAAATATAAATTACAAAATTTGCTTCTTCGTACGTTGTTACTTCATTCCTAAAATTTGTATATAACTAGTAATACGAGTATATAAAAAAAATTTAAGTCAATTCTTACTTAGAACAACAAAGAAAAATTTTATTTTGATCTACGTTTTTTTTAAATGGTTATAATTGATATAAATATGTATATACATATGACAGAATCACAACATTAAGTGGTTATTAATTTTTATTAATTATCGTTAAAGTATCGTATTTTCATCCAAAACAATCGTGTATGTAAAATTTTCAGTTCAACTGAATGCTTTAAAACGTGAAAAAAAGTATATTTTTTTCAAGTTTTGGCACAAGTCGCCAAAAATGATGCCAACGTGGCTGTATTTGTAATTCCTTAAATAATTAGTTTTTATCAATTAATTTTTATTAATTATAATTAAATCGCTGTATTGTCATCCAAAATAATCATGTATATAAAATTTCAGCTCAATTGAGAGCTTTAATATGTATTTTTTTAACGATTGAAAATTCCACTAAGATAAATAAATAAATATATAAAGAATGTGAGCTAATAGCAGGAATTGAAAAAATGAATTGACACGAATCCCTCGTGAGTCTCGAAAGCTAGCAAGTGGGTTCACGTGTTCTTTTCCAATGATTATTTATCAGTGTGCTGGTTTCCTAGGGAAGTGGTGTATATACAAGAATAGAGAGGGTTTAGGGATTTAAACCTCTTCCGTACAATAAGAGATTTTTCATTTTTAGCGCAAATAATACACCTTACTTTAGTCTACGTGTGACAAATCTATACGGAACTTTATCACTAACCTTCTGAGTCGTCTTTTTTAGGGAAATTTAATTCCCTACCTATTTCCAATCAGCTCCAAAAAGAGGACAGGATTCCTTGTTATGTAGATTAGATAAAGAATTTAAGTCAAACGGAATAGTAAAGTTAGAGCAGTAGGAGAGAGAGAGCAGTAGGAGAGAGAAATTGAAGCAGAAAGTTATAGTGAAGTTAAATTTATTATTGAAGATTTCTTGTTGGATAATTTAATCTCAGAGAAAAGCTGAGCTGAACTGCAGTGTGGTAAATATTAATTAAAGTCTCATTAAAACTTATTATTACGAGTGAGATTAAAATTAAATGTTCAATAAGAACATTAATTATAAATCTGTGATCTCTTATCGTGGTAATCTCTGCGTGATCGATATTTTAATTGTTAATTAATTGGATCATTAAATATTTAAGTTTATTTAAAGGAAAGTATCTTTTAAACCTCATAATACTATTTAGATATATTTGTTAATAAGTCTTTGATTCTCTATTTGGGAAAGATAACCAAATAAAGAAAGTTATTTATAAAAATGGCTACTGGCTCTTATCTGACTCCTATTTATTCTCGTTCTCAAAGTGAGGTCCAAGGGGACCTTCACATACTTTTTAAATGTAAACCCTTCCCTTAATATGTATTACACCACTGCCTACTGGAAGGAAAACTTTAAGAGGAAGATCTTTAAAAGAGAATCTGCATCTTAAAATTTGCTGCGACATAGGGATGGCGATTCTTTTACAAAAAAGACCGATTCGAATTGTAACCTGATGAATCGATTCACAAAAAAATCGAGGTCTAAAAGATCAATTTATAAAAAATCAATTTTTTTTAAGTCTGCATTTACAATATAAATCCCTTTTATGGAAAACAAGAAAGATACCATAATAAACGATCGATTATCAGTAAAATCAGGAAATTTTTATAGTTCAGGAAATTCGATAATTACAATTATTTTACTACCCCATATGTAAGTATTAGGTATAGAAGAAGATATTTATTTTCTAAATGTATTTGTTACATTAAAAAGTTTAGAAAATAGGTAATATAGCTTATAGTTCCCAATGCTTCTAAGCTTTTTAAAAAGTCAGTGTTCCGCCGTTCTGTTCAGTATGTCAACAACAGTTCCGCTCATCACTTGTGATGTTGCCGGCAATAAAAAAAAGTGGCGCTCACAAGGAACAGATGATCCCCCACGATACTCATATACATCATGGTTATTGAGTGAACGTGATGATAAATGGAGTTTTTTGTTCTTGCCAGTAAAGTATAGGATCATACTTCAGGTGCACAACTGCCTGCGATAAATAGTGTTTAAAGGTATTACACATTCAACAAATTGTAAATAATTTTATGGTTTTTACCAAGACCGAAAAAATCGAAAATCGATTTTCTAGGATGAAATATCGATTCACTGAATCCGATTCAGTGCTACATATCGATTTTAAAAATCTTTTTAGGCCCGAAAAATCGATTCTTCGGTTAATCGATCTCAGATCGCCATTCCTACTGCGACACACAGTGAAAATTTTGCACAAGAGCCCGAAGAGCTGATTTTGAATAAGAAAAAAAAACACCTCTATTAAAAGCAGATTCTTAATGAACTGTTGAATTGCAACAGTAATAGACTCATTTCGCCTTCGAAGGCAGTAATAGAATCAGTGGACAGAGGTAAATAAAAGTCAAAATACTTGCAATAGACACCAGCACCAGTCAAAAGACTTGCAATAGAGACCATGGTCTCGAAATGACATGGAACCATCCTTTGAAGAAATGCAACCATTCAGTTTTTGGAAATTGACTTTCAATATTTTCTACGTCTATTGACTTCAATTGTTTGAGGATCAATAATTATTATTTAATAGCTGAGAATTTTTAAGTCTTTTTTTTCCCCTACTTCCGAGTGTTGCTTTTTCTTACATTTTAATTTTGATTCATTCAATTGTTGTAATATAGTTAGTTCCTATTGAGGAATATATTGACCCAAATATTGTAATATGAGCTCATACCCATTTTAGTAGCTATTTATTTATACCTATCATAAATGTACCAACTTGTAATATAAGCTCATGTTTATTTTAAATGAATCCGTGCTAAGAGATAGATTCAAGATTCTATTTAATTTACCTAGATCATGTAAGCGTTTTTCTTAGCTTTATAAAATGATTTCCTTATGCAAAACATCATAAATATATTGTTTTTCAGTAATAGGTATGACTTACCTATTTATTAAAGTGCTTGTATTTGTCTAATATTAACAGAGCCTTATTATGCCTAGGTATGATAAATACGCTATATTTAAATAGATCTGTTTGTAGGATATCTATGTGCAATACTGCGATATGGAATAGCCTTCATTAATATACATATAAACAATTACAAAACATTCCGAATTTGATAATTAATAAATTAAAATACACCAGAAAATAATCTACTTATGAACAAATAAATATTTTGCATATTTTTTCAAACTTCCTTGAAAGTTCTTTCTATAAAACATTGTATAAATATCCATGTAAACAAAGTCCAAGAATGGATTCTAAAAACAGGAAGCGATATCCAACTTCTATTTGATACAGAAGAAATTACATTCCGAGGTAATGTCGTAATCTTTTTTTCCACATGAAGTCCAATTACTAAGTAGTCATCTGTAATAATAACAAGTGCAATTTGTAGGTCCCAACTTTAATCTGCATCGTTTCCTGGAGGAAAATTGCTACAAGATAGTCAATTACGCTTTCCTCTAGTAAGATATCTAAAGCTTCGCTTTGCTGACCTAATATTTCCTTTTCTTTTTCTTCCGTATTACGCAGAGAAAACATTGAAACAATGAAGAAGTCCAGAGAACAATGGCAACGCCGTCCATCTAATCCGCGCTGTTAACTGTGGTTAAATTAACTAATCGTGAAGACTTGTTGATTCGCTCTGACTGCAGTTCTACTGTCTTGTACCTGCTTGTAACGAAATAATTACTAGAGTTTTGCATTTGCCTTCGGCGTTTCTTGTGCTTAAGCCTAAAAAGTGGGGTCAGTAATTCAGATCGGTAGGTCTCGATAATACAAGGAAAGATTCTTTGCTTTTAGTTCCCCTCACCCCTTTTTCTCTTTCTCTTTTTAAAGTACATTTTAATTGTCTGCTGATCTATAAGTAGTTGTTTCTTTAAATAATGGCTTTATGTTCGAATTTTTTTCCGCAGAAATGTAATGTTATGTGATTCATGTTTGAGCGTGTCAATTTCTTATCATTTGAATTGAAAGTATAAATATAAATAAGAAATGACTCGTTTTTAAATGATTTCCAGTTGCTGGTATTCATTAGGAAAGTTTTTATAGCCGTTATTAAATGTACTTGCAGTGACACACACAAGGGGGCTGTCCTCGGTCCGCACTCCTCCCCTAAAGCCCTTGATTTTTTTTTCATTATAATCCTATGCATAAAGTACATAAAATTTAATTATTTGTTATGAATAATTAATTTTAGTAATTAATGCTAATTATTTTCTCGGTTAATTATTTATACAAATATTTTGTTCCTGAAAATCGACAAAATCAAAAGAATATGTTGGGTAGCGAGCGTATTGGAGCATGATACGAGAATCGACCCTGGACCTTCCCCCTTGAAAAGTTCCTGTGTGCACCACTGTGTACCTGTATTATTTTTGAAAATTTTTACAGTTTTTAATCATAAATTAAGTTCAAAAGAATTCGACTATTGTATGATTTATGAAGGACATTTTCTTTTTATATTATCCTTAAATTGATTGAAAAATTCTTAGATTTTGTTTTTTTACTCTGCTTTTCAGAAATTTTCAAATTTAATTTGCAGATTATTTAAAACATTCGAAGATATTTCTAATAGTTTTTAATGATTTAATTTGAGAATCTTATTGATCCGCGTTTTTCTAAATATTAATTTCAATGTTTAATTTCGTTTCTTGATGAATTTTTCCTTCTATGCTACTTGAAGACATTTTAATTGCATAGATTTTACCCGAACACTCTCAATATTGAGCAGATGTTATTTTTTACGCAAGATAATGTCTTTGTGTGTGTGTGTAGGGTTGAGACTTATTGATTAATTTATAATATCTGTATGAAATTGGGGAAAATACCAAATTTTTTGTTCAAGTTTTTAAGCAGTTGTTAAAAACTGAAGTTTTTGATATATTTAAGTTAAAAAGAGGTGAACTATTTGGTCTTGTATTAAGTACTTATTTCATCCTTTGAAACAGAAAAATGAATTCTAGATTCTTATCACCTGATTCAATGTATTTGTCTTACTGGAATTATTATCTCTTAGGATATATTTTGTGGGTCCTAAATAAAAATATTTTTTTTAAGAAATATATATTTTAATTTTTGTGTGTGCACAATATGAGGATTAAAAATCACGTGATATTTTTGTCAAACTTGACTCACAAATTTTAGACTTTAAAATAATCTGTTTGCGCTATACCATGTTGAGTGATAGTTGTAGATTGTTACGGAACTCTGCAATAGAATTAATTTGGAAACAAATATTTATTCACATGACTACAGCTAATATTTGTAAATATTTACACATAGAAAACTATAAGTTTTTGCACAGGAAGTAAACAATGAGAGAGCGATTGCTCCTTTTGACGTCTGAACGGAATCATCTTTTTAGCTCTTTTTCTTGACTAGCTTTTCTTTCTATACATCCTCAAAATTTCCTCTTCAGAATTGACTTTTCAGTGAGCAATTTTTCTAAACTATCTATTTGCATCAGTCTCATCTAACAATATAGTGATATATATATATATATATGTGTGTGTGTGTATGTAATAACTTAAATTGATATGTACTCATAATTTGAATCTCCTTTATTATTAACATCTAATTCATAAATCCTAATACCCTATTTTGAAACGCGTCTCGATTTATCTTTTTCTAAAGCATTAAAAAGATTATGTTGGTATATTTATTACTGATTTCTTAGACCTTGAATTTTTGATAAATTTATTGGCGACTCCAAGAAGTACAAAATTGTTTTCATGCGCCTTACTGACCGGGATTTAATAAAGATGTCATTTAACTAATTATTCCCTTCGCCTAAACGCTTGACTGTATTTTTCTAATGCGTTTTTCCCTGTTCTTCCCTGTACATAAAAACTTGCTATTTAAATAATTCCCTCTCTTCCTTTTGCTCTTTATCTTCGCCATGTAGCTATCGCGTCTCTTGTTCTTTATCAAAATGTAAGCACGCGTGCGTTTTTGTGCTGTGTGTTTTCTGTGTTGTACTGTGCAGATCTGTTTGTGTGTCTCTACAACTACAATAAACAGGATTAATTAATTAACACCAGACTTCCTTGTCATTGCAACATCATCAAATAAATAATGTTTTATTAAGAAATACTTACACTCGCCAGGATTACGACATATATATATATGTAATAAATCCCTCTAGTATCCTTTTTATTAACTCTTTGTCCTAATATTTAAAAATAACTTTACTTTGGTTTAAAAATAACATTGTAATCCTAATCATAATCGGCTAGTCCGAAATCCCTGTCCCGCCCATTCTATCCAATCAGAACTACTATTACATAATAACCACTACCGATATAAAAGCAAAAATCTTGTGTAATCGTGCTCTTTTTTGTCTGCTTGCCTTCATGTAATCAGCCGGCTGCCGCGCGTTCTGTGTGTGTGCCATGATGTTTGCTTCTTGTTATGTGTAATGCCGTCCCTACTTGATCTCTACGTGTTTCAAGATGCAATAAACTGGATTAATGCCCCAGACTGCCTCATCTATAGTATTGAATACGTAACATCAATCAACATAGAAAATGTATCTAATATACAGCCATTCACTCGCCATCGGCCATGCCCTACCTTTGGTTCGCTACAGTAATAACACCCACTCGCCACGTCTTACAATTATTTTTAGCACTCTCCAGAAGTATTATAGTATTTCATATATATATATATATATATATATATATATATATATATATATATATATATATATATATACAGGAGAAAGGAGGAACTCTCATTCTTCACGAGATCTCCGGAGCTATTTTACCTTCAGACTTGAAATATAGTAAGTCTGTTTCTTTTCTTTCTTTCTTTTTGAGTCGAGATCCGCTAAAAATGGGTTTTGCGAAAATCGACTCCCAAGGGATGTTGCGGAGGCTTTGATAAAAATTCCAATTTTCGGACTATTAGACCAACAGACTTGAAATTAAGCTAGCATTTTTATTTTGTTGAGTAGATATAAAAGCGGGTTTGGGGGAAATCAACTCTGGAGTGGGATACAGAGACGTAAAAGATAGTTAATCTCCATCTTAGAAATTCATGTCAGTTAATCTCCGTCTTAGAAATTCATGTCTTTTATAAATTGAGAGATGAGGGTTGTAAGTATGTTTTTCAAAATATTGTCGAAAGCTTATTACTTTAGGATTTTTCAAAATATTGTCGAAAGCTTATTACTTTAGGATTTGTATATCAATTAATACATAGAGCCATACAATATCATAGAATACCCAGTAGTAAGGGCGGGTTACGGCTAGTTATATGTTTATAATATAAATTACCTTGGAATATTTATAGTAAAGATATAAATCATTTGTATTTTCTTAAAAATAATTTGAATAATTTTATAAAATAGTGTAATAAGATTTATTTTTTTCGACATTCAAATTAATCTTGTCTATCAAGAGGATTGACATCGATTGTGAGGTGTATAATTTCCTTATATTCATATAAGATTAAACTTTTTGTTGTAACAATTAATCACATAACTAGCGCGATGCCTCTATTAATTAACTCTTTTCAAACCGTTGACCTTCGTTAATTCGATACACAGGTTCCTGAATTCACTATTGACTCTCAAATGACTGTAGCCCATTAACACTTACCTATCAAAACAACTCTAAATTTACATCATAATGATTCAACGTAAAATGCTTGTTAGTTGTTTTTTTAAGTTTCAATTGTAAAAAAATGTCTCATGTTTTAATACTGAAATCAAAACATTCGAAGCAAATACAGAAGTTTCTTCGAAAAGTGTCGCGCCTAGGACCTTTGGAAAAAAGTGTGTGCACCTTGTTTTGTGAGCAATTTTTGAAGCGTCTCATTTGAATACGTCCCGGACGTTAACAAGTGCGGGTTCTTCATCAAGCCACAGGTGTTCTCATGACCTTGGGGTGTCTAGACAACTTACCCATAGGTGTTGCTGTGGACCCACTTGATTAATACATAATAGGCTAACGAACATTTAGGAGAAGGAATTTAGGAGAAAATGGGTGATGAGTTTTAAGTTAAATTTTCATTTTCATATAAATTTTCTTGAGAATCGTTCGTGTGGCAAATTGAGGTCAGAAAAGGAATTATATATTTTGTCGTCGACTTTATGATCTAGACCAGTTATGAACAATAATTTTTAGGATTGCAATCTCACCTCTTCCCCTGTCTTTATGGTAGGCTAACATGATCTATTATAAAACGAATAGCGCAAAAAAAAAAAAAAAAAAAAAAAAAAAAAAATGTTGTAATACGTAAATTCTTTAATGCTAATGCAATGAATGTGAAGCTGGGATCTTCTGTATTTCTTGTTCCAATTTTTTTTTAAATATAAGCACAAATAAGAATATTTCAATAATTTTGGGCACATTTATAGGAATGATTCTATTTTTACGTATGTAGAAGTTTTAAATAATCTTCCGTGTAATTATCAAAACTATTTTGTATAAAAAAATATGTTTAAATTTCTGTAGAAATTTACAGTTGTGCCTTGAAATGATTTTTTAAAGCATTAAAATTATAAATTTCTAATTTTTTTTTACCAATTTACAACTTCAATTTTTTTTTTTTATTATTAATCTTTCTTTAAAATCTGACCCAGATAATTCCCCCCGATGGGATTAGTAGTTAGTGATGTTGAAAGCTGTACCGCGGGCGCCGGATTCGAATCCTTGAAAAGGTCTGAAAATCTATAGTGCCAGTGGGGCATGTGGGCACTTTAAATAGTTGTCGAGCTGAAAATCTTCTCGAGAGGTTGGTGATAGGGGAAGAGGAGTGGGAGACCCACGGATCACTCTTAGGGGGTGTTCTTCAAAATTAAGGGAGGGAAGGGAGAGAAATCGTACTGAAAAACTTGCATCGTGCTCAACGCGTCTTATTTGCTATTTTTCATGTGGCCTTGGTAGCCTTGTGGTTAGGGTCACGGAATCGTGTCCGCCGTATTATGAGTTCGAACTTTAGAGCCACTGAAAACCTGCCGTACTCAGGGGCTGATGTACATCGTTCTTTGAGACCCTGTATACCCCCGAGGTGGGGGAGGTTGCCAGTTCGGCTCTTGTCCTCGTCACTAGACCATGGTTCAAAATTACGAGGTCTGTCACCAATATCCTTAGTACTGCTTAAAAGTCCGACGCAAATATTATATCTCTCCCTCCTATGGCTTGTAAAGCTTAATTCGACCTACATTGAAATCAAATCACAGGTCGATTATGTCGTTTAAATGTGGTTTTAAAATACAAAACTCCTTTAAAAAAATTCCTCTAATGTAGAATAATTCTGCATTAAAGGAAATCAAATGTCACGGTTCTCAGTAGAAGTGAGTGATATATGTGAAATAAGTATAATAGTTTGGCATCTGTATCAAATCGATTTGTGACTTGCCTCTCGATACCGAAGACTTTTTTTTAATCGCTGTATTTTTATTTAATTGCCATAACAGATACCAAGAAAAAAACTTGCTAGTCCTTTCTTAAAAGCAAATAGATAGTTGAATAGGCGTTTTCTTTTGGGCGTCTGGACTGTAAACAGTCCTCAATCCCATATCGTGAGAGTCTATGATGCTGGGCATGGCAAAAGGGGTGTTTTCCATTCTGCTGAGTGGCATGATGGTGATTGGTCGAGCGATGGAATCCGGGAGGCGTGGCTATGGTTCTTCATCTGGGTGGAAAGTTTTTGAGTTTTTTGGCTTGGCTGAGAGCTAAGAGGTTGCTCTCTGATTGGATGCTGGGTACAGTGAACATTGACTCCGATTGGCTGCCCCGGGGACTGAGTTAAAAGCAAATAGATGTATTTCATTGCATTGATTTTTTTTTCATAAGAAAAGAATGTACGTTAATTTTTTTTCTGTGGGAAATATTTGTGTTTTATGCTTTTTTAAATACGTTATTGGTCGAAATATTATTAGAGAAGGTATATAAAATTATAAAATTTTTTAAATCTTTTTTAACTTTAAATTTTTACTAAATTTTTTTTCTGTGGAAATATTTGTGTTTTATCCTTTATTCTTAAATCCTTTATTGATCAAAATATTATTGGAAGGTATATAAAATTATAAAAAAAAATTTAATAAATTGTTTTTAACTTTAAATTTTTCTATCTAATTTCCTTTTTACCCTTTCTCGTGTTTTGTCTATCTCCTTTTTATCCTTTCAATATACTTTTTTAAATGCAACTTGTGTATATTATTTAAAATAAAACAAAGGAAAATTCATTTGAATTCGAAAAAGGGAATTAGAGCTTGTAAATAAGGTTTAAAAAAGGAAAACTAAAAAAAAAAAGTTGAAAAATGCATTGCTTTAGAATACTTAAAAAATGCTCCGTTTTTTAAAAAAAACTTTGTTTTGAAAGCAAAATTATCGTTAAAATATTGTGTAATTTTTAAAACATTAGTAATTGTAATAATATAGTAGGGATTAAGTAACCTGTTGTATATGAAAAACATTAATGATTCATTTTAATTTTGTAAACTTATTCCTTTTGCATATTAAACATGTAATTAGAAACTTCTTAAAAACCAAGCGGGTTTTTAAAAATTTTATTGCTTCACTTTTTTTTCTGTGAAATACAATGACTATTCACCTCTAACCTTAATTCACTGAACCCAAACTTAGTCTTCTGTTTATCAAACTACAGCCAAGTTCATTCAACTTTTTAGAAAAATAATAATTCACTAATATTCACAAGAAGAAATTCCATCAAATACCTTAAAAAACACTGCAAATAAATTACTGCGTTGTTTAATCATTCAAACTTCAGAAAGAAAAACTCGCAACATGCACTCTGGGAGTCAAGTTAACCGACCTCTCAACTCAACAGCCAACTATTGCAACCAATCAAATCAATTTCCCATCCGTTACCATGCCAACATGTATTATGTTTATATGTAGATTTAAAAGAACGCAAATATCATTTCAGGTTCTTAAATGGCTCTTTAAACCGTTTCGCAGCGGTGTAAAAGTTGTTTAATGTGTAAAAACATTTTGATTCCTCAGCGAAGAAAAGTTTATTGGGGTGAAGTTAAGAGCAAGCATTCACATAAGATAATAAAAGAAATTTTTCCCAGCTGAGGATAATGAAATAACACCTTCAACGCGTTTCCGTGTGTGCATAAGAGAGTTACTTATGACTCCTCTTGTATTTTTATCTCTCTCTCCTGGATTATATCTAGTCAGTAAAGAATTTTGAAAAATACAAATGTTTTATGATGTTTTAGTGTTGCCGTTTTTTCTCCTTTTTTAATCTTAATTTTGTTTACATGTTTTTAGCTAGGTTTATATTTTCAGTACGTTATAAATTGTGAGGTACTGATTAAATCAGTTTGGACTTATGCCTCAGACACATGGACCTTGACAAAAAAAAAAGAGTAGCGATGACTTTTGAAAGGAAGGTCCTGCAAACCATATTTGGTGCTGTTCTCAGTAATAAAAGTTGAAGAAAAAGATATAATTTTGAGGTATATAGGATTTTTAATAGAGTGATGATATTATTAAGTCGATAAAGCCAAGTAGTATTAGATGGGCAAGATATAATAATATACTGATATAATTTTGAGGTATATAGGAGTAGTATGAGTGTGAAGATCCCCTTGGATCTCACTTTGAGAACGAGAATAATTTTGAGTCAAAGAAGAACCAGTAGCCATTTTTATAAATAACTTTCTTTGTTTGGTTATCTTTCCCAAATATATATATAGAATCAAAGGCTTTTAATAACATATAAATCAAAATAGCTTTATGAGGTTTAAAAGGGACTTTCCTTTATATTAACTTAAATATTTAATGATCCAATTAATTAACAATTAGAATATCGATCACGCAGAGATTACCGCAACAAGAGATCCTAGAATTATATTCAAGAATGTTCCTATTGAACATTTAACTTTAATCTCACTCCTAATATAAAACTTTAATGAGACTTTAATTATAAATCAATATTTACCACACTGAATCTCAGCTCTTCCCGAGCCTAATTTATCCACCTAGAAATCTCCAATAATAAATCTCTAACTTCACTATTATAACTTCCTGCTTCAATCTCTCTCTCCTACTGCCTCCCACTTTACTATTCCGTTTGACTAAAATACTTTATCTAATCTGCATATAATAAGGAATCCCTGTCCTCTTTTTGGAGTCGATTGGAAATAGGTAGGGAATTAAATTTCCCTAAAAAAGACGTCTCAGAAGGTTAGTGATAAAGTTCCGTATAGATTTGTCACATGAGGTGTAAACTAAGTAGTACGAGATGTGCAGGACACAATAATATAAAGATATATTTTTGGGATACATAGGATTTTTAATAGTGATGATATTATTAAGTCGATAAAGCTAAGTAATATGAGATGGGCAGGACATAATAATATGTTGAAGTTATAAAATGTAAGATACTGATTAAATCACTTTTGACTTATATTCTCGATAATAACAGTTGGAGAAAAGATATAATTTTGAGGTAAACAGGATTTTTAATAGTGAGATGTTATTATTAAGTCCATAAAACTAAGTAGAATGAGATGGGCACAGGACATACAGTAAGAATGAGCCTAGAACGAACAGCATTGAAAATATATAATGCAACTCCCTCTAATAAAAGACCAAAGGGAAGACTCAAAAGGATATGGAAAGATTTTGTGGATGAGGATTTTGTCATTCTAATAGTGAAGAACTGGAGATCAATTGATGGGAGAAGTGCAGTTTGGGGGAAAACTTCTGAGGAGGGTGCAAGCCCATAAGGGGTTGTCATGCCAATGCTGATGAAGTTATAAAATGAAGTGTTATTTATGCATTTTATTGCAGCTGACAATCTCTTAAACGGCTATCGGTTCAAAATCTATCGCCCTAAAAATAATTATGGCAGATGTGTGCTTCCGACCTCCAGATTTTTTATTAAATATATTCTATTTAGTATATTGTTGTATATGAGTTATTTTTTGGAAAGTATATGTATAGTTATTATTTCATCTAATTGTTTTAGATGTAAATTTTAGTAAATAAAACCCACACACGAGTTAAAATAAGAACTAGAACTAGAACTTTATTTTTATTGGGAACTGAATCAATGCATAGATTCTCAATTTGTGTGTTGAAAAAATAAGTTTCCGCTTAAGGTAAACGAGATAATTTAAGAGAGAGAAATAAAACCAGCTAGTTCCAACTTAAATACGTGAAGTTAGATGTACCGTAAGCCTAAATCGACATTGCTTTAATTTGAATCCATTTAAATTTGCGTTGACAGTTGACAATTATTACTCCGTAGGAAGCAATAGAGTTTCACTATATCAATGTATCTTTAAGACTGCGTCCAAGAACAACGTTATATACTAAACTAGAAAAAGCTTGCATAGTTGCGTAAACGACTCATCTGAAGCATGCAGAAATGATAGAAAAGAATAAAATTACTTCCAAAATTTAAGAACCAACACAACGATGAATGTCACAAAATTATATTCACTAAATCGCGGTAATTTATAATTCGAAAGAAAAAAAAATTCATCAGATTGGCTAAAAGACATAAGCATAGCCTCGAGATTAATACATATAAATTATATCCCAAAAATGATTAGTTAAACCTAAAAATATTATAATACTCTAACTACATGAATGGATGTTGGGGTAAATATTTTTATAACTTTAATATACGATTTGTGATTCAAGTTTGTAAACATAGCAAAAATAAAAGAAATAAGAAATATATATTTAGTTTATGTGTAATGAAGATTATTGCTTTCGGTTATAATTTGTCGTGTTCGATATTATTAACGCAAATTGTCTGTAATATTACTGTAATTTTTTTAGAAAAAGAATTATTTTAATTAACATATACCGTTTAACTAATTGATTACCTGTAAGTAGTTGGCTAAACGTGTGTTAGTTTGTACCAGCAAAAGGAAAAAAATCTTTATTTTATTTCACGTAAATTTTGAGCTAAAATGAGCTTTATTTGAATAATAATCAAGGTTCGATAAAAAAATATTTTTTTTCATTTGCTTTTGCTCATTATATGCGCCTTATAATTTTTTACGTAATAAAGAGGTACAAATTAATAGAATTCAAGTGTGTGTGGGTTGTAATTTCTGAATCTTTTTATTCTAAGGCTGCAAGATGGATAAGACCGATTACGTTGATGCATAGTAGTGCTCCCAGTAATTACGGGGCCTTGCACTTTTACTGAATATTCTGTTACATAATTTGATTTTGTAGTGAAATAAGGGGCCCAAAATATCTGAAAACTGAGGTCCGCGAAAAAATAATTTGGCCCTGGTTGATTCTACTTTATTAAGATGATTGATTATTTGTTCCTTATTGCCTGCCTAGCTCGATTAGTATATTGAATGGCGTGACCTATTTTTAATTTTCTTTATTTCAAAATAAGAACAATTCGATTTTATTTGTGAATTATCACTGCAATCTCGTTTTTGAAAGTTATATTAATTTTTCTTTTGAAAAGCTTTTTTTTTTTGTGTTCACAAATATTTTAAGAAATTGTAAGTGCCTCTCCCAAACAATGTCAATTTAATTTAATTTTATGAGAATGTATACGAGTTTCCATTTTCTTAAATGCACTGACTTTTATGCAATTCTAATTCCTTGTTTCAAAAGCTTTTGTGTTGCGGATAATTCCTTAACCTGAATATAGTTTATAATAATTCCCAAAAAATATTTCATTGTACATTCTTATCGCCCTAACCCTAAAATAATAATTTTTGAGTTAGGAATACAGTTACAGTAAATTATTATCACTTCCTTAACAGGAGGTACCAGTCAGTGAAATCAGGGTTAAATATATTTCAAATTTCTTCCAGTCATTTTATATGCAAATTACAGCATTAAAATTCCATCCCAACGCCACGAGTGTATAAACTCTTACTTCTCCGAAAATGATGTAACTTTTCCTTGATGTAAAATAATAGCTCGTTGCTTAAATGACCATGTCGAAAGAACTTTTTCAGAAAAATGGAAAAGGCATTTAATAATGGCTCATCCTAGCTGATAAATTTATAATCATAAACGATAGAGATAATGCAGAAATTTTGAATCACATTAATGTCTACCATGCCACGATCTCAAAATATAATCACCAAGAAATTTTATTTAAACATTTCCGATTAACCTTTCACCTTTCCATTATGAGTCGATTAATTTATTCCGTGGTTTCACAGCGTTGAATCTTGGCTTTTGAGTTAACCTAAATGACACATCCTCCGAAAACTTTCTTCAAGTATACGCCATGGGTAAAAGGCAAATAAAAGGGTCTTTAAATGACGGTTACGCTCTCTAATTTTGTTGGTGAGGAGAAGGTAAACAATTGAGAGGAGAGAGAAAGTTAAATGTCCTTCCTGAGGCTCAAAGGGCAAGCAACTTATCCAGGGCTCTGGAAGAAAGTATTTGCCCACTGTATACTTAACCCATTTTGCACACACTCTTCAAGAAAGAATGAAAAGACCTTGTGTAAATTTCATGCTCGAAGGAGCCTAAAAAGCCTCCTGCATGTATTGTGATTCTTCAATGAGTTTGCCTATTTCCGAAAGGATTAAGGATTTAAAAATCCATTTTCTGTTATTTTATTTTGATATTTCTTATATATTTTTTATGAAAAAAGGGTATGTGAATCACTAAGTGGATATGATGCAGAGCTTACTGTGAAATATTTGTTTAATCATCGTGTGTATTTCAATGAGAGAAATTTTTTTATTTTAAAACAAAAATTAAAACGGATGATTGATAAAAGAGTAATTCACTAATTTGTAAGTACTATACAATGCTTACTGTATTAATATTCTAATACAAATAAGTATAAGATAAGAAAAACTGTGTTAGGCTTTATTCTGATGCTAGAGACTCGAAAAGTATATGTTTAAAAACCCTAAAAAAAATCCTTCACAATACCTGCTTTACAAATTGCTAAAATAAACTAAAAAATTAGTCTACAGTTAAAAAAAAAAAAATACATGAATTTTTTTGTTAATTGATTAAAATCTTTTTTAAAAAAAATACTAGAAAAAAATTAATTTAAGCTCTTTTTTTAAATTATTAATTTTCAATAATTAAATATTTCTATCTGCTCAAAATTATTATCCAAATTTAAATACAACTTGTCAATGGCCTGCATTAGAAAGTACTTAAAAAGTTCAAAGATATTTCAAAGTCTGTTAACTTAAAATCCAAAAACTATTTTAGATTACCTTAGATATATTCTATAAAAGTTTTTGGAAGGTTATATGAGATTTTTACAATAATGCCAGAGTAAATTGTCATTTTTTTTTCATTCTCAAAGAAACAGATTTCAAAGTATTCGTGAAAGAGATTTTTGAATGTTAACTAAAAACACACACATACATTTTTGTTGTCCTTGAAGTTAGAAAAAATTGTCTGTAATGAAAATAAAATCAGAAATTTTTTTAAATTTTGGATTTTTTTAATGCCTGATATGAAAGGAAATACTGTTGTGTACTGGTGAGCTTAGCTTATGCTAACACAGCGTATAATTTAGACCAAATAATAATTGAAGTCGTGAAGATTAATCACATTTGAATAAAACGAACTTAGAACGAGACAAACTGTGATTGATTGCTCTTTCTCAGAATTCCGTTCTTAAAGATGGTCATCTCTTGTACTGGACTCGATTCTCTTAATATGTGTTATTTAAATAGAGCAAAAAATAAAACTCTCTCTGATACTAGGGTGAAGTTAGTGAATCACTAGGTGCACGCTGCGAATTTCAAAGAATTGGTTCCTCTACCAGCTGTGGTTGCTCACACACACACACACACACACAGATACTATCGCGTTTGCTTAAATATAGTCACCCACTGCAATGTTCTTTTTTCTTTTTCTTTTTTGCATTGTGATGTCTGTTTTATTTTTTCTCTTTGTAAAGAGTGTTTTTTTCCAGGTATAGAAGTTTAAGTTGGCATTACTTTCCAAGATGGCGACCGATTTAACAGCTGTCAAGTGATTTATTCTCAGTTTGGTTTGGCAATTCATCAAAACGATCATCAAGCAAGACGTAGATTCGTCGAATGGGCCCAAAACGAGATTGCCGTTGTTCCCGATTTTCATAAGCGAATTTTGTTTAGCGATGAAGCGCACTTCTGGTTGAATGGCTACGTCAACAAACAAAACTGCCGCATTTGGAGTGAAGCTAATCCACAAGTGTATGTCGAAACACCGTTACATCCAGAAAACTGACTGTTTGGTGCGCTTTATGGGCTGGTGGAATCCTTCTTCAAAAACGATGAAGGCCACAACGTTACAGTCAATGGTGATCGGTATAGAGCCATGATTACTAACTTTTTCATTCCTGAATTGAACAATCATGATGTCCAGGAGCTGTGGTTCCAACAAGACGGCGCAACATGTCACACAGCTCGTGCAACAATCTATTTATTGAAAGACACGTTGGGTGACCGCCTAATTTCACGTTTTGGACCTGTGAATTGGCCTCCAAGATCTTGTGATTTAACACCGCTAGACTATTTTTTGTGAGGCTATGTAAAATCATTGGTCTATGCGGATAAGCTACAAACGCTTGACCATTTAGAAGACAACATTCGCCGTGTTATTGCCGATATACGGTCACAAATGTTGGAAAAAGTCATCGAAAATTGGACGTGCAGATTGGACTACATCCGAGCCAGCCGTAGCTGTCATATGCCAGAAATCATATTTAAAATGTAATGCCACAAGATTATCTTTCGAATAAAAAAAATTCATGTCAATCGAATAATACATCGTTGTTTTATTACAATTTAAAGTTCTATACCTCTCAAAAAAACACCCTTTAGAATAAATATCTTGTGATAAAACTGAACAAAATCCAAGTATAGAATTAATTCAAGCTTATAAAATCATTTTATGGGACTGAAAATCAATGAGAATAAGACCAAGTGCATGCCTTGCACTAAATCATGTTTTAACAATTTCCACTTTAAAATTGAAAAATATAATTTTGAAGTTGTTGATAGGTTCACTTATTTAGGTTCGGAAATTAACAATAAAAACGATTGTACTACTGATATCCAAAAGAGAATTACTACGGCTAATAGATGTCTTAATGGAATACAAAAATATGTATGAAATCGAATTTAATCAAAAGAAAAGCAAAAAAAAAAAAAAAAAGGTTCTATTTTATAAAATTCCTTTAAAATCAATATTAATTTATGCATGTGAAACTTGGTCCGTTTTTCGAACAGACGAGAACATAAGTATCTACGAAAGGAAGATTTTAAGATTTATTTTAGGGGGAAATCAGAGAAATTGAACGTAGCGTAGGAGATCAAATTTCGAGCTCTCTCAATCATATAAAGAATCTGACATTATTAACTTCATCAAAATTAAATGCCCGTCAAAATTAAATAGGCAGGTCACGTTGCCAGAATGATCGAAGACCGTACCACTACAAAAGTCTTCAATGATCAACCGATTGGCGCACGAAGAAAGGGTAGATTAAATATTAAATTGATTGAGGGCCTAGAAAAGGATCTCCTAGTTTTAAGAACTAGGTATTGGAGAACACTAGCAGGAAGAAGGCTGGCCTGAAAAAGGCTTCTTGAGAAGGCCAAGCCCCCACCCTTGGCTGTCGAGCCACTGAGGAAGGAAGGAATAAAATCATTTTTATCGCTAACTAAGAGTTTAATTCCAGTGTATATCTAGTTAGGTGTAAACTAATTTCTTAAGTTGTCATTGGTGAGATAACTTTAAACTGTATGTGTGTGTGCTTAGAAAGTACGCAGAATCATCCTTCAGAGAGGAACTCTGTTAATATTATTCAATTTAGCAACAAATTTATGGGTGATTTCCCTGTTATTTGCTACACTGATTGCAGTAAAATGGATGATAGAGTTGGTTTCACATTTGTTGTCTTCAGAAATTCTATCGAATCAGAAAACTTTCAATTTAGAATTTGTGACGAATGCACAGTTTTCGTGGCTGAACTTTTATGTTTTAACTTCGCCATCAAATGGATCATTGAACAAGACAATGTCGTCTCAGACTGTTTCATTTGCCCCGATTCTGTTTCATCCTTGGATTCTCTGACGTGTAATTCTTCTCCCAACAACATAATTAATCGTCGAGATCCAAAAACAGTTAAAGAGCCTGAAAATTAAAACATCTCGACATCTTTTACATTTGTTCGTTGACGTACGAATGTTTTTGGAAATGAGCGTTCCGATCTGCTCACTCACACTGCCACGAAATTGACATTGCTGTTAACATCCCCAAATACTTTTGCAAGAGGGTTACGGTAGAAAGATTTGTGGAGTCTTGGAAACAAAAATATATTATTTCAAATAAAAGGAGAGTTCCCAAGAAATTTTTTCTATCTATTAATAATCATGCCATCATTTTTCTACTAATTACATAATTACCCTATTTCTCACTGGACATGATAATTTTAAAATTTATTCGAACAGATTTCTTCTGGTTCCATCATCTTCCTACGACGGCCGGGGTAGCCGAGTAGTATAGATATCGGACCGTGGCTTGCCTTGTCACGAGTTCGAGCCCAGTACCACTAAATACCCGCCGTGTAGGGCAGCGATGAACGTTAAATCTGTCGAGAGCTGAAACGTCCTCCCGTTGGTGTGGTGTGGTAGCTAGGAAAGGGGGTGCCAGCTCAGGTGTCGTCGACGTCTCTTGACCATGGTTCAAAATTACGTGGTCCTCGTGTAGCTAAACAGTGTGACGTTAATATTCAATCAATCAATTATCTTCCTACGACTGCAGTGTTGGCGAAAATAATGTTGAACATGTGCTCCTTCTGTATTCCATGTTTGTCATGAAAAGACCCTGAAAGTGGCATTTAAGGTATCCATCCGACTACGTTAGGAACCGTGGTTTTGCAAAAGCGCATAAATGAATAGTTTTCATGATATTTAGTGTCACTTAGATTAGAATATATGCATAAAATTGTTTTAAGCACATTTTGACAAAAAAAATTTAGTTAAATATAATATTTTGGCAAAAAATTAACTTAGAATAATCTTTTTTCCAAATGTTCTCCTTTTGTGAAAAATGATCCTATTATAATAATATTTTGCCTGTATATAGCTCAAACCTCTGTACAGAAGCTCAACTAGAATTTTTGAAATATATAACTTAGAAGTGGGTTTATATTCATATTTTACGACAACAGGGGGGAGCAATTTTAGGGAAAAAACGCCAATAATTATTTCAATTTTTTTTTTTTTGTCAAAATGTCCTTAAAGCAATTTTATGCATATATTCTAATTTAAGTGATACTAAATATCATGAAAAGTACCCGTTTATGCGCTTTTGCAAAATCACGGTTCCGAACGCAGTCGATACCTTGAGGGCATTAATATAAATTGGCTTTCAGAGTTAAACCAACTTATTTCCACCAAAAATGCTTTAGATTTGCTTCTGTAAATTCACTGTAAACACTTACAATCCTTCATAATTTTCTTTTTTTTTTTTTCCCCTTTTGTATTGTGTTTCATACTTAAGTAAGCCTCATGTGGTACACGGGAAATTATAAATTTTTTTCAATTTTACAAAAAAAGTACTCAAAAGAATATACGCAGATGTTTATATATACGAAAAAAATATTTGAAGTTACAAAAAGCCTTAAAAAATCAGGATTTTTTTTGCTTACTGAAGATATCAAATTTCCTCTATTTGATCCTGGACCTCACTTGAATGTAATAATTTGCGGTATTTTACAGCATGATTTTTTAAAAATTTTATTTTAAACTACCCATGAATCATTATCAATCACGTTCCATCAAACTGATTGAGGCTCATTCCCATCTTCAGAAGAATTATAATTATTGTTTTCGGTTTCACTTTTAAAAAATGGGATCGCGCCATGATTGGCGATTTTTTTTTCTTGAAGAAGATCGAGACACACCTAAAATCCTACAAAGTCCGCTGTAATTATGAATGGTTTCGATCAAATTTAGGTTTTTCAGAACTATTATTTGGTTTTGTTTAAAATTATCGTTGTTTTTCATTAGATTTTTAATGTTTTTTCGTTTTCTCTCAAACAATGGAAGGTGAAAAAATAGCATCGAATATTTCGATTTGAAACGAAATAAAAAGAAAATTAGTTTTGAGATGTTCTTTTTGGAGATATTTATCAAATTTCTATGGGCACACAAAATGTGAAAGCTGTCGATTAGACATCGAAATCTTATTTGCATTCAAGGACATTTTTTTCAATTCATGGAAAAAATAATTATTTAAACGTTATTCAAAATTAGAGACTACTAATTTTAGTGTGTGCGTTAATCAAAAAAAAAAAAAAAAAAAAAAAAATCGATAATTTTAATTTAAAAATTTGGGAAAATAAATATTGTTTTATAAAATTTTATGTATCGTCGATTTAAATCTTTATAATGTGTTCTAAGAATAAACTTTTAATTGCTTGGGAAAAATCATGTTTCAATAGCTTTCCCATTTCTTAATCTCTGTGTATTGTATATAATCTGTATTTTGTTTTTAAACTAATCCTTTCCTAATCCTACCAATTTTTAACTTTTATAATTATTTTAAATCTTGCGAGACTCAAAATCCTCACGCTGGCGTGGAGTGGAAATTTACAGAGTGGTGTGTGCCAGTTAAAGTGTCATCTTCGTCGTTTGACGTGACGTGGTTGCCGTAGCAGTGATCGAGAACTCATGAACTGCGTTATTTTTGTCGATTCATCAGTTCGAATCGAGTTATACTGTCGATTATTAAAGTTCTCACTTTGACGTAGTTCGGGAAGTTTGGAGGGTGAGTTGTCACAGATGTCTACTCATTACTGGACCGACGTTGAAAATTACGAGGTCCATCGCTAATAGCTCTCGTGTTACTTTGAAGTGAAACATTGGCAAACAATTTATCAATGACGAGGTGGCCATGTTTATGTTGAGATCTATTTCTTCCTGTTTTTGTTCTTTTCTAGGTATACTTTAGTCAAACGATCTTTCTCTTTTCAAAATTTTGCATTAATTGCAGATTTAGCGAAAATTATCTGGGTAGGTCGCTATTGTAGTAATCTTAGCTACTTACGTATTAGCGCAACCTGTTGGCGACATTATATGAAACGAAGCACATGATAGCCAATTCAGCGCATACGACACATGCGAAATTGGGGTTGCCAACTTGGCGAATTATCTTGAACGTTGGCGATTGCTGCGATAATACGTAAGTACCTAATCTTACGACGGAAACGTTATCATAGTTGGTTCCTACGTATAATTGAATCAAAAAGAATAAATCTGATTGTGTGTGTGTGTGTGTGTTTAACATACGGAATATGTTGTTTTACATTTTATAAAATTGTAATTCACTGTACAAAATTTTATCATAAACATTTTATTCTTAAAATATCTATATCCCTTAGGCGGAAAAAACTACTTCATCATAAAAAGTTACCGAAACTTTATGGCTTTTTTTAGAAATAAGGAAATGTGTGTATTTTCAGCTTGTTTCGCAACCAAATATTAAATAAAAGTTGCAACACAAAATGTATGTAAGACTCTAAAACTGTTACTTCGAGGGACGTGAGGAAAAGTGATTATATACTTAAGAACAACTATTGAAAAAGATGGATCTGATTATAATTACATAATTTTTACTCTAAGGTCCTACATATTTCTGAGCGTTTTATTTTCCTTGTTATTATTATACAGTGTCATGCAGTTTTCCTGTCAAGTAAGGAGTCTTAATAAACTGATTATTTTCCGTCTGATTGATGTTTCCGTGATTAAGGTGATTCACTTATAATTTTATATTGTAGAACTGTAGTGTTGAACTTTTTTGCTTACACGAAGAAATTGAATTATCAGACTTTTTATGTAAAATTTAAATGTTTCTGCTATTTCTTAGAAAAACTGATATTATTTCTTTCACTCAGCGTTCTAAATTTCGTTTAATTTCGTTTTTATTCGACTTTACTTCTCACGATGTTTCGCTTTGCATTGTTCTGATTATGACTTCACTTGAGACATTCGAAGAACAAATCTCACTTCGTAGTAGAAATCAATGCGAAAAACTTTCCTTCTGTGACGGACGCCAAGAAAAGTATGCTAAATTAGACGTATTCTATCAAAGAATTGACTTTCTAAGGACAATCTTTGTTAAATCTGCTGTCATTCTGGTTTATTATACTTTAAGGATTGCATTTATCTGTGATTTTATCTGCACTTGGCTTGTTTTTCTCTCCTTCTCTCTTGCTGCTTGTCAAAAGAATATTTTGTTTACTGTTGCAAGGGTTAATGTTTTTTCATTATAAATTTAATCATTTCATTGTATTTGTTTACTTATATTAATGGAGCTCTAGAGTAGGGGATTTTAAAAAGTGGTGAGGGGTTAAAAAGTACTCCAGGGGTCTAACTAGGCTCGATAACAAATTTTAGTATTTTAGAGTTTTATTTAATCTTAAAAAGGTTGTTATATTATTAGATAGTAATATCCGTATTTTAACACGTCTTAATGTAATATATAGGATGTTTTTTTAGAGGAATAGAACTTTAAATTGCAATAAAACAACGATGTATTATTCGATTGACATGAATTTTTTTGTATTCGAAAGATAATCTTGTGGCATTACATTTTAAATGTGATTTCTGGCATATGACTGCCACGGCTGGCTCGGATGTCGTCCAATCTGGACGTCCAATTTTCGATGATTTTTTCCAACATTTGTGGCCGTATATCGGCAATAACACGGCGAATGTTGTCTTCCAAATGGTCAAGCGTTTGTGGCTTATCCGCATAGACCCATGACTTTACATAGCCCCACAGAAAATAGTCTAGCGGTGTTAAATCACAAGATCTTGGTGGCCAATTCACAGGTCCAAAACGTGAAATTAGGCGGTCACCAAACGTGTCTTTCAATAAATCGATTATGGCACGAGCTGTGTGACATGTTGCGCCGTCTTGTTGGAACCCCAGCTCCTGGACATCATGATTGTTCAATTCAGGAATGAAATGTTAGTAATCATGGCTCTATACCGATCACCATTGACTGTAACGTTGTGGCCTTCATCGTTTTTGAAGAAGGATTCCACCAGCCCATAAAGCTCACCAAACAAGCAGTTTTTCTGGATGTAACGGTGTTTCGACATACACTTGTGGATTAGCTTCACTCAAATGCGGCCGTTTTGTTTGTTGACGTAGCCATTCAACCAGAAGTGCGCTTCATCGCTAAACAAAATTCGCTTATGAAAATCGGGAACAACGGCAATCTCGTTTTGGGCCCATTCGACGAATCTACGCCTTGCTTGATCATGTTTAAAATGTAATGCCACAAGATTATCTTTCGAATAAAAAAAAATTCATGTCAATCGAATAATACATCGTTGTTTTATTGCAATGTAAAGTTCTATACCTCTAAAAACACACACTATATATTTATATGGGTAGGTATCATCCACGCATAGAATAGAAAAAGAAGAATAAAAATAAAGAACAACAGCCATAGTAAAAAAAAAATTGATAAACCTTTCTATTGTTTAATTTTCGGTTCATATTCTTAGTTAAATTGTTACCCTTTAGAATTTTGCGGAATTATATTGGTATTATAAAGAAACGAACTAAAAGATACCTGTCGGACAAGGAAAAGAAGTGGAAAATATTCGAAGGAGGAAATTTTAATGACATTAATATATAAATCGCACACACCCCAGAAAGTGCTGACATTGAGAGGAAAGAGGTAATTTCCACGGGGGAAAGTTACATACTCGAAAACGCCCGTGCAATGCCGGGCTCTGCAGCTAGTAACTATATTATTTAGTGTCTATTATAAAGAAAATCGTGAAGAAGTCTCTATGGAAAGTTATTTTTTAGAGAGGTCTATTTTGTGAAAAGTTTGGGAACCTCTGCTTTGGAGTTACGTATGATGGCTGTAGGCAAACGATCTTTTAATTTTGAATCAAAATCATTTAAAGAGTACATCTCCTGATCTAGCATCTCACTAGCTTCCACTCCGTTGACCTGTAAAGCTCAGATGTCGTCCTCATCACTTATCTGTTGTTTATAATACGAGGTTTTTCACCAATAGCCCTCGTGCAGCTTGAAATGTCACATTAATAAATAATCAATTAACCACACAGCTAAAGATCTTGAGGTCCAGTTCTATTTAACATTTAAGACGCACTTTTATTCTGTACAATAGAATTTGTGTGAAATCGGGACGAACCTTTATCTCAACTTGTTTTTATCAATATATAGCTATATACTACCTAACATGGTTTTAGGAGTTGAAATTTCATTTTGTAACTGAATTCAAAACTCAAAATGCATATTATGTAATGAAAAGAGAAGTTCCTTGCGCATGCGCGAAATAAAGACGCCAAACATCGTTGCTTAAAAGAGGACCTAAGCCAGGGTTCGACAAACCGCGGCTCTTTGCATAGAGGGTTGCGGCTCTTCAGACTTCTGCCTCTAAAAAAGTAATTATGTCTGCTGAAATTTACTATTTATCTTTCTCTTTTTTCTTTTATAATTATGTTTTGAAAAAAACTTAACCATATTTAAACATTTATTTAAACGTTTGACTGTCTTGAGACTGTTGCTTCTGCCAGTGACGCACGCAAAGGGGATCCTTGGGTTCGGACACGAGGACCCCCTCTCCTTGATTTTTTTAAATTCATTATAATCCTATGCATATAGTACGTAAAGTTTAATTAACTATTTGTTATTAATTAATTTTATTAATTAATATTAATTATTTAATCAATAATTAATTTTTTACTGTTTTTTGTTCCCGAAAATCGAAAAATTCAAAAGAATATGTTTGGTAGCGTATTAGAGCATGATTCGAAAATGGTGGATTTTGACCCCCCCTGAAAAATTCCTGTGTTTTTGGGGGTTTTTTTTTGTCAAAATGTCCTTAAAACAATTTTATACATATATTCTAATCTAAGTGACACTAAATATCATGAAAATTATCCATTTATGCGCTTTTGAAAATCATGGTTCCGAACGTAGTCGGATACCTTAATGTAACTTAATATAGATATAAATGAATTATTTCACATGTTATCATGGGTTTCTTTCTGCAGTCACCCCATAAACCGAAATATTTTTGGTCATCTTTCATAGTAGTCAGGTTGCCCACTTCAATGATATTAGTTAGAAATATTGACTCAAAAGTGTCATTGTTGTTTCGGTGCTGTCTACGACAATATTATGTTCCATTTGTTTCGTTTTTCAATGGTACCACTAAAAATATATAGTTTTGTCTCCCATCCGGTATAGATATTATGTTCCATTTCTTTCGTTTTTCAATGGTACCACTAAAAATATATAGTTTTGTCTCCCATCCGGTATAGAGGTTAGCGACGCTGACTGCTGTGCCGTTGGGCCTAGGTTCGAATCCCGGAGAAGACATTGATGTTTGTAAATGCATAGTGCCTTCGCGGCATGGGGGTACTTTAAATAGCCGTCGAGCCTCAAGTCCTCTCGTGAGGTTGGTGGAAGGGGAAGAGAGGTGGGGCCCCCTGACCCCCCCAGGGTATTATCGCTCAAAATTGTTTGAAACCTAGCTAAATCATTCCGTCACCTGTATGATGCTCAAAGCTACAGTCGTCACTTAGCCCTTTGCCATGATTAATTTCGTGAGTCTTTACCGATCAGGTGGCATTAATAACAACAACCTATCGTTTTGAGGGACTGATATGTTTTAAATCTGTCGTGACTCAAAGTATTCTCGTTAAACGTGGTTTGGAAACTTGGAGAGTTGGATATCAGCTCGTGTTGTCCACGGATGTTGTAAACATGGCTCAATGTTACAACATCAGTTGCTTAATGACCTCGTGTTGTTTCAGAATATGATGTTAATGAGCAATCAATTAATTTGATTTGCTTCTCACTGTGAACGTTTTTGACCGCGGTAGCCTAGTGGTCATAATCACGGACTAGTGACCAGCATGCCATGAGTTGCAGCCCTAGCGTCACCGAAGATCCACCTTGTAGAGGGCCTGATGGCTCAAAGTCCTCATGTTGGCGTGGTATGGATGCTGAGTGAGAGGATGCCGTCCTCATCACTTGACCACGGTTCAGAATTACGTCAGTCGCCAATAGTCTTCATGTTCTTTTAAAGTGCGATCGACGTTAATAATTGCTCAACACTGTGAACCTTCTTGGGTACAATCCCATTGAATAATAATTAGAACTTTTTAAGTAATTTTTTCCCTTTGAGAATTATTCTAACATTTAACAATTATTAATAATCAAGTACTGTAGTGTGTGTTATAGGTTCAATTAATTAAGCTAAATTTGAAAGCAAACACCTAATATATGTCCTTTGCTAGTTATACTTGCAATGTTTTATTAGTAAAAATAAACACGATATACTGCAAAAATAGTAAAGTACTGTAAAAAAAAATGGAATGTTATGCTTACTAATTTGCTAGATAAATTTTGTTAGTAAATGCTAATATGGTTTCTATAAATAAATTATATTAAAAAAAGTAGCGAAAAAGTTTACGAAATGTTTATATTTTAGTTTACATTTTTTGTATTCTTCTCGTATTTCTAAGCCTTGAGAGTTCACTTGAATTTAAAACACATATATTAAAAGATACTTTAAAACTTAGCATATGATAGGCAATAAATTTAACTCTAGACTTCCTTGACTTTTATCTGCGGTCCTTTCATTTCAACTTCTCTCCACTATGAACAAAACCATAAAAATTGCCACTATTATCATTCGAAAGATGCAACTCGGAAGAAAGGTGTTTGTTTTTTCCTTTAATTTTAAACTTGAACGCAAGAGACCTTTAAAACAATGTAAATTGGGTTTGCATTGTAAAAGTTTTTCTTGCGTAATTTAATTTTTTGTTTTTTATTGATGTACGAGCAGTTTCCGCATTTTTTTTATTAGTTTCGTTTTTGTCTGAAGTTTTATGACTGTACGCGCGTATCTCATGTTTACAATTGGTTGGGAAAAAAATTCATCACAGTTATTTATTTCAATTTGATACTATATCTAATTGATTTTCAGATTTTATTGAAGTTTCTCTCGTTTATGCTTAAATGAAATATTATGAAGTTTGTCTGAAATAATTAACGTAATTTCAAAGATAATGCTAATAAACTCCTGCGACTTGCTTAAAAAATAATTAAAAATATTTTGTATTGTATACGTATGCTACAAAAATAAATCTAGTATAAAAATTTATTTTTGTTGTTGAATTTGATTTAAGTTATTTTAATCGCAAGAAAATTGCAAAAAATTATTTTAAAAAAATAGATGTCAGGGTTTGATAGTGAATGTAATTTTCAGTATATACCTGCATAATAACGATATAATTTTCAAAACAAAAATAAATTTAGCACAAAATTTTATTTTTGTTGTTGCATTTGAGTTAAGTTATTTTAATCGCAAGAAAATTGCAAAAAATTATTTAAAAAAAAAATAGATGTCAGGGTTTGATAGTGAATGTAATTTTCAGTATATACTTGCATAATAACGATATAATTTTCAAAACAAAAATAAATTTAGCACAAAATTTTATTTTTGTTGTTGCATTTGAGTTAAGTTATTTTAATCGTGAGAAATTTGCAAAAAAATGCTTTTTAAGAAATAGATGTCAGAGGCTATGACAATGAATGTAATTTTCAGCATAGATAAAAACGATGTAGTTATCAAAACACCTATTGCACTGAACACTTTTCAAACATTTCTTACGCAATATTTCTGTTGCATATTATTAGTATAAATTTATTTCTTTTCTAATTTTTTTCAACGTTTTGTGCACCTTGAAACAGAGTAAATGTATAAAAGACCCACATTTCTTTATAGAATTATTAGTACTAATTACGTTTTCTTTCATTTAATTTCAGTGCATAACTTAGTATAGTTTTTGCTAGATAATACCACGTGTTTTAGAATATTAAACTGTCTGGAGAGATTTTGATTTGAAACCGCTGAAAAATTATCAAATTTATTTAAAAAGTATTTTTATGTGTAAAAAAAATTTCCTGGAAGGGACACTCATTGATAAATTTATGAAAACAAAAATGTGTGGAATATTTTTAAGAAAATTTTAAAAAGATTTTTCACGAGTATTTAAGCATTATATTGACACTAAGCAACTTAATTTCATTATGAATTATTAAATCAATATTTTACCATCTTATTTATACTGGATGATATATGAAAAAACCTAAATTTATTTTGAATGTTTGTAAATATGTTGTTTTTGTTATATGTATGTATGAGTATCGCCAAATATTTAAAAATATTTTTCTTTCTTTATAGGTGAGTACATTTACACATATTCTCCATGTATTTCCATCAATATCCAGAGATGGTGAGTTGTCGGAAATTTAATTTTTATTTTTAGAAAGATAAATGAAATTACACTAAAAAAATTCCAATTTATTGAAATGTTATATAGCAACGGAAAATGGATTGCTACCTTTAAAAAGAATACCCTCATTGAAGCCAAAACATTACATCATTATAATGTCCGGGTAATATTGAAACTATTAGCTGCACCTTCTCTTTCAACATATCACGAAAAAATTTTAATTTAAAAGAGAAAGAAAAAGAAAAAGGAAATTATTTCGATAGTCCATGGCAAAACTAGTAATAGCATTATCTGACAGAAAATAAATAGTTATTGTTATTAAACCTTGTTTTATTTTACCTCCTTTGAGACAGTTCCTTGAATTCATGTTAAAACATCAACTAAAGCTATCTTCCCTACTATTTTTTTTTCTTCAGAACCAAATTTAAAACATTTGTGTTGATAGAAAAATCCTCCAAAATTAATGGAAGTCTGAAAGGCTGAAATACGCATATCATAGACTCGTACTGAATTTAACGAAAACAAGTCCTATAGTATTTTTAAAAAAGTCTATTTCTATTTAAGTCAACAAAGAAAATTTTATTGTGGTTACTTTTTATTAAATAATTACAATTCATATAAATATGTATATACACATGACAGAATCACAATATTAAGTGGAAAAATCGAAAGCAATTTCCCATTTTCCTTTCTATATAGGGTGTTGGACTATTATTTTTGTTTGTTACTATTTAATTATTCCAATAAAACAGTATAGTAAAAAGAAATCACGTTCTCAGAAATTAGACCATCCCAGGTGGGACTCGAAACCATTAGAAGATGGATTAGAAGTCCAACGCGCTATCCATTGTGCTACAGGGACACAATGAACGATTTTCCTTTTTATATATGGTGTTGGACTATTATTTTTGTTTTACACTACTTATTCCTTTATTAAGTTTAATTAATGAATTAATATTTGAAGAAAACTGTATTAACATCATGTGTCATCTACTGCAAGTTTTAAAAAAATGTATTTGAACGTGAGTCAATGAATAAAAAGTATTTTATTAACGATTAAAAATTTGATTACAAGATATATATATATACTAGCCGTTATATATCCACCCGCTTCACTGGGTATTTCACGATGTTGTTTATATGTATACTGTTTACATATAGATTAATTATTGATATCTAGCATTAAAAATTCGATTGTATTGAAAAATATATTTATAGCTGTTACACTCTCACCCCTTGATATAAAAAAACATAAATTATAATATCTAATTTCTATTTATATCTAAAATAGAAGTAGAAAGATATTCTTCGCTCACTTAACCTAATAATCAAGTGGATTTCCACCAAAGAAACTTTCAGTGGATCTCTACTACATAAAATAAACATGCGTGCTAAATTTTAAGTCTAAATTTAACAGAGCAAAAACGGAATTTTTATCATCAATACCTCGTTGACAACATTCTTAGCGGATTCCAATTCAACAAAAGAAGCATGCATACCAAATTTTATTATTATAGTCTTAGCAGTTCAAAAACGGGAATTTTGTCTATCAATACGCCCCAATAACTCTCCCCGCTTCCCCCTGGAGTTGATTTCCGTAAAATCCATTCTTAGTGGAACTCTATTCAACACTAAAGAAAAGTGCTCAACAAATTTCAAGTAAATGAGTTAAATTCAAAAACAGGAATTTTTCTATAACATGCCTTAATCCCTCACAACCCCACTCCTTTGGGGGTCCGTTTTCGCATAAATCTTTGTAAAAGGAACTTTATTCCATGAACGGAACATACCTTCTATTTTTCAAGCAGGTGGTTCTATTAGTTGAAAAGTGGAAATATTTATCTATTACGCCCCTTAATCCCCCTCAGTGACCCTTGGGGATCAATTTCCCCTAAAACTATTTTGTAGCGGATCTCTACACCATGAAATGGAATTCGCTTACCAAATTTTAAGACTGTACATCTAATAGTTTAAAAATGGAAATAATTATCTATAAACGCCCCTTAAGCCCCGCAACGCCACTTAAGAAACGATTTTCACAAAACCCATCTTATAGTAGATCTTTACTTAATGAATGGAATCAGCTTTCTCAATTTCAAGATTTTACGTCTAATAGTTTAAAAAGGAGTTAATTGCCTATAACGCCCCTTAATTCACCACAACGCCACTTGGGAGTCGATTTTGACAAAACCCATGCTGTAGGGGATCTGTACTCTATGAAAGGAATCCGCTTACCAAATTTTTTTTTTTTTCAAGACTGTACGTCTAATAGTTTAAAATTGAAATAATTATCTATAACGCCCCTTAAGCCCCCGCAACGCCACTTAGGAAACGATTTTCACAAAACGCATCTTATAGCGGATCTCTACTCAATGAATGGAATCAGCTTACTAAATTTCGAGCTTTTACGTCTAATAGTTTAAAAAAGGAGTTAATTTCCTATAACGCCACTTAATTCTCTACAACGCCACTTGGGAGTCGAATTTCACAAAACCCATTCTGTAGGGGATCTGTACTCTTTGAAAGGAATCCGCTTACCAAATTTCAAGACTGTACGTCTAATAGGTTAAAAATGGAAATAATTATGTATAACGTCCCTTAAGCGCCCTCAACGCCCCTTGCAGGTCGATTTTCGTAAAAATCATTATGTAGGGAATCTCTACTTTATGAAAGAAATCTGTGTACCAAGTTTTTTTTTTTTTTTTTTTTTTTTTTTTTCACGACTGTACATCTAATAGTTTAGTAACGGAAATAATTATCTATAACGCCCCTTGGGGTTCGAACTTCGCAAAATCCATTCTTAGCTGACGTCTACTCGATGAAAGGAACCCACCTACCAAATTTCAAGTCTGTACGTTTAATAGTTCCGGAGATATCGTGATTAGTCAGTGAGTCAGTCAGTCAGTGAGTGAGTCGCTTTTCTCCTTTATATATATAGATACACTGCTGGACAATTGCTAAGGACGGATCACAAATTGCTATGTAGCATAACATTAAGCGAGACATGAGGCCTAGTAGGATAAAATAAAGTTGCCACACTGTTCAGACATTAGAATAAAGAATATTTATTGTTCTGGAAAGTACAAAAGCTGTGAAACATCTGAAAGAAAAAAAAATGTTCATTTGATCTGCGTACGGAATAATGGAACAATGCATCTAAAAGTCAGCAGGCACCTTAAAGAAAAAGTATCAGTACGGGATATGTCCACCGTGGAGTGTGATGCAACATTCCACACGTCGTACCATACTTTGCACAACATTATCCAGCAGCTGTTGAGGCAATTTATCCCATTCCTCTGTGCGTGCACGGATGAGGGTGTTTTTGTTTGTCGGAGGATAGTTTCGACCAGCAACTTGCCTCCCCAAAGCATCCCACACATTTTCAATGGGGTTTAGATCTGGATAACGTGCTGGTCATACGAGACGTTGAATACCTTCGCTGTCTAGACAATCCTGAACAACGAGTGTTCGATGACATGTTGCGTTGTCGTCCATAAAAACAAATTTATCACCGACAGCACCACGGAAAAGACGAACATGAGGAAGTAGAACTTCATCAATGTATCGTTGGCCCGTCATAGTCCCATTCGCAACCACATGTAGGCGCGTGCGCTCATTGATCATGATGCCGGCCCACACCATGATACTGCATGTCGGATATCGGTCCTTTTCCTGATATTTTCTGGACAATAAGCAGTACCACTCTCGCGGCAGATCAGTTGGCGTCTACAATCCGATGACAGACTGAACCTACTCTCATCTGAGAATAGTACGCATGCCCAGTCCTGTTCAGTCCAATTGTGATGCTCACGACACCATTGCAAACGGGCAGTACGGTGCTGTCTGGTCAATGGGACACACACAACAGGTCTGCGTGCGTATAGTCCTCCTCCCTTCAAACGTCTGGCAACAGTTTTTCGGGAGATCTGCTTTCCTGAGGTAGCAAGAAACTGATTTGCCACCTGCTGAGCTGTGTTGCGCCTGTTCCTTTTTGCTGATAGGACGATATATCTGTCTTCTGCATCCGTCGTATTTCTAACACGACCTCCCCCGTGCCGTCTACTACACATTCCAGTAGTTTTAAATGACTTCCACAGCCGTGAAACAACGCTGTGAGCGATGTCGAACTCCCTGGCAACATCTGCTATTTTTCGCCCTTCTTCGATCTTTCCAATAATTCGGCCACGCATAAAATCATCTATGTGATGTCGAGAAGACATGCCAAAAATTTTAAGTTCGTCTATTAAATCTTTCCTGTAAAACTTTGACTTGAAACAATAATTGTCCACACGCGTCAAAACCTTTAAAGGTCTTATGAACGCTATCACGGGATGAACAGACGTGGAAAAAAAATTTGCATATACTCATACTTCTTCTTACTAATATCCCGCACTTATTCTAATTTTCCACATTTTGCTTCCTTTCATTTTGTGGTTGCTATGGATGATAGTGTTATCCGTCCTTAGCAGTTGTCCAGCAGTGTATATAAACGAATGAATATATATAGGGAGAGTGTGGACAGATAGTAGGAATTGAAAAAGGTAAAATTTTTAGTATTTTGAGTTGAGTTTAATCGTTCATTTAAAAAATTGAATTATTTTTTTTCCACAAAAGTAACGTTAGCTGCAAATCACTAGGTATGCATTTGAGTAAATAGGATAGTTTACTTATTCCCATTAATTTTAATGACATTGTTTAATTCTCTAAATGAAAATTGGACTACATTGCACAATAGTTAGTTCAATGATCAGTTACTCTAGCACTACCAATCACCTTAAAACAAATTAATTGAACTGACACGTTGTTGATATTGGTAGAATTGATCACTCAGTTCCAGTGTTCCAGTGTGAGAAAATCGTTTCGGATCATTAACGCAGCAAGCGATGAAAGCGGTTCGGATAACCACGGTAGAGAATTGTTTTCCAATAAATTTCATTCCATTAATTTTTTTATATTTTTGTTTTTCATTTATTTCAAATGATGGATGGTTTTCTGAAATAACTTTTAAATGTGGGATAATTTTAACCCACATTCTGGTAATTTAATGTTTGTTTTGTTGTATTGGATTCACATTCCCGGTTTAAAATTTTTTGTTTGCCTAAGAATTGTCCTCAATTTGGTATTTAAAAGTTCATTGGCATTTTTCATTCTCGATTCTGAGACCTTTTTTAGAATGAAGTATGTCTTAAAGCATCCTATGTCACTTTTGGTCAAAAATCCTATTTCATTTTGCTTTTTTAAAATTCAAATAATTAGCTTTTTGAATCTGTCTTTGTTATGATTTCGCGATAATTATAAAAAGTTAAACATGTTTTTTTCCCTTACATCTATCAAAAGCAAACCTTTTATGTAGTTGAAACACTTTTTTTTTCCAGACTGTATTTTTGTGAAGGTAATGATATCTCACGAACCAATGGACATACGTACTCGATATTCCATACATTTTTAATGGTACTAACTAGGCTATTTTGATTTAGCCTTTCATCCCTACTGCAGTAGGTTGATAAATGAGTACCAAGCTTCCTTGGGGACTTAAACCCTAGAGGTCTCGCTTCAGACTGACCACTGGATCGGGACATCTGCTCATGCACTTTAACGCCCAATGGTCCCGTATACTGGGATGGACACAGTAGAACCTGGCCCTCATGGGTTGTTGCTCCCCTCAGTTTGAGTTTTTAACTAGGCTAATAGTTAAAGGCAATGCGAATAAATAATTATTTTAGTAAAGTTTTAGTTGGAATTTACTCCAAAAATATAGAAAAATTATCGAAAATTCATATTCTACGACTTTGATTGGTTCTCTGGAAATAATTTAAAGCTTTTAGTCTATTTATCAAAAATATACTTTAAATGTATTGCCGCATTTTTGTTTTGTTTTAAAAATATATGAAATACCTTTTAAAATAGAATAAGTGGAAAAATTCCAAAATTTATTTAGTATTTAAAATTTAAAAATTTTCGATACCGTTTCACAGTCACTCACGCTTATGGAATTTTAACTGCATTTGTTATTATTATGCCTAAAAGTAAAACTAAAAATGTTGCTAGTTGCAAAATTTAACATTTAGAGAGTTAATCATATTTCATTCTAAAATATTGCTCCGAGTTTTCCCTACTGTCAAAAAACAGGAACCAAATATTTAATAGAAATATTTGAATATGACTTTATCGAATGACAAAAAATGTAATACAGAGAAATCCAGGTATAAAATATTCTTCAAATGTATTGTAAGTTATTCCGATTCCAATATTCAAACATTTTTGGGGACAGCCACTACTTGCCTAAATTAAAAAAGAACTTTTTCCTGAAGTGTAAAAACATGTCAGGAACCACTAAGAGTCCAGTTTCATTTCAGTATATATCAAATTTTTTTCTGTCATGCCCGTTGATTTTTTTGTTAATTTCTTGTTAGCCATGCGTTTTTAAGCAACAAATACTTCGACATGATTCATATTTTTCCTGGTATTTTTTTAATTATTATTCTGTTCCAGTTCCTAATCCAGATTTTAAGGGAATATAGCATAATTACTCGAAGCCCAGTGGCTGAGTGGTAGTGTATCACGCTTCCACACCACAACTCCGGAGCTCAATTCCCGGCGACTCAGCCTTTCATCCCTTTAGTGGGTCAATAAATGAGTACCAAGCTTTCTTGGGAGCTGAGCACTGGGGGTGTCGCGTCAGACTGACCACTTGACTGAAACCTCTGCACATGCACCTCAGCGCCTAAGATCACGTAAAGTGTGATAGGGGCAGTAGGCCTGGGCCCTCATGGGCTGTTGCCCCACTGAGTTCAGTTCAGTATAATTACTCTGACAAAAATGGAACAAAAATTAATTTTTTAAAAATATTTTTACTGTCTTCCAAAGTTTGAGGACTGAAGTTAAAAAAAAACCCGTAGAGTTTATATGATATATTACATAATAATATTTCACATCCCGATAGCAAATAAAAACTTTCAAATAAATTTATCTTGGATCTAAAAAAATTTTTAATGTCAAGTCTTTTTTTCTTCCCTATTACACCAAATGTTTATGTATTTTTTTAAGCATTGCTATCAATATATCTAAGAAAAGCTTTTCATTTTTTAATCAAAACTATACTTATTTTTTTTAAAAAAAACCAGTTCTTTAAATGTACGCATTTTTAAAGAAACTTTTAATAACCATTCACATAAAAAATTTATCTTATTAATTTCATTCGTGTTATAAAACTTTTTCTAACTTTCGTTAAGACTGTCTTCGGCTAATGTTAAAGAATAGGATCCAAATTCGGAATATTCTTTCAGATGTAAAGGTATTTATACATTAATATTATATTCTGACTTCGCTATCCTGTTGAGAATCACTTATTTTATCATACTACTCATTTTTATTCGAGTTGATATATTTTTTCTTTTATAAAATGTGTTTCCCGTTTTTTTTTCTCCTATACCGTAATGCTAAATGAGCTGTCGCTTCACATATTAAAAGTTAAAACTAATTATTTATGAATTATTTTGAAAATTTAAAAACACTATATTATAAATAAATGCATGAGTTACAATGTCACACATTTTTATAAAAATTAAAGCTTTTTTTCTGTCCGAAAATGTGCTTCGCGTTACGTTCACGCTCTTGAATATATGGCGAAACCAGCCTTAAACATTATTCGACATATATATATCAATTAAAAAGTTAAATGGTTTTCTTTTTGTGGTATTTTGAGCACAAATCCTCTGTGTGTGTTTTACATATTACACATACATGAGTTGCAAGCAAAAAATTCGTAAAAACCAAATCAAAGATTAAAATTAACCAAAAGATTTTTTTATTAAAATTGTACCGTGTCCCCCTAACATTTCATCATGCAAACAAACTTTATGTATACACTACTACTTCCACCCATGCGTAACCAAGTACTTCACTTTCCATGCCTAAAAATGTAAAAATCGTGGCCAAAATTTCAATTTGCCTGCCGATTTTCTTTTCTCTTTGTTATCGCAGGAGATGAATAATATATTTTTTGTTCCCTGTAAATAGTGAATGCAGACAATGGTCCATCTCGGGTCAGTCCGCACTACGTGACCATCACTGGGGCCAGTTTTGTCACACGAGTTGACACCGGGACACTCGGGGTCGACGCGTGCTCACCATTAGGATATTCTACCGGAATGAGAATGAAGGGCCAAACGATTTCTGTGCAAAGGCGTGATGGATTCGCGCGTTTGTCCACACCAACCTTCCCGCTGCAGATTGCCTGATGCGTTGCGTAATTAAGGGTCGTTAATCATTATTGTAATTTTGTTTTAGTGTTGTGTGCGATCGACCGTGCAAAGACGTGTTGTTAAGCGCAATTAATTTTATTTACAGAGCAAAAAGAAAAGTTATTTATTATGTTAATGTAAAGGTATGTTTTATTTTCGTGCTACAAACATGTTTTTACAAAGTTTTAAGTTTGGAAAAGTTCTTGTTTTCTAACGGCTTGTGTTTCGCTTTATTAAACTTCATTTTGTCCAGAATTTCCTTTTGTCAAATTTCCGTCTATTAGAACATTTCTTGTAAATTCTATTTTCACTCACTCACAAATTAATCTCGGATTTCTTTCAGAAATTTCTATAAATGACTTTTTTAATAAAAATTTTACGTGTATGTAAAGTTCTTTTTATGTTTTAAAAATGTTATAGTCCAGGGGTGGCGAACCTTTTTCGATCAACGTGCCATTTTTCTTTAAGAATTGTTTAAGGAGGTATAGGCGTGCCGTCAAATAGTTTTGACTGGTAATTGTTGAGAAAATAATAAAACAAATACCAACAACGCAAAACTCTTTAATTGCAACGAAAAAGTACATTTTGCACAGTATAATAGTAAATGTTTTATTTATACGCGTAATTCAAATTAAAGTAACATTAGTGTAAATTCTGTTACAGTAGATTAGATAAACAAATAATTTGTATTAAAATTGTAAGATGTTACTTTTACCAGAATGCAAGCTGAATTGGAGTCTTCGTCCAAACTGTTTCTAAATGAGCCTAATACTATTCATCTCTGAAAATAATGACTAGCTGGCATAGGTAGATGAAAATATGGTTAAAATAGCACGAGCCAGTTTTTTTCACACAAACAAATAACTAAATGTATCTGGAATCGATTTCCATATCTCCATTACTAGCATCTTTATTTGTATTGCTTGTTAATCTTTCTGTTTTAATCAATTCCAACTTTTACCTTCTTTCAGCAAATTTTTGAATCCATATTGAACTAGACTGGAAATCAATCAGTTGCATTTCAAGTTTTTCAATTTACAGCCAATAGAATTGGGACAAATTCAGTTTGTTATATGAAGTCACATCAAGGTACATAAAAAACTTTAGCGTTTCCAATAATTCTTCGAACTGAGAAAATATCACTGAAAACTATGACCGATCACTCACGTTTCTCGCAATACTTGAAATTGAACTTTGTTATTTTGAATTAAAATGCAAACCATTTTGATCGGCGACGTGCCCACATTATTCTGTCGCGTGCCATCAATGGCACGCGTGCCACTGGTTCGCCATCCCTGTTATAGTCGATATTTTACGCAAGATAAATTAAGATTGTTTTTCATTTCGAATAAAATATAATCTATATATATATTATAAAAGAAAATGTACAATGGGCATGCCGCTAAAACTCAAAAACAAGTCCAGGTACGATGAAGGGAGTTAGTTATACAGTATAGTAGCCCTCTATTCCCCATCCATAAAGAAGGTTCCTGTTTTTACCTGAATCGGCTCTCAAGGGGAGTTACAGATAAATATTCCCGTTTTTGAACTATTAAACCTACAGATCTGCTAACAGATTTAGTGAAAATCGACCCCCAAATGGCGTCGCGAAGGCTTAAGAGGCGTTATAGATAAATAATAAGTACACTCAATTAAAAAAATATTTTACACTTCTCTATTCATTGTTTTGTACCGGGTTTTATTCTCCTTACAATTCAGCTGTTATATAAATAATAATATATATTTTTTATTTTTTAAAAGTTCACCTGTGGGGAAGAACGGGTGCTTCAGCTAGTAAAACATACAAAAGGAAGTCTCTTTTTTTTCATGATTTCTTTATTTATGATAAAATATAAGAATATATATATATATGTGGGACGGGTGTCTAGGGGTAATGATAAAATTCTTAACGAAAGAAAGCATGAACCAAATTTAAAGAACAAATCAATTTATTAAAGTAAGAAAACAGATTATATTTATAGATTTAAATTGCTTACAAGAAAATAGATTAAAAGTTAATTCGGAAAGAGAACAGGATTCACCTATAGAGATGGGGGCGTCAAACATTTCTAGGTTTAAAGAAATGCCGTTTCTGAAGGCCAAGAGGCATCGAGCTCACTCCGTCGTGTCCGGTGTGCGAGTGAAGGCAAGCAAGCCAAAAAAAAACGATCCCGCGCTTAGGGATTATAAGCGCTCGACGTCATCGCTCGAATCCCTGATTGGGCATTGAGATGCCTCATGCGTTTGACGTCAGACGCTCCAAGTTCCTCGATTGGCCTCTAAATTCAATTCAGTTCGTTTGAGGCCACCATCTCCTACATATCTCTCTCGAAGTACACTGGAAATTTAAAATATTCTAATTATTCAAAATCGTAAAGAATACAACTTTCCTACATATATATATATATATATATATATATATATATATATATATATATATATATATATATATATATATATATATATATATATATATACTTTACGTATTCCTTCAGTTAAAATATGTGGCCGCAGTAGCCAAGTGGTCTAGGTATTGGACTCGTGGCTGGTGTGTTAGGAGCTCGAGCCCAGTACCACTGAAGACCCACCGTGTAGGGGGTCTTCAGAGTCTGTCGAGAGCTGAAACGTCCTGCTGTCTCAGGTGCTATCCTTGTCACTTGACCATGGTTCAAAATTACGAGGTCTCTCGGCAAAAGCCCTTGTGTACCTAAACAGTGCGATGTTAATATTCATTCACTCACTCATTCAGTTAAAATGTTATAAATATATGTTCTCTAAATATTTCTTTCTTTCTTCTTCCGTAATTCGCTCTATTGTTCCTTTGCACTTGAACGAAGCTCATAGTAAATCTCCTGATGTTAAAGTTACTAAGATAAGCAATGATTTATTAATATCTAGAACTTTCAATTGGCCCTTTATAACCACATTTCCACCTCTTTGCATTACATATACTGTGTTTACTCGAGTCCAAGCCGTTTTTTTTTTCTCGAATGTTAATGCTACTGAAAATCGGGTGCGGTTAGAATCGAAGTGAAAAATAATTCGTTGAATGGGACACAATTAGAACAATTATTGGTTCATATGTGTATTTAAAAGTTTATAATACTGGTAAAATAACAAATTATTCTTAATTGTTCTCATTTTAAATTCATTTTAATTTCGTAAAATTGAATATCGATAAACCAACCTGTGACACTATTTTTCATTTAGCACGAAATTTTTTTTCGAATTTGGGGTGCAGCTTAGAATCCATGGCGGTTTATATTCGAATGTGAATACGGTATATACATTTATTTAAACAATTGAAGAAGTTTTACCCCTGATAATATATACAGAGCTTTTTATACTTTGTGATGGAAGGAAAAAAGTTAATTTGCCGACATTGTGAAGTACGTTTTACTGTATTTCATTACAATTTGTTATTTTTTCTGCTGTAACGATGATTTAACAACCGATTGTTATTACTTTTTTTTATTGAATTTTTTTTTTTACAAATCACATCACAAATCAATATTTGCTAAAAATAGAAAAATTTTAATCGAAATTGTCAGATTAAATTAAATTTTTAAACCTTAGTTTTAAAAATATGTATATTGTTTTTTGAAATGTAAGTCATGGCTTTAAAAACAATGGTTTAACAGATAAATATATAAAGTTCTCCTAAAATTACATTTTTCTAATTTTTGAAGACTAGCACGCTATATTACAAACTCAAAACCTTCTTTCCTCCCCCCAAATGGGCAGAAACACATGTATAAACAAAAAGCTAAATATTCTAAAACATACGACCTGGGTTATAAATTATAAAGTATCATTAGAGCAACAGAAACGCAAAACAAGTAATTGGAAATTATCGAACTATAAAATGAAGTAACGCAAAAAGGCGGTAATCGGCTTCCTTTTAGCTGGTCACCTATAACCATATCATGATGTCAGAAACAAAGGAAGATAAATAGCTCCTAAATTTATCTTCTGAAGGATGGCAACAAACAAATGAGAAACTGAAACAAGTTCTCTTTGTTCGTTTTTCCAGGGCTCATCAGTTTTTGTATTTGTTTTGGAAAAATATCGGGAGTATAAGCTTAATTAGTTTTAGAAACAAAATAAACGGTTTGTATTCAAGATATATATGCTCTTGTGGGGTCAGATCCCCAAATAGAAAATAATTCTTGTTACAAAATTAGATTTTTTGATAGTTTTGGAATTGGTCAGAAAGCACTTAAAATCTAATTAACTGACAGTGTCAGGTGATTAATTGCATGGTTAAATAAATAACAGTTTTTGTAAATTTTTGTCCCGTCTGAATAATAATGATAGGAAAGACAAAAAATTACGTATTTCGTTAGGACTTTTCGTTGTTTATTAGGATTTTTTATTATGTATTAAGGTTTTTTATTATTAATTAAGATTTTTTGTTAATTTATTTAGAATTTATTTGGGATTTTATTAGAATAATTATTGGGTACTTATTATTTACTGATCTTATTTTAATTGCGTTTACTTTCAAATATGATTCCGAGAAGTAATTTTAGTGTATTTATTTCTTCTACTTATTTCCATTAATGTGTTTTTTTAAGCACGCAATTACAGTTGCACAAAAAATTCCTGCACTTTAATGTGATGCTTTATTTTAACCTCAGGACTCAGGAAATAAATTCAAACGCACATTGATGCTGAGATTGAAATTTTAAGATAATTAAGGTTTTGTGACCAGGTTAACAAAAACTACCTAACGTTTCATTTGTTTTACCTCACTTTTACTATCATTTTTTACGAACTCAAAAGTAATCGTATTTAAACCCTTGGTACTTTTCTGGCCAAAATTTCGCCAAGCAGGTTTTATTGGCGACAACACACAATATACACGTTAAAAAATATTAATAAATGTTAGTTATATTGGCCATTCATCTTTTTTGATGAATTACGAAAAAGACGTTGCTAATAAGAGAAAATACTTATTCTGAAACTGTAAGTGTAAATTTTACCAGCGGGAATATTCCACTTGGCGTCAGTTGTATCATTTTTGACGACTTTACCACCTGCCCTCGGCAAACGGAAAAGTACCCATATTTCTTATAGTTACATTTTCTTTACCTAATGAATACACACTTACCGAGACTACTTTTATGAGTAATTTAGATGTTTAAACTTCCCGGTTGAACTTTAATACATATTCTCTGGTAGATATTTAGTGGCCGCAGCAATCTAGTGGTCATGGTCAGGAGCTAGTGGCTGGTGTGTCATGAGTTCTAGCCCTTGTACCACTTATGACAGACTGATGCACGTTAAATCTGTCGAGGTTCAAGGTCTTCCTGTTGGCATAGTATAAAATAAGGTTGCCAATTCATTTGTCATCCTCATCACATGACCGTGGCTCAAAATTCGAAGTCCGTTGCCAATAGTCCTCTTGTTGCTTTATAGAGAGATCTTACTGGCCCTGTAAATATTTAAAATTCATGTATTATTTTTAAAATGTGTTTAAAAAATTTTACAAAAAATTCCTTGAAAATTCAGCACTTTTTAAAAAAAATTTCATGTTTTGAATTATGCTTTTCCCGTTCAAAGAATTACACAAACTTCTAAGCTGAGAAATTATAAAGCGAATCAAAATGTATTTCTTATTACTAACAATGTTTCTAAATTTTCGTTTCATCTGAAATTATCTGTACTTAAATAAAATAAAAGCAATAATTGTGTGTGCACTTTCTTAGGGCTCGAAATTTATTTGTAGTTTCGCTGTGACACGCGCGTTCACGGCACATGGTAATTCAACAGGTAGCTAAGCGATCGGAAACGTTGGATGAAGTGCATCGCAGGAGAAACAGGGTTGCCGTGCAGTGAACTTTTTCCCCCTCGCCAAATGAGTACGCAGAGAATAATATGAAATCAAAGAACATAATCTTTTTTATTATTATTTACGCTTGTTTACAAAAATACCCAATTAAATATGTATTACATAAAATAACTCGATACACATACTTATAATTGTAAGACATGCATCTTTATTTATCAATTTTCAGATAAAATAAATATTCTGCATTTCAACTTAAAATTGCATTTATTAATTTCGTACCAAATTTTTTTTGTTAGAGTTTAAAGAATATTAATCGAGATTTCATTTATGTAAAGGAGAAATAAGCACATTTTTTCCTCTGCTCTAAAAAATGCAATAGGTGAATATTTATTAATTTAGTGATGAGAGAGAATCAGTTTAATAATTATTCGTCAACTTATTTTAAAATTGCCAATCTTATTTCTGTTTAAGCTTTATCATCCTTTTCAACTAAAATAAAGCGATTCAATGTCTTTTCTTATGTATTTTTAATGCTGATAATATTTATTTACACATTTTTATGATAGTAACTTAAATGGGAAAGAACCAAATCACATTTTTCAAAAAGAGTGAACTTACACGTTCGATATTTGTATCACACACACACAACTAACACGTGGTGAAATATTTACTAAGTTTCGATTGTGTTGAAGCGTTTTTAAACATTTCCTCATTATACTATAGGTATTAGTTTTTTAAATAATTGTTTTCATATCTCATTTCGAAACATTAAATGGTAATGTTAAATTACACACACGAATATATTTAAAGTGAACGATTTCTATTCTAATGTTCTGAAACTTGCGATGATTTAATAAAGATGTTCCTGAAAATTATTTGGAAAAAATACCTTAAGCTTAATTTTACTTTTAAAAAACGAAAGGCTGGATTTTTTTAAGATCTTCTATTTTCGCGCCCTTTTAAATGTAATTTTTCTGCTTAAATAAGTGTTATAAAAGTAGAAATATTTAAAAGAAATTATTTTCTTTGTTTATTATTTCGAACTTAATTAAATTTATTTTGTATCATAACCGTAGAGATCGAATATAGGTGTTAAATTCCATACTACCCTTTATACATTCAAACCCCTCCTAGTATAGTAAATAAAAATTATATTTAATAATTTTTTTTTAATTTCGTTTAGACTGGTGTTTGATTTTCACCTTATTGATTTTTAAATGTTTTTTTTTCTGAAAAAAATAATAAAAGTTTCTTGGTGTTAATATAATAACTGAAATAAAATTAAATATTTTTTTTTTCCTTTCCTTTATAGTTTAAAAATAATTAGGTATATTTTATTTTGCGCAACAAACAAGGACTTTACTTTAAAAGATAAATTATTTGAAAATATTGAATAATTTCAAAAAAAGTCACGACAATTTATTTTATTTTATTATTTTTTTAGCAGCAATTATTTTTTTTTATTATAAATTATATAGATATTCAAACATATGTAAATCTCTTATCTATCAAAACTTTTAAATGAAAAATAATAAAAATCTTGGCATTTTAAAAACATAGATTGTACGTTTTCTTGCAAGTGTTAAAATAAAATTAAAAGAAGCAAAAAAAATCTTTTTTTTTTAAATTACTTAGAATAATTTCTCCCAGCATTGCCAAACTTATGATAAAGCGCCAATTCTAATCATCAAAATGTCGCCAAAAAATAAAACTGACGAGCAGAGATTTACTACCATCTAGCCAATAGGAGCCCCCAATGGCTGAAACGTCATCGGAAGCAATGAGATGGGAGGAAGAGAGGGAGAGGGAGATGAAGGAAACATCATCAAAACCATCAATAAAAAAAATGAAACGGGGAGGGGGAGGAAATACCGAGGGGGAATTGAAACCGAACTTTTTCCGAGCCGTCTGTCTACTATTCTACCTTTTGATATTTGGAGCCAGGCTTTTGACGGCTATGCACGTAGACTCACTGAGCTGGTAGAGCCGACTCGTTATGACGGATTGTAGCGCGCTTTTTTATTAGCATGCTCATTTAATGGTGAATCTCGATTGTGTGTTAGATTAATTCGCCTCGATCAAGGGATATTTTTTTATTGATCTGTTTTGATTGGAATTGACTACACCTGTTTGTAGACTAGAAGAAACTTTTTCCAAGTTTTTAAAAATTTATTTTGTTTCAAGAGAGAGTTGTGTTTTGTAAAGTGCCTTTTTTGACATTACCGGCGTTGAATTTCTTGACTAGTAAATATCTGAATAAATATAGTGTTTCTCTCTGTGAGACGGCTGGATTACACAACAATGAAAAGTAAGTTTTTAAAATTTTTCCCCCTTTTTATTTGTTAAAAATTCACAAGTTTTCAAAAAAACATATGGTTATAAGTTTGGGTTCTAAGAATGTAAAAGAAAAAATCGTGCCACTTGTTATGTTTGTGAAATTTATTAATATTTTAAATTTTAAAAGAAGGTAATTTTTTCCCTCCAATTTTAGAAGTCACAAGTTATGGCAAAGTTGTATTTACGCCTGGATTAAAATTAAAAATTGGGATATATATATATATACATATATACATGCATACATACGTATGATAAAAAAAGCTTTGTAATAGTACTTTATGGAGTAAAATATATCTGTCAATAGCAGATCAAATCCAATTATTTTTTCGTGTTTTATTTGTTCTTTAAGTTATTTAATTAGAATTTAAAGTTATATTCTACTTTTCTGTTCATTTAAACGAAAAAAAGCTGAGATAAAAATTGTTTTTTATAAGGAATTACCCAGTTGCCTTTTTATAGTTTGTAAATATATATCTTCTATATAAGCAATAGCAATAAAAATATGGTTGCTATAAAATGTCTAAAATAAAACCATTGCTTCCAGAATTAATGTCCAAGGCAAAATATATTCCTCTTTTATTTCTTTGAAAGGTTTTTTTCCCCCTTCTTATTAATCAAAAACGTTTTGAATTAGAAGACAATATCATATTTTTTAAACAATTCGAGCAAATTGGTACTACCGTGATTTTTCCCTTTTCATAATACAATATATGAGTACATTTTTAAAGAAATGTTACAAAAAATCATTTAGGGATAGTGCTTAAATGTTCTTTTTAAATGAATGTTAACTAGAATGTGAAAAACGATGTATTAGTATTGAAAACAAAAGTTATAGAAACATTGATGTCTAGAAAGTTTTACTGATCGATGAAAAAAGCTGAGAAGAAATAAATTTTTGCCGAAACAATTCTAGAATAACACTGTTAGTTGAGAGAGAACTATCCCCTGCCCCACTCCTCTTCAATCATTCTTTCTTGCGCTGATTTGTTTTCATTTATGCTTAATATTTTCAAATTAATTCATTATTATCTCTTAATTTCTCTCTCCATTTTTTCATTCTCATTTGTTATTGAACATTTTAATTTTCTAATTTATTTCCTGAATCTTCCTCCCCTTTTATATTACTTTTCCCTTGTTACTATTGCAATCCATTCTTTTAAGATTTTATTAGTAAAATAAGTAACGTAGCTTTATTTGAATTACAGATTCGATAAGGTCTTAACTTTATTTGCGTAACAGATTAATGCAAAACAGTGAAAGCAAATTTCAGAAAAAATGAATAACACAGAAATCGGAAGGAAAATTTTTTTAATGTAATATTTTTATGTTAAGATTAAGTGCAAAAAAAAAATACCAGTTTTAATTTGAAATCGACTGGATGATTAGTATTTTAATTATTAATTTTCTTGAAGCGTTCATGAATTTGACGAAATGACGTTGTAGGACTTATATGATTCACTAATAAAAGTTTTATGAGATTTTATAGAGTTGCTTTTTTATACTTGCTGAACATTACGTATTTCATATATTCATGTGATTCATATAAGAAACATCGTGAGTTGAATTTTTTTTTTAGTTGCATGTCAAAGAACTTGAGGAATTTTTTTTTTTTTTTTTTTTTGCTAATTGTGAGAAAAATGTTAATAAATAAATAAATAAATAAATAAATAAATAAAGCCTTAGAACATATGGCTTCATTATACAGAAACATTATTACATATACTCCTTAAGAAAATTTGATTCATTTTCAAGTATTAAAAAGTAAAATACTTAATACACTCGCGAATACCATATGGTAAATACGCGGTATCTCATCAAACACAAATCCTTCTAAATCCACTTCCGAATAAAAAAATTTAAGCCGGCTTAGTATAACTTCCTTTCACACAGTGCTTTGTGAGACTTCTGAATCTTAAACCATCTCGGCAATTAAGAAAAACACGATAATTCTTCCCCTAGAGCGTTTTGACGTAGCTTGAAGCTTTCCTGTAGAATTTTTCAATTCGTTTTATTTCATGTCAATCTAGAAATTAAACACAAGAAATTCTTTTTAGCGAGAAATTCTTAGAGAAATTCTTTTTAGCGACCAAAAGCACAAACACATTAGAAACTTTTTGTTTAAAACTTCTCTATGAACTTTGAATTACTTCATATTTTTTTGTACATCTTTGTAAGTTAGTCATACTTTGAAACATCATACTTTTTTAAGGATTTAAATATTTTATTATTTTTACAGCAAAATTTAAATCGACGTGCATTGAAACTTTTAAAAAGTACAGAGAGAGAGAACTATCACGGAACATGAATTTAAAGAAATTATAAGAATTTTGTACACATTTTCTTCAAAATCCAAACTGTTTGAATTGTATTTGGAATTATGAAATTGAGTAGTCTATTTTTTTAATCTATGTATTTTTGTTAGAGTTTTAAATGAATGAGAATTCATTAATATTTATTGGTAGTACTTTTTGATAGTGTGTAATTTCTATAATCGGACCATGTGCATTATTCTGCGCAAATGCAAATGTATTAAATGTTGTTCAAGTTGTTATTCTAGAATTGTTAAAATCTAGAATTTAATTTTAATTATTTTAATACATCTTAATCTTCATATGGAGCAACGTAAAAGTTCATTAAAATCTCCTTGACTATTACTACTAACAATTAAAAATTAATATTTGAAATCGTTACCGTTAATCTGAGCAAAACTTTTCTGTTTTTTGCGGCAATTTTAATTGCAGAATAATTGTAGACATTCCAATTTTGTAATATAAAATGAGTATAAAATAAACAATGAAACTTTTTTGTTCTTAAAATGTTTGTAAGCGTGATATGTATGGTTGGTAACATAAAATGTATTGAATTTGTGCGTAATTGAATTTAAAGTGCTACCATATTTTTGGCATATGTTGTTCAAAAAAAAAAAAAAAAAATTTTTTAAATTTTTTATTTTGTCCAAAGCGAAACTAAGCGCTTCATCTAGAAGGGATTCATTTGAGCGTTTAAAGACGCTGGTGTAAAAATTATCCACGGGGTGTTATTACTATTAAAGGTCTGTTTCGCTTCCTCGCTTGGTTTATTCTTTGTGTCTAACTAAGCGAGTCCCCCCTCTCAGAAATGATAATGGACGTTGAATGCATGGGAAGTGATGTTAAGCATGGGGCACAAGCTGCGTTAAGTGCCATGGGAGACGTGAGTATATACAGAAACGAATCGGCCCACGAACTTTGCTCTTCTGTCTTGTGTGTGAGTGATTAAAAAATATTCATTATGGCATTTCCGAAACATTAGGTTTTGGATTATGAAGGAGTCAGGGAGCCGCGTTCAGGTTGAAAGTAATAGTTCGTTTCGGTAAATTTACGGTAAATATAATTATAAAAAGCATGTTGTATGGGGTGAGTTCAGTGGCGTACACGGACTGTTTTTAGGAGAGCGGTTATACTTTTAAAAATGTAAACAAAAAAAAACAAACAGATGTAATCTTTAGGCTAAAAATTAGTGGCCGCGGTAGCCGAGTGGTATAGGTATCGGACCGTGGCTTGCTTTGTCACGGGTTCGAGCCCAGTACCACTAAAGACCCGCCGTGTAGGGCAGCGATGCACGTTAAATCTGTCGAGAGCTGAAACGTCCTCCCGTTGGTGTGGTGTGGTAGTTAGGAGAGGGGGTGCCAGCTCAGGTGTCGTCCACGTCACTTGACCATGGTTCAAAATTACGTGGTCCGTCGCTAGAAGCCCTCGTGTAGCTGCACAGTGTGACGTTAATATTCAATCAATCAATTAGGCTACAAATTAAAAAACAATTGGTCTATTTGAGGAATTTGAAGCCCAAACCCAGTGGCGTGCACCAGGAAGGGGGTGTGGGCTTAGCCTCCTATGCACCAACAATTTTTTTTTTTTTTAACGATAGAGATAACTTATTTTCTTAGACTGTAATCCTCCCCCCTCTCATTATAGAGGTCTGTGTACGCCACTGCCTAAATCCCACCTCTGTGTGCGCCTCTGGGTAGGTTACAGAAATAGAAAGTAAAATTAGTGTTGAGGATGTCTAATTATACAGTTTAACTTTATGGTTCGAATTAAATAGGTCTCTACCTACGTGGGTAGATCGAGGTTCTACCAATAATTTAATCTGAATGCATCATGATACTATATTAACTTGTTGGAACCCCCCTGGGTTACACCCTGGACACAAAGATTAATTTGAGGCAAAGAATCACTAAGAGCCATTTGAATAGTAATAACTTGTATTTATTATATTGATTCAAATATCAGAAACTAATAACATATAATAGTTCTATGTTACGTCAAACAAAAGGGATTTGCCTTTAATATTAAATTAAATTACGAATTATGAAATTAATCAATAATTACGCGTAAGATCAAATAAGATCTACCGAAATAGGAAGTCCGAGAAATACACGTAACTCGGAATTATTAGCTTTCATTAACTCAAACTAATTTTATTAAACTAGCGATTGTTTTAAGCGATAATAAACTATATTATATCACCTGATAATGCTTTGATATCTTCAAAAGATTCCTTCGTATATTATTAACAATAACTCTTCAATATCGTAATCCGATTGAATCCTCCAAACTTAAGGCTACTGCTGCTGGCTCAATAGCCTTCATCTTTGCTAGCTTACAACGTTCTACTTAAATACCCTATCTACTTTGCATATCCCGTTCGCTTTTCGGAGTTGATTGGAAATATACGCGAATTTATAATCCCCCAAAAGACGCCTAAGAATATTAGTGGAAAGGTTCCGTACAGATGCGTCACAAACTCAAATTCAATTCATATATTTTTGCTTCAGGTTTTTGTTTTTGCATACTGTTTAATTTGAATTTAAACGTAAATATCCAAACAAAATTTCTTAATAAACATGTTTTATATATTTTGTACAAAATCTCCCACGTTTTTCGTTAGAAATTTTGTTTTTAAAAAACCAAAATATAGCACGTAACATTTTAAACTGCTATCTGTCATTCATAATCTTTATTGACGTGACTCTAATCAAACGTGAACATTTCAACAAAAATGCTGCAGATTACATAACTCCATATCTGTTTATTTATTTTCTACAACCGCAGGTATTTAACGCAATACGCATTGCGAAAGTAAATCAAAACCACCAATCGGACTACATCGCCTTAAATTCATCGTAAAACAGCATATGCAGAAACAAAGTCCAGTACATGAACCATTCTTGCCCCCGCCACATAAAGATAAAAGTTTTTAGTGATTAAAAACGAGAAGGCGACCTTATCGCAAAGCGGAACACCTGAGATATCATGGACCACCGCTGCGTTTTTATCTCCCTGACATAGCTCTATAAACTTTCACTCGCATTGTCTCGTATGTTAAAGAGTGTTGTAGGTTTGGAATGCGTAAAAGAAGAATTAGGAAAGTTTTTCCTTGACTGTCTGTCATTGTTGTGGGGGTCAAATCGAGGAACTAATGCCTTTTTTCCGCGGGTTCGATGCGATAAAGTATTTGATAAGGTGACTGTGGGCACCAAATAAACCACCAAAATTAGATTTTATTTAAAATTTTCAATTTTTTATGTGGAATGCTCAAGTTTATCAATGGGCCGCAATAACCTGATTATTAATTGAATTTATTATTCAATGCCCTTCACTAGGGGGTGGTGAACCTTTATGGCTCTAAGTGCCATTTTTTAGGAAGAAATACTTTAGAAAGTATGGACGTGCTGTCAAATAATTTTGACTTGTAATTACTGAGGAAATTATTAATTCTAACAGCTAAAAACTCTTTATTTACTACGAAAAAATAAATTTCGCTCTGTATTGTTGTAAATGTTTTAGTTATACGTGCAATTCAAATTAAAGTAACATCAGTGTGACTTCTATTGTTGAAGATTAAATGACAAATAACTTATGTTAGAATTTTAAGACAATAACAAACGAGTGTGCTTCCCGCCGCCTCGCATTTGGTCATAATACTTTATAGTAAACTCTTGTTATTTTGAACTAAAATGCAAACCGTATTGATAGGTGGCGTGCCCAAAATATTGTGTCGCGTGCCATCAATGGCACGCGTACCATTGGTTCTCCATCCCTGCCCTACACATTTAGGACTCTGGAGAAGGGGGAATGGATATAAATCACAAGGATGGGGCTCAACCCCCTGCAATAGACAAGCAGATTTAATTTTTAGCATAAATATTACGTTTCAGTTCTTTCGTCTACTTTTTTTTAAATATACTCCCTTCTATGAAAGTAGTATATGTACACCACTCTATGGCAGCTTTCGTATAATGTTGCTAAACATGTCTGGAAACTTGAAATGTATTTTCAGAAACAACAACGTTTTTATATTGGTACGAATTCGTTCAATACATATATGTACACTGCTGGACAATTGCTAAGGACGGATCACAAATTGCTATGCAGCATAACATTAAGTGAGACATGAGGCCTAATAGGATAAAATATAGTTGCCACACTGTTCAGACATTAGAATAAAGAATATTTATTGTTCTGAAAAGTATAAAAGCTGTGAAACACATGAAAGAAAAAAAATGTTCATTTGATCTGCGTATGGAGAAATGGAACAATGCATCTAAAAGTCAAGCAGGCACCTTAAAGAAAGGTATCAGTACGGAATATGTCCACCGTGGAGTGTGATGCAACATTCCACACGCCGTACCATACTTTGCACAATATTATCCAGCAGCTGTTGAGGCAATTTATCCCATTCCTCTGTGAGTGCACGGATGAGGGTGTTCTTGCTTGTCGGAGGATAGTTTCGACCAGCAACTTGCCTCCCCAAAGCATCCCGCACATTTTCAATGGGGTTTTGATCTGGAGAACGTGATGGCCATACGAGACGTTGAATACCCTCGCTGTCTAGACAATCCTGAACAGCGAGTCTTCGATGACATGTTGCGTTGTCGTCCATAAAAACAAATTTATCACCGACAGCACCACGGAAAAGACGAACATGAGGAAGTAGAACTTCATCAATGTATCGTTGGCGCGTCATAGTCCCATTCGCAACCACATGTAGGCGCGTGCGGCCATTGATCATGATGCCGGCCCACACCATGATACTGCATGTCGGATATCGGTCCTTTTCCTGGATATTTTCTGGACGATAAGCAGTACCACTCTCGCGGCAGATCAGTTGGCGTCTACAATCCGATGACAGACTGAACCTACTCTCATCTGAGAATAGTACGCATGCCCAGTCCTGTTCAGTCCAAATGTGATGCTCACGACACCATTTCAAACGGGCAGTACGGTGCTGTCTGGTCAATGGGACACACACAACAGGTCTGCGTGCGTATAGTCCTCCTCCCCTCAAACGTCTGGCAACAGTTTTTCGGGAGATCTGCTTTCCTGAGGCAGCAAGAAACTGATTTTCCACCTGCTGAGCTGTGGTGCGCCTGTTCCTTTTTGCTGATAGGACGATATATCTGTCTTCTGCAGGCATCGTACTTCTAACACGACCTCCCCCGTGCCGTCTACTACACATTCTAGTAGTTTTAAATGACTTCCACAGCCGTGAAACAACGCTGTGAGCGATGTCGAACTCCCTGGCAACATCTGTTATTTTTCGCCCTTCTTCGATCTTTCCAATAATTCGGCCACGCATAAAATCATCTATGTGATGTCGGGAAGACATGCCAAAAATTTTAAGTTCGTCTATTAAATCTTTGACTTGAAACAACTGTCCACATGCGTCAAAACCTTTAAAGCTCTTATGAACGCTATCACGTGATGAACAGACGTGGAAAAAAAAATTTGCATACTCATACTTCTTCTTACTAATATCCCGCACTTATTCTAATTTTCCACATTTTGCTTCCTTTCATTTTGTGGTTGCTATGGATGATAGTGTTATCCGTCCTTAGCAAATGTCCAGCAGTGTATTTGCAAAATTATAAATTTACTATTTAGTTCCGTTTTATACTATATCACTTTAGAAGTAGCTTTATATTAATAGCATATTGATTGAAGAATGGATCATAGTTTATGTATGAAAAAATTTATTGAATTTTCAAAATATTGGGTAGAATAGTAAAATGTGGATACTAGGTTGTTAATGTTGAGGTTCTTTGAAGGGGGTATAATGAGGGGTTCTTTGTTCTAACTGAAAAGATTTAGTTTGTATTTCTGTAAATTTAACAAATATATCTTTAATAATAGATTCGTCTTAACTATTATACAATTACTAACCAAGTGGATATTTTACATCGTATTTAAATACCCTCACCAACCCTTAAGTGAGAGACCCTTAAGTTTTTTCTTGACTGTTAAAATAACAGCGTTAATTTCAGGATCGCTTGTTAAAGCCTTGTCAATTTCCCAGTAGCTTTGAAGTGAAAAGATATAAAGGATTTAGAAGACGTGAAGTATCAACCTAAATGCCGTCAGAGCTTATGTACTCTATAATATCCCTTACGCGTTCATCTACTTAGACGTTCATCGATTAAATTGAACTAATAATTTAGGGCGCAGCTTAAGTAATACCGAATTTTAAAAGGTTATTAGGTTCAAGATGTTAGTATTAAACGTTTATATTAAAAATTGTAAGACATTATATTTTTTTCGAAACGTATTAAGCATTTCCACACATCTGATTATACTTTTTAAGATTCCTCTTTAAAATCTTTGGCACAGTTCCAATGGTATAATTTTTGTGCATTTAATATTGCAAATTTATTTTGTAAGCCTTTCACTATTATTTTTACAAATGTTAACGGTTTCTAAAAATGCAACAAGAATTGAATTTAAAGGAATATTTTTTTTAGAATTTTTTTTTTCAATGTTCAGAATATTTAATGATCTATGTACAAGGTTTTTATTTTCATTGTTACCCATTAATATTCTCTAAATTTAAATTAAAATACTCTACAGCTTAAAATTTCAATCGAAAGCTTCCCCTGGTTAATTAACTAATAATTCAGCTTTTATAATTATTTAAATGCTGCAAACACCGTCTGTTATAGTAAAATTAATTTGTGCATTTGTTTCTTAACTTTCGAAATGAGAGTTTACGTTGTTGAATCGATGTTTGGGCACAGTTAAAAACACTGTTTCTCTAACTACTTGTACTCAGTCACTTCTCTTGTAATCCAAATCATTCAACGTAATTCAGTTCACACGCTTTTACACAGCGGTAACCAGACAAGTTGTACTCAAAAACATTTTTCTGTGACGAAAGAGTTAGATTGGTTTCCTAAATGGGAGAGTTGAAAAAGAGGAACATATCTGGAGGCTTGAACCTCTTTCTTCCGAGTGCACTCACCTTAGCTTAACCCAAATTCATCTCAGACGTCCGTTTCATTGCATCTTTTGAAATATACAAGGCTTCTTTTGCAGTTGAAAAAAAAAGCTATTTTGTATGACCAAAAAGATTTTTTTTCCCTTCAAAATATAATAAAATGATGGTACTGATAATAAATTTAAAAAAGTAAAGAATGAATGATTTCACACATGGTTATTTACAATAAACATGGAGTACAGTAATATATATATACTCCGAACTTTACGATAGGTGGAATTGAGTGATAACCGCGTAAGTTGGGGGGTATAATTTCCCATATATATAGATACAAATTATTTTTAGTTAGGACCAAAGCGAAGGAAGATAATAATTTAGACCAAAAGCAAGTTTAATAAAATCTTAGATAACACAAATACAAAATCGCAAATCGAAATTTCCCAACCCATAGCTGAGTAATTTAAAAGCTCCTCAATAACTCTCAAGACTGCTTCTGCTATTTATACAGGCTTTTTTATCATTTCTTTTTTGTTCCATAAAGAAAACAGAAACATCTTATTTAAAATATTATAAAATACTTAACTTTAAATCAGGCTTTCGCGGACCCCCTAGTGGCCGCGGTAGCCGAGTCTTATGGGATTGTGGCATGCATTGCCGCGAGTTCGAGTCCAGTACCACTAAAGATCCGCCGTGTAGGGCAGCGATGCACGTTAAATCTGTCGAGAGCTGAAACGTCCTCCCGTTGGTGTGGTGTGGTAGTTAGGAGAGGGGGGTGCCAGTTCAGGTGTCGTCCACGTCATTTGACCATGGTTCAAAATTACGTGGTCCGTCGCCAAAAGCCCTCGTGTAGCTTGAACAGTGCGACGTTAATATTTATTCATTCAATCAATTTTTCGCGGACCCCCTAAAACGGTGCTGGTGACCCCGGGGGTCCGCGGACCACAGTTTAAGAACCGCTGCTGTATATCATTGATTTAATTATTTTTGGTATGTTTTGTTCTGTTATGTATTGCATCTTTTGTGACAAGCTGAGTTAAATAAATCATTTTGAATGTCCAAAGTGACATCGTTTTATTCTAAAAATTGTGCAATATTGTCTAATTTTAGTCAGTAATCATTGTTATTTTTATAGATTTCACATTTTGACGAATCTGTCATTCTGTGCATTTATTACAACACACCGAATCTTCCTCTTCGTCTTCTTTCCTCCTCGTGAGCTTGTTGAAAATACCATCCTTTTTCTTTCCTCGTGTAAAATTTTAAAACGTTGTTGTATATATAGATGTTGTAAAACCATCAAAACATTTAAACCTTGCGAATTCGTTCATTTTTTATGAAAAAGGATTTTTTTTTGCTTGGATTTAATTTTATTTCTAAAGGTTTTTTTTTCCTGTAATACTCTGCGCTATTTTAGAATTAATATCCAGGTTATGTGGTTGAAAATAATTTCTTCACATCTCACTTATTTGAGTTGGAATCGTTTTGCTTTTAGTTATGTTGCCATTTCGTAAAGGAGAAAAAAGATGTTAACTATTGGAATTTTTTTTTCTGCGCATGTGGTATTCATTTTAGGTATAAATATTACAAGTGGTGATATGATCGTTAAAGAAATTGTTGGAAAGAGTTTAAGAATTTAATGATGTTTAAAAAGTTCCACGAACAAAGATTGTTATTATTATTATTTTTTCTTTTATGGAATATGAATTGTTTCGATAAGCGCAAAAAGTACACTTTCACACATATTATTTCACAAAAATTGATTGCAAATTGTTTTAAATAGCCAAAATGTATTGCTATAATTTTTGGAAAACTAATTCTCTTCGAAAAGTCTTTATGTAGAGCATTATTTTTTTCAATTCAATATTTTACACATAATATAATCACCAGCGTAGTGGGCCCTGTATTAAAGTTCCTTGGAGGCCCCTTTCCAAGAGCTCCTTTATATATTGATATTTCTTGATTAAACGTTTTGGAGCCCCTTAAACTTGGGGGCCCCGTATCATTTATACGCCCCTGAATATAATTGAAGTTATGAATTAAAAACCATTATAATAAACTTCATTTATTTTTGTTAGGATTGATGTGTATCATTGGATACAGCGCTATTAAGATTATTCTGTGCGAATTATATTTTCCCCAGCAGTATGTGCAAAAACAAAGGAAAAAGGGTTATAAGAGCCATTCCCTGATTCCCTCTGTGTTATCGATGATATATATATATTATCTTTATTATGAAAAAAAAACCCAGTGAAACAAGGTCGAGAATTTTATTACATTGAAAAATTCACGAATTCTGTAAGAGTTAACTTTATCATTATTTTAATTCACATAAACACCAAATAATGAATAGCAAATATAAAATAATACATCATAAAAAAATTTTTAAAACTTATGTTTTCATTTAAATGTTTTTAACCGTCCATTGTTTTCTTATAAAACTTAAATTGATTGAAATGCATTCAAGCGTTTTAGTGTGCTAATGTATTTCACATGCTAGACATTAACAAAATTTAATTGATCGAATTTCAATTCAAATTGATTCCAATCATTATTATTCCCTTTGTTTTTCGATAGCATCAAAACTTGTTCATCTTTTCCTGCATTGTGATTGTTAAAACAACGTGATGGACTGTTTAACATCTGTTGTGCCTGTTACTAAGAGATCTATTCTTAACATTGCTTTCGAGTCTGAATTAAGAGCCATTTGATGCAAGATGGTTGAAACAAATGTTCTGTGAAAGCCACCTGTAAACGTTCTCCAGTTAATAAATTCTGAAACTTTTGTTTCATTGCTTAATGGAAGTTTAACCTGATCTATTAATGGTGTGTCGAGTTAAACCTGTTTGTATCCAGCTATTGGAAGTATTTTTAGTGTTCCAAATTACATGTAATGATTCGCATCCATTCGAATAACTTATTGTAGCTTGTACAAAATATATATAGTTTGTATATTATATAGTTTACAGAAGTTAACCTAAAAAAGTAAGACACGATGAACTATGTCTTAAGTTTTTTTTTTGCCTTTTCTGTGCTGTAATAATTCCACCTCTGTGAATGATAAGAAACATTAAATTATTTGTTTCTGATGAGAAATTTTGTTACAAAATCCTTGTTTGAAAAGTCCCCGATAAAACGTATTTGCTGTGTTCATGATACAGCCAGTGCTGGTTTATCCACTGGGCGCTTGGGGGGCCCAGGGGCTCGGACACGCTGGACTTAAACAGATTTTCAGGTTATAAATTTCGATCCACCAATGCAACAAGGAGGCCCGTAGATCTTCTGCGGCCAGCACCCGAAATGAGTTTAAACCGGCACTGGGTAAAACAATTCCTTCGTTTATGTTTGGTATTTTTTTTTTTTTTTTTTACATTCGTAAGGACTCTTGAGACCATTTAAAAACGGTTAAACTACCATTTACGTCGATAATGGTGCAAAAAAACGCAGCGTGAATAGAACAGTCAATGAAACAAACTTTTATCCCTTGTTGATCAGTTATTTATTAATCTAATAGTTTTATTTACCACATAATACAAAATATTACTACACAATTTCATATAAGTTATGTGTAGTTATATTAAAGAGTTATTTTTTCGCTTAATGTGCCATTAATATCAGGACTTATAAGAGTTTAAGCGCGTTAAAATGAAAAGAAGATGGGTCGGATTACTATACTAGATTAAAAAAAAAAATCCAAACTTAAATTTCCTTTTTTCAAAATTCATCAAACACATGAATAGTATCATTAAATAATCAAACGCCGAATAATCATGGTCTGGAACTCATTTTCTAATTACGTGTTTGGAACTTAATGCCACGGATTCCGGTCGTGTGGAGCAGTGGTCCCCAACCACTGGGCCGCGGACCGGTCAAAATTATCAAACGTTGACCGATCTTCGAGGATACAAAGGTTGGAAGGGGTAGAGAGGCTCCTGCACGTTAAATCTGTCGAGGCTCAATGTCCTTCCCTTTGGCATGATCTAAAAGTTGGAAGAGAAGGTTGCCAGCTCAGGTGTCATCCTCATCACTTGACCGTAGGTCAAATTTATGAAGTACGTCACCAATAACTCGTATTACTTCGGAGTGCGACGAAAATCAAATCAATAATCAAACGTAATTTGAAAGTAATCAATTCCTTGACTTCATGTTTCACTGAAAAAATTGGTTAAGTTCTATTTTTCTAACCAATATTATAATACATCACAAAACTATTCAATCATAAACAAAACTCTTAGCATACTTTTGACTGTTTTGATATAATTCTTGACAATAATGTTGACATAAATGATAAAATATATACTTTTTTTTTTGGCCGAATACCTTACCAAGCAACGAGTTAACCTCAGCTCCACGCGGAGTTTCAATCAACCTTTTGATGTTATTTTTGAATCCAATCACATCCGGAATAGAGTTCATCCTCACATTCCTCGTTCCTGTTCTGTTAGAGGTTGAACATGTAACAGAATGACGACCACATCTGTATATTTGCCCCCTCCACCCTTTTTTATTGCCTTGCCATCTAAGTATTAATCAGTGCTGAGTGGCAACCTCTGACTGCGAATGTGTAATAATTACTGCCAGTAGCGCCTCTGCCTCACCCTAGGTGTCCCACCCTTGTTAGTCTTTCTAATGTAACCAACTTCAGGATAACAAGACGTCCAGGGTTGAGGTGGTGATGTTTCCTGGATGGAAACAGGTCGACAACCTCAAAAGATAGCAATTAATGAGAGGTATTCGATTAAAAATTTTGGAGAAAATTAAGTTTTGTTTTCCTAATCACATTGTTTGGAGGTTCGGGGTTTCCGTTCTTGTTAAGCAATAGGTGGTCTTTTACCATTGGAACGAGAATGAATATCAAACAGAACTTGCTTTGCAGTCTTAACAATCAGGAAGTAATTGGACAGTATTTCATTTGGTTTTAAAGTGGAGGTAATGAAATGGTATTGGGGTCGTTATATTTCGAACCTCGAATGTTGTGTGTTCTATATGTTGTATTAATTTAAATAGATTTAATTAAAAAGGAGTATTAGTTGTGTTTATTCGTAGATGTAGGTAATTCTCTTAATTAAGAAATTGTATCGACAACATCCGGTACTTAAAGCAATAACCAATTTTATTCATTTTATTATATAAGTTACCTGCCCCCTTCCCCCAGATTCAAAATTATACATATCAGTTAAATTTGAAAATATATTGACATAAAAATAATAGCATATATACAATTTCAAATGTTTTAAATGTAAATAATACTTCAGTGTGTTTTGTAACAAAATAAAATTCATTCAGCACGCTATGCACTTTTCTATATTTTTTTAAACCACACATTTTAAACTTAAATCTAGATTTTTACTCGCTTAATCGTTTATCTAATTATGTAACCGCTTTAACTGATTGCCTTAAGCCGCGGCAGCTCCCTCTAACAATCACGCATATTTAGTAAAGGCCAGGTGAGAAGAGAATGTGGTGTGTTGCCATGAAAAACCGTCCATGTTCTTTGCCCATTATTTTTGTTAACGAGATGTGTTATCTTTGTGTAAACTAACTTTAATTAATGACTTTTACGCTAAAGGAGACTTTATTGAACTCAAGCCCCCAATTTACTACATCTAGTTTAATCTTTAATCGTCTAACGCTCTACAATTCCAAATTTAATAGAGTTTAGTCCTTCTTAACACTTAAGTAACTTTTAATTTTAAAGCTTTTAAAAATTTTGAATGTGTGGAACTCTGAGATTTGTCTTGTTAGTAAGCTGAATTGTTTATAAAATCTCTTATTGTTGCTTAATGTTTGTAACTTTCAATATTTACGATGGAATAGTTTATTGTATGCACGTTTGCCTTGTATAAAGTTTGTATTGTAATGTTTTGCTATGTATTTTACAGCTTACGTGTTCAAGTTAAAATAAGCCTTCCTTGAAATAAATTCCTTTTTAAGGAAACTGAGGAAAAATGTTTACATTTTTCTATATTCGTTTATATCTTAATAAATGTATTTCTCAAATCGCTACAGTTGCTTAGATTTCTCATCAAAGTTAAACCATTTTTAGCAATCCAGCCAACATATCCTTAATTATTCCTCTTATTTACAACACCATCAGGAAAGTCAATTGAGAAATTCCCACACACAAAAACAATCTCACTCAAACAGCAATTAAACTTAAAACCACATTTTCCTCGATTAAAAGATCGTATCTTGCACTTTTTCAGACTGAACTTGTGGCGCAATCACTTGAAAAGAATCTGATTACTGTTTTTCCAGTTACTGAATGTTCGGTGACCATATAGCCAATTGTCAAAGGCTCAAATTTTGTCGTAATGGGTTGACCAATTTTCTTCGGTATTTTTTGTCAGAGGGAAAACTTTCCTGCTTTAGGAACTTACCTCACGAGTAAAGTGACTAACTATTTTCCTACTGTCACGCACGCTTGCCCATCTATCGCAACTTAAGAAAATATGAATCCTACTCTGGGCATTTCTATTTGCATAAGCCCACATTAAGCAAAGCTTGACTTTGTCGATCGTTTGAAAAGAATTTATGGCCTTGTCACCTTTCAAGCTACCACTCATTGGGATTGGATTTCTTTAAGCGGAAAAGAATAGTGGTGTCGTAAACTGGGGATCTTCTTGACTTTATGTGGTATTTAAGTTAATTATTAGCTAGCGTTAATAGCCAAGAAGAGGATTATGTTGGCCAATGAAGGTATCAGTACTGAACCGTGTTCTGGGTTGATCTTTTGTTTCCTCTTGCTTTGCAACAATGTTCCTTTTCCTATTTCACGAATAAACTAATTCCCTCTCCCCCTCTTTGTGACATGTTCCGCGCGCGTTTTCCTGTTTCTAAGTGCAATGACTGATTCATTTAAGGAATTACCATTTGATTCAACCCCGTCATTTTACCGTTTTTCATTGGGGTCATCACGCAGGCGATATTCGAGGATTTGAGGTTAGGAAAATACGGATGCTAATTTAAATTATCTGCTTTTTAATAGTTGGAAAAATCAGCTTTAATGTTAAAGAATTTGATCTCATACTCAGGTATCATTTTTGTGTATGTGTCACTAACTCTCTTAAGTGCATTTTAACTCTTATAAACCTTCTTGGAAAATAGGCATTGGTGAATCAGAGTTGAATCGTGTTTCCTACTGAAGTTTGTCTGATATCCGTGTAGCGATTTATTATTGGCAGTTATTAATTTAATCTACATTAAGTTGGAAGGCTATATTAATTAATTTTTTTCCTGAAAATGACATAAGAATATTTGCTTAGTAAATAGATGGCGCTGTTTCAGCAACGGTGTCGTATAGCTGTATCCCCAAGAGTGCGGAGAAGTCATGTGTATGAGAGAGAGGGGGAAAGAGAGGAGTATATGAAAGGAGAGTAGAGAGCAGTGGTATGAGAGTAGAGGAGTGGTATGAGAGTAGAGAGGAGTGGTATGAGAGTGGAGAGGAGTGGTATGAGAGTGGAGAGGAGTGGTATGAGAAGAGAGGAGTGGTATGAGAAGAGAGGAGTGGTATGAGAAGAGAGGGAGTGGTATGAGAAGAGAGAGGAGTGGTATGAGAGGAGAGAGGAGTGGTATGAGAAGAGAGAGGAGTGGTATGAGAGGAGAGAGAAAGGATTGTACGAAAGAGAGAGGAGTATATGAGAGAGAGAGCCCGCGAGTATATATAGTTTTTTATGAGGTTGAAAGGTAGCTCATGAGTTGGGAGATAGTTAAGCTATAGTAGTTACAAAATAAAATTATTTTTATGGAATGTTTGTCATATGTATTGAATATTATTTGTAAAGAATGATAGTAATTTCGGATAGTAGTATCACCCCAATATTTCTTATTTATTATAAACAATTGATTGAAAATCTAGTAATTCAAATTTTAAGAATTATATATCATCAAATTTTTATTATTAGTTTCTCTCTATTTTTATTCGAATATTCATTTTCATAATTGTTCGCGCGTTTGTACTCTCTCGCTTTTTACCTTTTTTGATAGAAACCTTTCTTCTGCCTTTATACCAATATTTTTATTTTCTGATTTTATTAGTAAAGCAAGTAGATTCGCTTTTTAGAAATATAAGTTCATAATACGTGTCTATTTAAGCTGTTTGAAATAAACAGTGCCGTTATATAATTATGACAAAGATTCAGAGAGTTCACTTGTGCTATAATGAAGAAATATTGGAAGTGATATGCTCCCGATCAGATATCATCATTACCATCTTAACTTAAAAGCATATCTTGCCATATTTATTTTTTTAAAAAAATTCACGCTTATCTCTATATTTTTAGTCATTTTAGGCATTAAATGTAAGGAAAGCTTTAAAAAATCGATCTTATTTATGGACCTTAACGATATAAAATATGTTGTCTTGCTAGTGTACATGGGGTTATAAACTTCGTAATCAAATCGAAATGTGTGTCACAAAAATTTATAGTGACTTCAAGTATCGAACTAAATTCGCTGATGGAACTTATTGCAGCTCTCACATTCGCCCCACTTTTCTTTGTTTTCGTATTTAATATCTGGTGCAATTCCATCGGCGGAAAACGATTAGATAGTTCCCATTCCAATAAATTATCCCGAAAATTTCTTAAACGGCTGTTTCAACCCCATAATCCACGAACGGTATAAAATGACTCGGAAAAGGCGCTGGCCTTCCACTTATATTTTGCCATAAAAGAGCAAGAAAAGGGAGAAAAATAGAACAATCCCTTGTAAATCATTCCTTACCTTACTGATAAAGTATACGAAAAAAGACGCCGGTAAAAAAAATGTTGCATTTCAAATAGAAACTTTTTTTTTCTACAGACGTGGTCGGGAACACATTCAATAGGCGCGTGTTTCCTGGATGTTCAAAAAGCCTGATAAAAGGACTTCTGGATTTGAAAAAGGCGAGGACAAATGACATCAAAGATTTGGCAGAAATGGTGAAAAAAAAAATCTTGAGGAAACGAATGAGAGAGGTAAATAGAGCGTATAGCCCGAAGTGATGTACGCTACGCTAGCGAACGGTGTCAAGTAATTGTAATTGGGTCCATGTTTAAAACTTTCACACTTTTCGGGGAGTTTGCTCGTATTTTGACCGACTGTCGCGCTTGGCTAGCTTGGAGAACTGACCTTTATCGAGAGATGGAATCGCAGAGTTATTAGCCAAGGTAATATTGGATGAGTTCTGCAAAAAACAAGGAAGAATATGCCTCCAAGTCCAATACCGCATTTCTAATTGTCTACTATTTAGAGATCTTGAGACTGGTTCTTGGTTTTTTTTAAAAACAAATCTTGATGGTGATATCTTCTGACTAACACGTTTCGCATATTTGTTTTTCACCATTAAATAATTAAGGACACTAGATATTAATCGGTGCTTGCTGGAGACGAATGTAGTAAAATGCTGATTAAAATTGGATTCAATAACTTTTCTTAATTAATCGTAGTATCCTTCAAAAGTTAATTTGAGGTTAGACAAAATTAAATTTGCATTTTTTGTTGCTGTTTTGAAATCGGTGATCCATTATCTGTGTGCACATGTGAGGGTTAATAAACTTTCCCGTTGCAAAATGTGTTTAACTTGTCAGAAACGTGCAAATTGGTATGGGGATCATTCGAACTTAAGAAATTCATTCCCCCCCCCCTACTTATAAGTGAAGTAGCCGCGGTAGTCTAGTGCAGTGATCCGCAATCCCCGGTCCGTGGATCAAATGATGCCGGGCCGCTTAAAGAACATTAAACTATTGCCATTTTATTTAAAGTGGTGCATTTCTCTCTCGGATTTGTGCAACTTTCCACGAAAATCACTTTATGTTTTCCAAGTTATAAATAACTTTTATTCATTTTTGGTGTAACCATATTTTATTCTGAAGGCATATTTAAATGTAACTAAATTAAAACTGTTAAATCAAAACAATCAAAAATATAAACAATCAACGTGTCCCACCCTCAGCGGGCCGCAGAAAAATTATCAAACATTGACCGGACCTCAGCGATAAAAAGGTTGGGGAGCACTGGTCTAATGGTTATGGTCACGGAGTGGTGGCGGCTTGTCATCAGCTCGAGCCCTAATGCCGCTGAAAACTGATGAAAGGCTAATGCACAGAGCCAGATTATACACTGGGCTCTTGCAGACGGGTGTCCAGAGGATGGACTTAATCAGATAGTGTCAAGGGGGCCTGTAGATCTTCTGCATCCAGGGCCCGAAATCCGCTTAAATCGCCACTGCTGATGAACGTTAAACCTGTCGTATCTCTAAGTTCCTCCCTTTGGCGTGGTAGTTTGGAGAAGGGGTTCCAGTTCAGATGTCGTTTTCGTCTCTTGATTATGGTTTAAAATTACGTGGTCTGTTGCCAGTAACTCTCGTTTTGCTTTACAGTGTGACATTAATCACATATCAGTGAATGTTTATTAGTTTGATTAACGTTACTCAATAGCTCTTCTAAAAATTATTTTTAGATTTGAATGGACCATATACTTGTACTGAAATAGTGAAACTAATATTTATGTTCTTAGCTTCGTTATTTTCTCTCATTTATCTTTTACTACATTAGAACTTTTATTATGATTATTTTATTAAATAATCCGTTGTTCTCTTCTGTACTTAATCACAAGAGTCAACGAAAAGTCCTTTTTGTCACCTTTTTTCTTAAAAACAAATCTTAAGCCCAACGTCATATATTTTATGTGATACATAAAACCTTTCTTTTTCTTCATTTATTTGTTTTGTTTTATTTATTTCTGTGTATTTGAATTCTCTTTTCATTTCTACTAAAGTTATTTCTTTAAAAAAATTTTCCCTCACCTCTTTTAAGGCGATCTCGTTCCTTACTTCCGTTTATAAACCAGCATATGTGTAACGTAAACTTCACCAAAAAAACCCTGAAGCATCATTTTTTGTTGAGTGTCGAGTTTAAAATCGTAGGGTAGCGGACAAGGGTACCAGGGAGGGTCTTTTTTTAAGGTGCGGCTTTTCAATACTTCCCATGAACTTCCGTATTTAATAATCGTCTTCACAGGATACAGTATAATGTAAAACGTTCATTTTTAGTAAGGCCTTTATTTCGTATGCAAGATATTTTTTTTCTTTTCCCTTTAGTTTTTTAATGGAACTGGGGATAAAGAAAAGAAATTTTTTTATTAAGTTATGAATTGATCTATGCCAAGGCCTTGATTATTTTTCTTTTAAAAATAGCTGTGGCTAATAATTTTTTGTCAAAATGAATTTTACTCGAATAAAAGCAATAATTAGCATAATTTAAGAAATAGTTTTGAATAAATGCAAAAATTGTAGTTTTAGCACGAAACGTAACAAAAAGAAAAATCAGAGGCTGATGAGTTTATATAAAGAAAGAAAATATGTTAAATTTCTTGATCAATTAACATTGATAAAAAAATCTATAAAGGACCAAAATTTTAAAAAAAAGTATTAAAAAAAATTTAATTTCAGCAGCATTAACACTGTGTCCTTTGAATTTTTATATATTTCGTATTAGTAATTATCATAAATTAGACTTATGTATTTTTATGTATGTGGTTTTTTTTTAAGATTACCTGTTATAACCATATGTATATTGTGTTTTAAACTGTAAAATACTTAATTAATCTATTTGGGGGTAATAAATAAATAAATATTAAAGATCATTTTTAAATCTATATAATAAAGATCATCGTCAATATTATTATACTTGTTTTTTTCAATATAAAGAGCAATTTTTGTACAATTAACATACTATTGCCACGGCCATTATTTTAAATGAACAATTCGACTTAAATAAAAGCAAAACTATCAATCACGCTTATGGCATCAATTGAATGCCAAACATGTGTCCAAAATTAAATTCTCAAATCTAGAGGGGGAATATTAATCGTGATGTTTGCTGCAATTCTGTTTGTTTCTGTGGACTACGTGATTAACTAAATATATATATATATATATAAAGTAATTTTGTCGTTGGAAAAATCGTAATTTTCAAACGGGTCGTAAATTTTCAACTTAATTTAATTTGTGTCGTGAGTTTTAAATTCGAATTCGGCTGCAAATTGCTACTTAATCAGCCGAAGAGATAAAATATTTTCAGTCCATAACCCCCTGGATGAGATTTCGAATGATAAAAACGATCCATGAGCTGAATCTTAATCAATTTTCGAAGACATTATACAATTATAGATCCCGTGTGCGCTGTTTTTCTTGAATGGCCAAGTGTCTTGTCAAGATCTTTCTTTTTTTTACAGAAGATGGCAGATAAATCGCCTTGCGTTAAGTATTTATGGCTAAATGGTAACTTCCGAAAGCAAAAGGTGAAAAACATTGGACATGTTTAAAACAAGAACCGGCTGTGGTGGGAACCAATAAAATATGTTTGTCACGTGCTTTTAGATATAAGCGTCACGTGATTAGGAATCATCCAATCCTTCGATCTGTTCTGTTTCATTGGGTAACTTTAAGAAAAAAAAAGAAACGAAACTTAAATAATTTGTTTTGATTCCAAAGGATTTTGAGAAATTTATCCTGATGTTTTGTTCATTAGAAACACATATATTTCTTCGTTAACTGTGGTGAAAAATGGATCTACCTAATAATAGGTTTCAATACAACTGAATTAATTACGAAAGTTATATATTATTGCATTCCTTGTTGTTCTTTTAAGCAAGAAATATATATATATACAACGTTTACTTTTTATTTATCTTTAAATTACTTTAACCTATTTTTTCCTCAAGTTTTCAATTCATTAATGACGATTTATTTAACGTTTGAAAAATGTTTAGTTTTTTAAAGTGTTTATTTTGAATTGAGTTTATTTTAATTAGTTTTATTTTTTAGTAACTTTTTCCCTACTCTGTCCTTCTGTTCGCATTTTAACAATGTCTTGCTAATAGGCTGTGTGATGCGATATTTAATTATTATTATTATTTTTTTTTTTGGTAAAAACTTTATATTCTGAGTAATACGTAATGCGTGAAAAATGCAAGAAAATTGAGGTCATACTTTTCAATAATATATATATTTATCGATATAAATAATTGAGTTCATATGAACATTCTATTTAGATCTAAAAAGTAATCAATCCATACTTTATTTCGTGTATTATTTTTCAGAATTTGTAATTAAGGAAAAAAAAACTTTCAAAAGTGTAAAAACCATCTGCTCAATAAGATTTCGTGAAATATTTGTGAAAAAATATATAGGGGCTCCCAAGTTTAGTGAGTCGATAAAAGATCCCTCTTATGTTCATTTGAACAAACCACTTAGGTTAGGGATGGGCAATTGTTCTGGCTCGTGGACCACATTGTGGAAGCGGAAGATACTAGAAGGTCGCTTCTTTTTAAAATGATTACATTAATTTGTTAAGTTTGCATGTTAGAAAGTTTATAACTTGTACCATGCAAATCAAGAAATAAAACAGATACAGTTTTATTCAATTTATTTACTGTGCTAATATCATATTTATGGCTGCAAGCACATTTAATGTAGCTACAAGCACATTTAATTTTAGAATCAATTAAATGAGACAGATATACCCTATCACACTTTTGTTCAATTTTAATGTGGCATGAGATTGCTTGTTGAAATTACCACGACAGCCTGCAATTAAATGTTAGCCAACTTGCATCTATATTTATTCTTGTTCATGCAAGAAAAACATTGCTCACAAAATATATATTGACCCGAATATAGAGAATATTTTCTTTTGATTTTTTTTTTTTTTTTTTTTACTGTCTTGGAGGGCTGAAAAAAATCTTTGCTGGCCGCTATTTATCCATCTCTGACTTAGGTAATTAAATACTATATATTCATTTTAATTTTTATTTAAATATTTCATTTATTGCCCTTCCGTGTGTTATGTCAATTTCGAATTGTGTTAAAAACCATTTTTGTATTTGTCATTGAAATTCAATATTTATAGTAGAGAAAATAGTTGATTGTACTGAAGAACAGGTGTGTTTTCAAATTCATTACCAAATTCTGAGCTTTAAGAATTTATCCACAACTCCCGATTTTCAACCCAAGTGAACGATTTTGCAAGCTCTCCAGCGAAACAACGCGAAGTAATTGTGGGAAACCCCTTTTTGCGGTCATTCGGTCAAATCCCCAGGTAGTCCAAACTAACTTTCTCGGTGATGGTCATCTTTGTTTCTACCTGTTTTCACTTGACCGTTCGGTGCTTACTGTCCACTCTTTGATTAAGCCACAGGAGCGTTGTCAGATGACCTCTATTCGAACGCAGGGAAGATGAGCATGTTCATTCCTTCGACTTGACCGGCTCTGCAGCTTCCCACATTGTTATTAAAGTATCGCTTGTGTGTGTTGAGTAATTTCTCTCAGTGGGGATGGATGTCTTGTGTTGGCGGATGCGTTCAACTAGGTTTTATTTTATTAGTTGTTTCTCTGCCATTTTTTTTTTTCTTTTACTATTTTTTTCTGTGATGGATCTTTTTCAGAATGGCTGTAAAACATTTTCACTTTTTCTGTCTGTAGTATTAGTTGTTGAAATTGATAATAAATTTTAATATTCCAGTGTGTTTAGGAGATTAATTTCACATATAAAAAATTCTACTTGTTATTTAATAATTTCGCATACGTTTCGGTTGTCTTTGCTTAGTGGTAAATAATAGAACCATAATTTGGAATATTTTTTTAGATAAAAGAATCCAAAATTAATACTATATTCTGGCTTCGCTATCCTAGAGATCAGGGCCGGGCAAACTTTTCCGGGGTACGGGCTACTTCTTATTTTTTCAAGTTGTTGCGGTTCACCCAGAAACGTAGGTGTGATGAAGTAAGAGAAGGGTCTAAAATATTTATTATAACTTAATAATAAATACATATATGCACTTTCCTACTTAACTAAAAAAAAACTCACACTCTTAAGAACGCGTTTACAGCAAAATGCTAGATACAAACATAATGATAATAGCCACAAATATAATATCATATGATGCATTTATTATCAAACAATTCAAAATACATTAAAAAATTAAAAATGGTCATCTTAAGTTAGTTCTCGTAGTTATAGTCAATGGAAGACTTAGTCTGCATATTATCAGCCAATCTTGAATATTTTGGTATATAATTTATAACTGCTAATCTTCAGGCTGTCACCCCAAAGTGTCTTGGCGGTTCACCGGTCGATCGTGAGTGATTTAATGCCCACTCCTGCTATAGATCAGTGGTCGACAAACTTTAGAATTCCGTGGACCACTAATGTGAATGGCCACCATATGGTGGACGACTATAACAAAATCGTCGCTTATTTACATCTTCACGAAAAACAAGAACAAACTGGCAACACATAGTATATCCATACTCTGAAGTGATATGCCGTCAATTTACCATGCTTGTTAACTCTCACTTTTTAAATGTCGTCTGATACATCGATAAAAGTAGCTCTAAAGTCCATACTTTCAGAAGAAATTACGCGAAAAATTTTTTAAGAAAAGTGTAATCCATATTCCGTGATACGCTTTGTAACTCCTCATTATTGAATCTGAATCTTCATAAAAATATAAATGTCTCAATTTTTCTGCTGACCATCAAACATTTTCATGGATCACCGGTAGGTGACCGCTGCTGTAGAGAACCACTTTTTTTAAATATCATACTTCTCATTTTTATCCGAGTTGACATATTTTTTCGGGTATAAAATGTGTTTCACATTTTTTCTCTTATACCGTTATACAAAATGGGTTATTTCCTTTACATGTTAAAATGAAAATTTTTTATTTATGGAATATTTTGAAACTTTAGAAATACTATATTTTAATAAATGCATGAATTACAATGTTGCCCATTTTTATTAAAATTGGGATATTTTTCTGTCTGAAAATGAGCTCCGCGTTTTAGTACAGGTTCTCGTACAGTTGGCAAAAAAAAAGCCTTAAAAAAATTCGAGATTTTAATGAATTTAATTTTTTTTTCTTTTTACAGTTATTCATTTTTTAAAATTTCTATCAAGATGTGACTTCGCTCAGTACTACTAATGACTAAAACTGATTGTAAAAATCAAGGTTTGAAAAAATTGATAATTCAAACTTATTTCGTGATTGTTTTTCTGAAATTTTTTTTCTTCATTATATTAAAACTAGAAATATTGTAATATAAAAATGAAATTCGATTTCTTTCTTCGTAATAATCGTTTCGTGTTTCGCAAGCAAAATGTATTTCGTACAAAAAGAAATTTCGTAAGTTTTTGCAACATATTCAAATTGTTCATGTTTTGCTTATTCAGTATCAGGCGGGAAATTGAACCATTAAATATTAATGACATGTAAATGTAATGATAATTTATTATTCATGTGTATTTCATTTGTATACGTAATAGTATCGAGAGAGTAATTCTACATTTGATATCAACTATTCCTGATATAATCATAAATTAAGCAATTTCTTACTTTGGGGACATTGGTATAAATGAAAAGTTTTCAATACTTTTTCGAATAATATTTAGAAAAACAACATCTCAACTCTTCGCACCATTTTTTTACTTTTCAAAATTATATTTTTGAGTGCAATTAAAAATCCCCATTCTTTTGTAGTAAATATCAATTTATTTTATTTCTAATTATTTGGAATGTTCTTTTAATCTTAGGAACTCTATAAAACGGCATATTTATATATCCATAAAGTTTTTCTATGAATTTTTATAAACCAGTCTGTGCTTGAATTCGTTTCTTATTGAATTTAAATAACAGGGTCATTTCAGCGGAAATACATGTATTAATGTTAACACTGTTATTTAAAGTCTAGAAGACTAAATTTTCTTCGCATATTTTTATTCAAAAAGATTCTTTCAAAAGGAAAATGTGTTTCAATGGTTTGAAAGTGACATTTATTCAATAAATCTATTTTCTCACAAATTTGGGATAGGAGAAATATTGAAATATTTCTTTCTATTATATTTCTCTTTCTATGTAGTACAGGTGTTTGATACATGTAGTCTTTTGTGCATCGTGTGTGATTGTCATATTCTTGCCAAACACTCACTAACTAGCAATCGTTACTTTACCGACAGTGTGTCGCTACATTGAATTCATTTTTCGACCTTGAAAGCCGGCAAGTAACAATATGAAGCACACACACGCGTCACATTTTCTTGTCACCATAAAGACTGTCTTTTTCATCAGAAAATGAAATTTCATCATCTCTTATTGTTGCAGTCTATGAGGGAAATAACTATAAATTTAAATATAAGATAGTTTTCTTACTTTACTAACTATGTACTTTTATGATGAAATTTATCGATTATTTTTAATAAAATACTTATTCGAATCAGGTTAAAGAAAGCATTTTATTTGGATTAAAATTGTATTCGAAAAAAAATATAATGACGGGTTTCTGAAATGGGATTATGAGATTTCAAAATTCTAATCGACGTTTTTTAAATGAATTTTCTACGTTTTTGTTTGAGTTTAATCTGTGTAATATATAGAAAATAAAATACAGAGTTTTTTAAACATAATAATGGATCAATTAATTGTGCATTATGTTGGTTATAAAATACAGCATGTTCTGGTGAAAAACTACGAGCAGGTTTATCTTGATAAGCATGTACAAAATTTAGCAATTTGAGATTACGTCTGCAATTTCCGAAATACTCCAATAAAAATCAATAATAATACATTGACTTTTACTGAATAAATTGATCTTTTACTTTGTAGAAGATCTCAATATTTTCCCTGTAAATTTTCTGAGAACCCTATGGTATTATAGATGTAAAAGAACTGAATAACTTTCTTGAAAAAAAAAATTAATTCTTTTTTCGAAGAAAGAAGAAATGTCTGTCGTATTTAATTCGCGTGTGAATGTATTAATGTGGGCTTTTGGCGATGGACCTTGTAATTTTGAACCATGGTCAAATGAAGAGGACGACACCTGAGCTGGCGTCTCCTTCTCCGAACTACTACACCACACCAACAGAAAGACGTCTGAGCCTCGACATACTTAACGTGCATCGGTCTCCTCCGCACTGCGGGTCTTCATCTGTACTGGGCTCGAACTCATGACACGTTTGCCACGAGTCCGTTACCTTGGCCACAATAAAAACTTCATGAAAAGAATGGAAAAAATCGTTTGGGGAAATTATTATTAAAATTTGTTCATATAAAAGAACAAAAATTGTGGTTTTAATTAAAAAGAAACAGGAGAAACCAGATATTTGTTTCATTCAGCAAATTTAATATGTAGTTTTTTTTTAAAAAAACGATTTTAAGTTTTTTCGGTAAAATAATAAATATGCCTTCTGAATTTCTCATCTACTTTCTACTCTATTCTTTTTATCTATTTTTACAGTCCATTTTGTTAGCTCATTTGAATTTACGGTCAGTTTATGCTATTAATTAACCGATTTCAAAATCCCCAAAACTTGATTAGTGCATGGTTTCTCCTTAAGTAATTAATGTAGATTCTTTACAAAGCATAATTATTTGAAAAATATTTTTAAACTATAGCTCGACTTTTCTATTTCATGCTGACATTAATTAATACAAGTCTCAAATATATGAAACCCAAAACAAAGTGCTTTATGTTGTACGGTATGTTTTCAAATACACTGAATCATTTACACGGTGCAAACATTTCAATGGATTGTAGTATCGGAAGAAAAAAATGAACGAGGAACACGAACTTGTTAACTTATTGACCTTTTATCTCGGAATATCTTCATTACAAACCCAGTTTTACGAATTGAAAAGACAGATTAACGGGAGAAATTAAAAAACACAAATAAAAATCCACCTCATTTCACGTTGAATTATCTTATAACTGGGCGTGATTAGCGCAAAACAATGTAAATTATGTTGCTTTACAAAAGAACAACCGGGGTCCATTGTTTTTTATTCTAAAAGGGTTCCGTTTAACAATATAAGCGTGCACAAAAATGCTAGGGTTCTCCTATTTGGGTCATTGGGTAAAAAAGTAAACCCATCATGAGAGTGGTGTTGGAGATGTCACGAGGAAGCTTGAAAAAGTTTTTTTTTCTCTCTCTATCTTTTATTTGTTATATATTATTAAATATAGACCACACCCGTCATGGAATAAGTATTTGTTGAAGCATCAAAATTAAAAAAAGATGTTTTAATTAATAATAATTAAATAATATTTTTTAAATGTAACAAGCTCGATTGTTTTTATGTGAAAGAATAGGGAGTATTCTTTGATTAGAAAAATTGGGTTTTTGTTCTTGGGTGTCGAATATAAACTGCGTTCTTGTAGTGTTACTCGAAATATTTAAACAATGCGTTTTTAATTTCATAACTAATGTGCTAAAAATAACTGAATATTTAACCGAGTTTTGGTACATTTAAATAACAATTTTCAAAAATAAATTTCCATTTAGATATTTTAGCAGAAATAACATTTTTTTTCCTTAGAATTAAGAATAACATGCCACAGATAAAGGGTTTTTAACTATGAAATGAGGTCCATGTATTGTTCGAGATATTATTACAATTACTTTTCTCTTTTTCTTTCTTTTCTTGGAATTATAGTTCTAAAAATAAATGAATGATTAACTGTAAAGTGGTATATGAACTGTTTTAGAAGTATTTAAACTAAAATAATTATTATTTTCTCATTTTTCCCTCATTTAAAGAGAAAATGTAGACAAACTTTTCGAATTTAGATGAAAATTTTGCACATGAATGCATCTTTCTTGGAAAAACTTGTCGCTTTTCGTTGAAAAATCCCACGTCTTTTATACCTGTGTAACCAGTTTTTAAAACACTTTTTACCGTAGTTGACGTCATCATGCAAATTCAACATGCTATGAAATGATGGGAAGGCTGTTGAAAATGGTAATTGATAAAAGGTGATATTTTTTACTGAAACGCAGTTTATTGGTATTTCTTGAGTGATATTCCTATTTCTTGATTGACAGTTCTGTGTGTTAAATTTAACTTTTCTTTTTATAAATATCTCTGGTTTAAAAGTACTTTTTTTCTACTTTTTATCGTAAATGTGTGTGGGGAAATTTTGTTTTGTTATGAAGTAGAAAATTTTAGAATTCTTTTTTAATAATTTATAAAAAAAATACTGTATTTTTTCTTTCCTAATTAAAATCTATCATCTGTCAATATTTCAAATCTGTTATATGTACATGCTTGAAATTTTTCATACAATTCAAGTTCACCTTTCTCATTATACTGAAATGAGCTTTTAGCTAATTTTGAATTTTTTTCATAATTTATAAAGTATTTCATGAAACATAGTGAAATTTGACCCATTTTTCACATAAAAAATTTGTAAAAAATAAATTTTTGAGTTTTTTACTCAAAGCTCATTTTAGTATATATTAGACATCATTATAAATATATAATAATAAATTTGCATACCTGTGAACAGTAGTTTCACAGAAAAGGTACATCGAACGTCAAAATTTACATTTTGAGATGAATTGATTTTAATGTATACACACACACACAGTGAGACTTCTAATCGGCTAAGAAATAAAAAAAAATAAAAGGCTCAATTTAAAATAAAAGATACATGTTTTGGTTTATATCAGACGTTCAACTTTTAAGCAAAAACGAAGTATTTTGCTTACATTTTTCGCCATTCAAATGGGCGTGGCCCAGTTTCAACGATTATTTAAAAATAGGTTGTAAGGGCTTCCAATTACCCTGGAGGTTAATGTAAGGTATTTTTAGAAAGGTTAATATCTATACAATTTGAAAATGTAAAAATCTCAAATTGTCAAAAAAATCAGATTTTAGCTTTCCAACGCCCCTTAAATTATGATTATTTTTGTCCTGATAGCTGATTGGATATTCCAAATATAAAATAACTTCATTTATACATAATTATATGTGCGTAGAAAGACTATTAAAATTTAGAAATGGCTGTTAAAGTTACATTATTATTTTTTAATCGAAATTTACAATCTTTTTCTGTATAGTCGAATATTTTTTTATATTTTTCTTTGAATAAGGATATTTGATGCACTTCAACTAAATAAAAACCAGTAATCTACTGGCCATCCATTATTTGGCTCATGCTGTATTCTGATGTTAAAGAAGTAGGATTGTGTGTGAAATACAAAATCTGTCTAACAATTTTAATCATTTTTAAGACGGAAAAATGCTCAAGTATCAATATCGTCTGCTTTCACTAAATATTTTACTTCACGGAATCATTTCATTTTGCTTACATAATAAAACTGTTGTTTTATTAATTTTAAACTACTTTTTGAATATTTCTGAATTTTTAAGACACACACAGTTTTATAGTTGGATCTATTTGTCTCAAATTTTCGAAGTTAAAATTAATGGATATTTTTGACTGAAAAAAATTACGTCGGGTCTAAGTACAGTTATTTAACTGTTAATGAAAAAACAGATTTAATTTTTCAACGCTTGTTGGAAAATTCCCGATCTTCCACGTCATAAATTGCATGTCCTTCACAATTATATCGTTTTTCAACATACTGTGCAATACAAATTACCCTTAACACCTTTGCCCTTGCTCCTTCAGAAACATCTCAACCGGGAAAGTCCGCCATCATTTCTAAGGTGAAACGAAAACATCTTCTTGAAGAGGGGGACTCCACTAACTGGATTTGGGATGAGTGGGATCCCTATGTTCATGTCTGCTGGAAGACGAAGGAGGGGAGGTAAAAAGGGGTAAACTAAAATAAAAAAGCGTGGGCAATGGGACAATGACACACCTTTAGTGGGCCAATAGCGAGGCGACTGACGATTTTTTTTCTAACTTTGTTTTTGACGGTGTTTCTGTATGAGTCATTTGCTACTATATTATTTTTTTCGTACACATCCGTTCTATCGTAAATATAAGTTTTCAAAGATTTTCTCTTGTGATTTTTCTGATGGGGGTTGCGGTTGTTGAGTTTTGTCAGTTCTTAATATGACGCTTGGTATTGTCCTCTGGGTCGTGTTTTTTATTGTATTGTTTTTAACCTTGGAGTTGTGAAGGGATTTTTTTTTATTAGTGTTCGACAGTTCTTAAGAAATCGAATTTTGTCCCCAGTTTGTTAATTATTAATAATACAAGAGATTTTTTTTACTCGAAATTGATTCGGGTCATTAAAATACATGGTAAATTTTATTTAAATATGTATGATTAAATAATTATATGATTTGTTTTAACATTATAGATATATATTCATAAGTCAAAAAATAAATTAGTTCTGATGTTAATTTTTTTTAAAAAAGAAAATCGTAACTGCGTGTTTTATTGCCTTTTTTAATGTTTAAATGGATTAATTAAGTTTTTTCGTTTCTTTTTAATACATTAAATAAATGAAAATGTGGTTTTGTAATGATTTTTGCTTACGAATAATTGGCATTAAAATAATATCTGTCGCTAATACTTCTCGTGCTGCTCTAAAAGGCCAATGAATAATAAATCAAATTTGTGTTTCTTTATGTGCAAATGACGACTTGATCCTTGTTATATTATTATTTCTGAATGAACTAAGTAAATTTGAAATAATTTCGGAGCATTTGATTATTATTAATGTTGCGTTATTAATACTAAATTGCTTTTACTTTATCTATTTATATTTACGAATAAGGAATGCACATTTGATAAGAAAAAATTGCTTAAAATTTTTGTTATACGGTATTAAACATAAACCAAACGCACACGTAAAAAATTTGTTTTAAAAGTTTTAAAATATGAACAAAATAATTATTATTTTGGTTTCTGCGATTACCTCTTTATAATAAATACTACAACAATTCATTTTCAGCGTCGTCATATCGTTAAAATACTTTTCAAATTAGACAAAAATAAGGTTCAATTCTATGGAGACCTAATTTTCCTTTGCAGAAGCCTACAAACATGTTAAAAGTTTCCAATTATTATTTTCCAATCACTACAAAAATCATTTTCCCATTCATTGGAACTACATAAAGAACGGAAATGCGATACGACTACCTCATGCCAACTGCTTGCCATTCAAATAGGCCAATTAAATTCAAGATATGGTGTCAATTTTTATTAATATGTCGGCATATCTGTTATTCTTTTGTTTCTTTTTTTTTCCCTTGTCGTTCCGTCCATTTCTCTTTCTTTTTCTTTTTCTTCTCTCTCTCTCTTGCCTCTGTTCTTGACCTGAATACGTTGAAATCGGGTTATTTAGTTTAAAAAGCAAAGAAAGGAAAAAACAAGAAGGAAACAAAATGCATAATAACAATTTTTCACCTGTGAGAATTACATATATTTTATTCATGGACTCCGTATGATGGAAAGTTTTACCATTGATGCTCCACGTGTTTGAATAGGCTATAAACAGTGCCTACCCTCAAAGAGGTTATGTTCCGTATTTCAAGCTATGCCACTGACCGAATTTTTTTTTCAAGTGAAGTTTTGTTCATTGTTGATGCTTTTTGAACGTACTTTTTGTCATGGGTTCCATCAGTTTTCTGCCTTCCTTTTTATAATTATTCTATTTGGGATGTTCTAATGTATGTTTATGTTGTATTTTTAGAAAATATTATGTTGTTCCTCTATTTTTTTTTTTTTTTTGACCTTTAGGAAAGTATAGTTCTAGTTTTTTCTTTTAGCTTAACATCCCAATTGTTAATGGAAATGCTTCTTCGGATTTTTTTTTTTCCAAAAAAAACTATGGCTGTCTTCATTTTGTCAGAGTCTGTACCAATTTTGGAACGGATTAGGAAAAAAATTCTGTTTTCTTATAAATTAGTGGCGTTGTTAAGACATGTACCCATTTACTACATCCCCACATGTTTTAAAATTTAAAAACTTTTTATGAATTCGGAATTTTTTCGTTTAACGTATAAAAGGAAAATTAAATTTCACGTTTCAGTGTTTAGAAAACGATAGAATATGGAATCTTACAAAGAAAAAAAATCAGAAAAATAAGGGATTGGCTTAGACGGAAGAGGAACAGAGTGATAAAATAGAGTGCTTTTTATTGAATAGCAATAAAAAAAATAGTAGGGTTGAAGTATTTTCTCGCTCAAAAAGTGTTTCGAATTAAGCTTCCATTTTTTAACTTTACGCAAAGCAATCCTTAAAATAAATAAATTCGTTTTTTTTTAACTTAAATTTAATTGTATGAGTGAAGTGATTCATTTTTAAGTATTTAAAGCAGGCAGCAAGAGTGTAATGAAATAATAAATACATTGAAAGTATACCGTGCAATTAAAAAAAATTAAGATGGATTTATATAATATTGCGATGAGAGATTAATGTACATTTCCAATTGAATTTCATTAAGAATATCTCAGTCTGGAAATATATAATGACAAATTCACTAGGGAAAATTTTTTTTATTATGTAATTTATCTGAATGAAAAAATTGCCAAATTTACTACATACATTTCGACCCAGCTTTTAAATATTAAAAATAAAACCTGTAACTATATATAACCTATTATTTGTAAATGACAGGAAATTATGTGAGAAATTTCCTGAAAATATAATTAATATTATATATATTCATATAATGAATTGAATAATAGCAGTGGCGTACACGAACCTCTCTTATGGGGGCGTCTCTATGGCAAAAAATTAAAAATTCGTTTGATCTATAAGGGGGGTGAACCCCAAACTCCCCATAAACGAAAGGTTAGGCATCCTATTTTTTAAAGAAGTACAACAAAGAAAAATAAAATGTAATTCTTTCGAATCATCATAACATAAAATTAAACACTTTTCTTTTTGGCTTTATAATTTGACCTTCAGGGAACAGCTTGTATTTAGCGAAAAAAAAGACCGCATGAGGATATCACGTTTATCACATTTCGCAAATTACGAGTTACTGATTTTTAAAAAAAGCAGCTAATTAACTCTTTGTCCCATGTACCTGTGAACTCCACCCTCTGATTGCAAAATGTGACGAATGCCACAATCAGTTGCAGACAACAAGACAAGGTTTTGTCGTCCTGCTTCGCATAATTTCCAATCTTGTCCTCTAAATAGGTTTCTTTTCATCGTTGTTAAAAATGAAAGTTGTGTGGTGTGGTGGGGTGGGGTGTGTGAGAGATCGAGTATCGGAATTAAATTTGAAACTGCATTTCTTTTATTTAAAGATTTCTCACAGGAAGAACTTATTTTGTTTTGTGTGCCATTGTTAATTGTATTGTTACTTTTTTTCGTGTTCAGAATAGAGTGAGAAGGAACTGTTTTTTTTTTTTATGTATTTACTGTTTTAACATTATTATTTACAATATTTATTTATTTTTATAAATATTGGTATGTTTATAAATGCGTTTTTTAAAAAAAATGCCACAAATTTTTATTTTTAGAAAAGTAATTGCCATTTTTTTACAACGTTAGATTCTTTAAAAAAAAATTTTTTTTGACTTTTCTATTCTTAGGTTTGTTTTTTGGAATTATTTTGTGGTTATATTTATGGTTATATTAATACTAAAGTGTCAAGTCCTCAGATTTCCCCGTAAACATTTAATATATCTTCGTTTTCTTTCATTTCTTTTCACGATTCATTCATTGTTTTTAAGTCTGCATTTTGACCATTATAAAAAAGTTTTTTTTATGTAGTTTATAGTTTTGAAAGGTTGTGTTTGTTTGTTTTTTAAGCTTTCATTTAATCTTCAAAATTGTTAATATTTTCCAAGTTATTTGCTGAATCGTTAAAATCTAAATGTGGATCATAAATAAGTTGTTCTATTTTAATGTATTGTTTTTTCGAAAATTCCTTTTTAGCTTCTAAAATGTATAAACAACTAAATAAACATCATTTATTCATCATCAAACATGATATAAAATTTCATGACTAAATCAGTGAAAGGCAATCAGTCACTAGTTCTAATTTCCTCAAACTTTAAAACTTAAATCAAATTTTCTTTGATCTTTTGAAATTCCTGTTCAGGTATAAATTTTTAAAATATACTTTAATGATTTTACGAATCAAAGAAAGACCAGATAAATATAATCTGGTGTTTCATTTGTAAATTTGAGAAATGCTTACCTAAACTACTGTATTTTAGCACGAATGTAGCGTGATAATGGGAAACTTTTCTGTTGTGTTCTGAATCCATTCCTTCAGTGTTTTTGACTAGTTCAAATGAATTGCTACAACTTTGCAAACTCATTACGTATGCAGGACATTGAACATCAATTGATTATGATATAAATGGTAATTGACCTTCCACCTCAACCCTTCACACTGCATTGTAATCCGAAACTTTCTTTGACCTATGGTTGATTTAATTCTTGGGAACACTGCCCGGTGTGGACCACTCCCTATACCTTGAGGCTGGCTACCCCACTTTCTATCGTATAACAGTACTCTCCAGAATGAATGAAAACAAAAATAGAAGGAAAAAAAAGAATCTTTGTAATCGTTTGCAAACACATGCCTCGGGGTGTAGTTTATTGCTCTGGTGCGCGAATGTGATCCTAATAATAGTGTTCGTTGCAAGCGAGGGCGTTGGATAAACGGGGTATGGTTGGTCCGTCTGGTACGCTTTCTGTGTCCCTGAAGAGGCATAAAGTTCGTGATGTGCCTCCCCCACTTATTATGACCACTACTTCCTCTACACGACTTAGTGGGTCATCATTGTGTGGGTTGGCGAGCCGCTGTGTGCCTTAAGTACTTAACTGTTTGATTTGATGTCGGAATTTTAATTTGTGACATGTTAGTGTCGGCCCTTTCTTTTGTTGATGGCTTGTAACATCGTGATTGGGATGGGCTTAAACATGAGTTTGTTGGGTTATGATAACCTGTCCTGGCTCATTACGGCTAAACACCCTTCTGCATTTTCTTTTTGAGCATTTTGTCCTCAAACGTTAAATTCTTAGAAGAAATCACGATTTGGCGTGTTATTCGTTCATTAAAACGGGGGAAAAACAGCAAGATAGCGATTACATGTTGCGAATTTGTTAAAGATTTTGAAACACTCTTTGTTTGGACTAGCATACAACAAGTAAAACAACTAGAAAAATACTTTTTTTACTAACGAAGTTCAAATCTTTGAAAGAAATTCGTTACGCAACGTCTAATTTAAATGAAAGCATACAATGGATGTTGTACTTCGTTAAGTAATATAAATTTCAATAAGCTATTTCCAAAAGAAGAAAATGGTTCTACGCAATTTAAATTATAAACATTAAATATTTGCAATATTAACTGGATAAATAACTTTCATAAAACCTGTAAGAAACCTATTCAAAAATTTCCTTGAATTTAAATTTGTTTTGATTATGACTTAGAACTTGAAGGAGCTTTTAAAATAATAACAGCATTTTTCTGCGAGTGTAAAGGCATGCTTATCATTAGGAAACATAAAATATTTAATCATGGTCTTAAAAAATATGGAAAACTTTTTCTTTTGAATATAAAATTTAAAGCTAGTTATCAAAGAAATTTATCAAATACAATAGCCTTTTAAATGGTATTTTATCGTTTTATTACGAGAACAAGATTTATTATGGGTCTTTTGTAGTTCTGTAACATATACTTAGTAGCATGGTAAATTTTGAATAATGCCATTTTTCTTTTGCAATAGCTCTGTATCACTTTGTCCAGTCTTAAAGAGTCACTGTTGTTTTAAACAAGATTTCTGACAAACGAGATTTTTATCATTTTTCTTTTTGTAATTAATTGGATGGACATATTTCCTTGAAAAGTAAAAGTGAGATAAAGAGATTTCTTCATTGTTAAAGTTGATGTGTTCTGAAGAAATCTCTCGTAACCCTTGGCAATTCAACATTTCATTTCGGCAATTCGTTCATTTTCCATCTAACCTAGAGACTGAAAACAGTTGAAGTAATCTTACTCAATTTCAACATCCAAGAAATTTTTGTGAAATGGTAGTTGCTTTTCTCTGATTATGTACTTGAAGAAAAGGGAGACACAGAAAGTTGAAAAGTTCTAACCATCTCCATCTGTCTTCCCTCCCTTTTTTCTGCCCTTCCCCCCTCCTTTAAACGTGTCCTCAATGAGCAGCTAGTTTATTTAGCTTCGGGGGGAGCCTGTTTTTGTGAGGACTTCACCTAAGGCAAGGGTCTACTTCCAGTGGTAATTGACGTTTGTCACATTGCAATAGAAAAGAGCAAGAAAGAAGGAACTCTCTTGCAAATAAAACAAACATTAAAAAAAATAATTCTCCAAAACGAGGCAGAGATAAAGCAAAAACTGAACTGCATCTACCTTAATCGTTTCCCATAATAAAAATTGTAATCGTAGTAATGAAACGGTGTGAGACCAGAAAGGGAATTGATGTTTTATTAGTATGGACATCGCGTACAGACGAATTATTCAGTTTTCTCAATGATGCCAATTCGTATAATTAAGCTGGTCCTCTAAAAGCTGCAAATCATAGGTATGCTCAAGGTTCTCAGGGGAGTCAAAATTGTCGCTCCTTGCGAAGGGGTTGTAACCCATTCGGTTGGCATTTAAACGGATTTCTTTCAACGTGTCGGACGGTCTGTGATGTTCGGTGTTGAACTACATTATCTGCAAGTATGTCTGTGGGAATCCCTATGGGTAATGGGTGACAGGACCAACGATAGATTCCCATTGTGTTGCCTTTCTATTTCTTGATGTTATGGTCATTGCATTTTGATTGCTTTTAATGTTGTGAATTGCAATCATGCCCTAGAGACTGGTTGCCATTTTGTGAATGTCAAGAGGAGAATTGAGAAATGAATGGTTGCCATTCTGGTGTTGATCATTTCAGTTTATATTGTTTTGTATTTTTTAAAATAATTATGTAGGAGATTGAATACAGTCCAAAAACGGAATTGTGCCATTTTCTTACTCGTTTTATTTATATCTTGAGAATAGTTGATGATAGCATAAACGTCTCATTATTCTTGGTATTCCGTAGGAGAAAATAGAATGAATTATTTTCTGGTTTTTGTTTTTTAATATATGGAAACCAATTGTCCTGTTTTTAAATGTACGTTATTAAAAGATTGTTTTATCGCTTGTAATAAATGTGTGTATATCTTCGATCTCTTTGACGTTTGTTTATCTTTCATTTTTAAAAAAAATGTTTCATAAACAATTTTTCTCGTATTCGTTAATACGGCTAATAACGATCTGCTTTAAAGTATATTTGCTTTTGTAATTGTGAATGGAAGACAAGTTTGATCCTTAGTATGGCTTTATCGTTTATTATTCCATTTAAATTCGTTTACAATTTAAGAATGCAATTAGTACTAAAATTTTAGTTAATAGTTAAAATTTAATGTAATCTGGTTCAAGGAAAATATAGCAAAAAAATGGTATCTCTGTAAATAAACGTTTAAAACAAAATTTGTTGTGATGTTTAAATATGAAATGACCTGAATAAAACGTACATTTCATGTCCTTCAATCTAATCATGTTTCATTTTAGCTTCTTTAAATCATTATCAATTGTAAACATCCAGAGGTTATTCTAAATTTTTAATAAAATCAATTTTAAATAGGTATCTTATTTAAAAATAGTATTTAAAGCCATTATCCTTATTTTTCTTAAGAAATTTTGCTCTACTTAAAATCACAAATTCCTCTCCAAAATATTATTTCCATTTTGATAATTCTAGGAGGATTAGTATCTCAATACTTTTTCACTGTTTTCTTCCTTCTGAAATTTTGATATGATTTTTTTTTTCTTCTTTGAGAATATTGGACTTCTAGCTTCATTTCACTTTTTCATAACCATACTTGAAATCAAAGTCTTTGCTATTCATCATTAGAATTCTGTGTGCATTCTTAATACGAAGTGGACTTTCACCTTCTTCCTACCTCTTGCCATTGTTCTCACTCTCTCATTCAAACATTGGACATCCGGTCTTTCTCTGTTAGAAATAAATAAATAAATAAAAAGAACGACAGAAAAAAAAGGGTGTGTATGTGCCTTTTGCCCGAGCATTAACAGAATGTGACTTTTGGGCTGTATAATAAACCGTTTGGATCCGTACATCCGCGTTTTAGGGGCACCCCCTCTCACCTGTGTAGACCTGGCCTTACTTCGAGGCTAATATGGGTGGCTCTTGCTATCATTAATAACTATCGGGCACCTTTTGAGACGAAAGTGGTGTATAGGTTTCTGTGCGAGTGGGTTAAATGTAAAGATTTTTTTTTTTTGTTTTTGTTTTTTGGTGTACTGATCATTGTTTCTGTGCATTGACTAAAAAAATAATTAAATAATTGTTTTTTTAAAGAAAAAACTCTTAATTGTGTTAATTGTGCATTTCAGCCAGTCGCGTACTCAATTTACCTCCTTTCCCATGTCGATTTTTTTTTTAGAATGTGACACTCTCCCTTCACAATAGAGCAGCTCTGCGTACGCTACTGATTTCAGCAATCGAAAGGGAATTTTTCAATAAGTAATTTGTGTATTACTGCAATAGTTGCAACTGTTAGAAAAGTATATAAATTATTATTGGCATCGAAGGTCGATCAAGAATTAGTAAAGGATGAAACTCCTAGACTTTAATCATCTTACGTTCCGAGTCGGTGCAAGGCTTTTTATCTGATGTAAACGAGATGATAAAAGTAGAAAATGTTCACTCTATAATTTCGAAAAATTCTGAAAAAAAAAATTAATTTTGGGAAAGTTATGAAATGTTCCTCCTTTCTTTTTGTTTCAAAACATTTCTTCAATTTTTGTTTTATTATTTTTTTTATTTGATTATTATTATTTGAGGGAAAGGGTGATGATTGCTGATTTTACGGCTAGTAAACCATACGTTTAATTTAATGAAATATAGGTTTATACCCAATTGAGTGTAGTGTTAATTAAATTTTTTCGCATACAAATAATTATGAATTCAATAAGTACGCTTCTTAATGAGATTAAAATGCAGTAAAATATTTTTGCCGCTCACTTTTTTAAAAATTTAGCTCTGCATGGTAAAACAGTAAAAACATAAAAATTTTAGTATCTGCTAATGAAATTCTATCTAAATTACTTTATATATAAGTATCTGTTTTATTTTTATTTTTTAAAAATTAACCTATATTTAATAATTTCATCTTTTATCATTCGGATTTGGGCAGTGGGTACTGTATCAAAATTCCTTAAAGGGGGAGGGGGCTTTTGGGGGAGGAAGAGCCTTAACATTTTACGATTTCCTGCTCACACTTTTTTGGGGTCCTGAAGCTTGAAGGTCCCGTGTCATTGGTACGGCGATAGCTACAAACCTGGATTTGAGAGAAAGCTAATTTAGTAAGTTTCTCTTATGCCATTAGGATGCCCATAAATTTAAATTTATTTATAACTACATAATTATAACTCTAAACGTCTTGACTTGTACTTAAGCTATTTATCATGTTTTGAGTTCTATTGAGATAAGAAACCACCTCAAAGGCGGACCACTTTTGCACCTCATTTATCTACCTGCAGAAAGCTATTATTTCTTAATGTAACACTCAGGAAATACTGTTGTGTTCCGAGAGCAGGTAATGGAAAAACTATACGTTTGCTTTTTGGGAAACTCGTTACAGATGGAGGGCCATCCATGTGTCTTCAGTTGAAGCGTGAAGAATCGCTGAACTGGAAGCAAGGCCGTTGTCTAGGGGAGACATAAGGGAACGTTCAGCCATCCTTGGAAATATTCTGTGTCAACCTTTAAGCTCTCCCGAAATGAGCCAGCAAATGAGGAAATTGTTCCTCTTCTCAGGCCGTAATTATGAGCTTGTGAGTTCGAAGTGGTTTTTAATTTGAGCCAATAACCATGGGAGAACTGGAGTTTGACGGGACTGAACAAATTTTTATGTCTGAATTAGTTGTTGAAATAATAAGAAATCAAAATTTAGATTTATTTGATTGGTAAATGGTAGTTGTGAGAGAGAAAAATATTGTTGTATTAGTATAGTCTTTTTAAATGTACAATTTCTTATTTAAGGTTAGTTTATTTAAAAATTGTTTGTAAACTTGATTATTTAGTTTTGAATCGCCATTTTTACCTTTAACAATGCATTGGCATTATTAAATTGCAAAAATAATATAATTTAAATTTATTACAATAGGGATCACTTTTTATAATCTATTTATTATTTTTTAGAAAAAAAGAGAAAAACTTTATGTATAAAAGTAGTAAATGCCGTGGTTTTTTAAAAAATAATGTATATTTTTTCTCTATGATAAATTGTAATAACTTTAGTCAAGTGTAGTTTTGATATTTAATGGAATGTTATGAATGGTAGATGCCATAAATTGATGGAAATTCGGATACTTGTTTTAAATTCATTTTTCTCGTGTTACTTTATGAGAAATATTGAATACTTAAGTATGTGTTTATCCAACGAAACAATTAGAAATTAAATTATATACTTCAATTATTTATGTGTAACGTTGATAAATTGATGTTTGCTTTATTGATACTTTTAGAACAAAAATCATTTTTTCATCCATTTAAATCGTTTTGAATAATTAATTTAGAATTATTTCATCTTGGGGGGAGGGTTGTATTCAGTGTAATTAAAATATTTTGAAAATTTAAAAATAATCAATAAATTATAAAAAAATTAATTTATTGCTTCATAAGAATTTATCTAAATATACAGTTAAATGTTTGTTGCAAAACTATCCATTCTTTGATACAATTCTTAACCATTTCATTGAGCTGTTATTACATCACCTAACTGAAAGAGAGAAATTATTTTTGAATATTTCTCTTTAATAATGCAATTCTTATTTCTAACTTAAATATGAATGATGGATGATAATGAAGTGAGTACATGGTTCATCTTTCATATAATCTAAAAAATATATATCTTGATAGACTTTGTTTCAGAAATGTTCTTAAGTAGAAACAAATTTCTGAAATTGTTAAACATTGTAACATAATTTTCCTTTCTAAGTGTGGTTATATCTGATTGATGATAATAAAATTCCCACATGTTCACTCAAAAGTTTTAGCTTAAGACTTCTTTGTTCTTTTACGAATAAAAACAAGAATTTCATAAAACATTCCAAAAAATCAGCATAATTTATCTTTATAAACGAAATTCTTGTGATGGATGATAATGAAATTGTGACTGATTATTCTTCTAGATCCATTTAAGATCTACTATGAAAATGTTTTTATTCTGTTTTCACGAATAGAAACAAAAATATCGTATGTTTGAAAACGCAATGTAATTCTTCTTTCAATAAAAAACTCCATTTGAGATGCCAGTTCCATTTTAAAAAGGCTTAGTAAAATACTACATTGTTTAATTTCGTGAATAGAAGCAAAAATTCCACAAAATGTTCTAAAATGTAACAATTTTCCTTTCTGAAAATCTACTTGATGGATGCTGATGGAATTTTTGACAGATGTCTTTTACCATTTGTACCATTTGTAAAACTTGACTTCCATGCAATATGGATTTGTAGGGTTAACAGAAAGGGAAGACATACACCACTTTATCTCTGTAGCATCTTACTTAAAGACGTATATCGTCTTCATAGCGTTTTTATCATGGTTGGCGATCAAGGTCTTGTACATTTTTGCACCATTTTTCTTACGCGTACATGCTTCTTTCATGCTCGAGAAATAGAGGTTAAAACGTAGAAGGTGAGCAGGGTGGGTTTAGAAGGAATGTGGCTTGTACTTTGGCAGTTGGTAGAGAGAGTTTCGATTCCTCTGGTTTTTTAATTTATTTTATTTATTCCATGTCTTTTAATAGGCTAATGTGGTGCTATGGACAGTTAAAAACCTTCAAGACAACTTTTTAATTATAGGGTGATGGAAAGCCGTTGCGCTAAAAGTTTGATTAATATTTGGTTATGGAAGAAGTAATTGTAGGTGATAAATAGCTGGTTGCTTTAGATGTTTTTTAACAGGAAAGAAAACTTTTTTTAAAGTTCAAGGGTTTCCTTTTCCTTTTTTTTAAATGTAAAATGATTGAATTCTAAGTTGTGTTTTATTCATGTGAGGAATAATAATATTCAATAGCAATGGGCTTATGACCATTGTTTTATCTATGAAGTGTGGGTGATTTTGATGTGTAAGAATTTCCTGTTTATGTATAGCCTGGTTCAAGCAAAATTGCAAAATGTAACAATTTTTACTTTCTAAATAGCTGGATAATTATGGAATTTCTGTTGGATGGCTTCTTTTATTTCCATTTGTAAAATTTGACTCTCAAATAATATTTCTATTGCAATCTCCATACTCTGCTACAATGTCTCCAATTTGCGTTAAATTGATTGATTTTATCATTATTCATGTACCTAATGAGTATTTTTTTAACTCAATTTTACATTTTAAATTTTCTAAGGGAATTTCCTTCTCCTTCCGTTTTAAATTAATGAGTTATTTCATTGAAAGATGTCTATTATTTTTATAATCTATTCAAATGTATTGAATTTTTGCTGTGCTAAAAATAATGAATCACCCCGGTTAGTATGTATTTTAACCCATTAAAAGGCTTTTTTATTGTTGATATGCTAAAATATTTTTAAGATTGAGTTTGATTTACTAAAGGAAATTCATTTATAGATTATTAGATAATGGCAGTTTTATTTTTAAGAACTTTTTTTAGGCAAACTTATTTACCATCCTTCACTGCATGCTTTTGAAAGGCAGGACACATTCTACACTTTTTAATTTGTTTAACATTTATGACATATTTTGTAAATAAATACTACAGTATGAGAAAAGAAATTGCAACGTATATAAAATTTATGTTCATAGATGATTATGCCATTAAGAGTTTATATATGCTCACATTACTTTCAATGAAATTTATGAAAACAAGGATCAGCATGAAGTAAAATATCAAAAATGTGTAAAATATATTTTATAAATAGATATGAATTTGATATAAGCGGAAGGAACTATAAACTAAATAGAGGAAGATGATGCAGATATTAGATTGATGAAGTGATGGTAAGTATATTTTCCATGGCCTTATAAAGGGTTAAGACGTAATCTTTGAATGATACAGAGCAAAGTTCATATGTTTCTGAAGTAGAAATTGAAGGATTTGAAATAAAAGGTTCCGATGAATTACTTTTTTGAGTACAATAAACTGTTAAATATTCGTAGCCATTTATCATTCTAGTTTTCATTTTTTTTTAAAACTTAAATCATCTACGTAAATTTTTTATAGACAATTTCTTTAATCGAAATAAGTGCTTCAAGTTTTCACAACATGTAATCAAAAATAGATATAAACCTTTTATATAGCGTTTGCTCATGGTTATAGAATTTCATGTTATTCTTCTATATAAAATTCTAACCCGAACTAGAAAAAAGAGGATGGCATCTCTATTGTCAGGTTATCAAAAAACGCTTTCTCCACTCTTTATAAATCTTCAATATAATGAAAAGAACCCTCAAGAATTGTGCCCAAAATGAATAAGCCTTTCAAAAATCTGGTTATTCCCATTATGTGCGCATAAAAGAGACAACCCTTCAAGAACTTAACCCCTTCTTCTGACTATGTGCCCGAAATTTTTGTACGAAATTCCCCAGCGGGCATTTTTTTCTAAGTTTTATTGTGGGAGGTTTAAAAGAAGAATCTGTAAATAGAGACAAGAATTTTGAAGATGGGTCATTGTACTTTTACTCACGTTGATTTCAATCACCCTTCCCCCATCCTCTGTAATTCAACTCCCTCCCCAACCCATGAAACGACAAGTGGGAAGAGTAGAGGCGCGCTCGTAAGTGGGCACAAGCACTTGTTGCAAGTGGCGTGGGTTGCAAAAGGGTAACATTGCTGCTGCAACAGCAGTAAATCGCTTACCTTGACAGCAGTCTGTGTCAAAATGCTTCTCTGGTCAAAGTTGGACTGTTAAAAACTGATGGACAACGTGCGGCAAAAGCATTATCCCTACCTATTTAAAGTGCAACATAAAATACAGCACTCTTAAGAGTGGGATGGATTTGTCTGGGCATTCATTTATCTACTTATGACAAGGTGCTTTAATTAACTTTTTCCCACTTAGGAAGGGAATTATTGATTTGATATCGTTACATAATTTATTTAGTAATACACAAGGCGAGGCATCTAGCTTTTTTGTTAAGAAAATAAAGTGGTTAATCCCACGTTTTCGATTTCGTAAGGTTAAGTTTGTTACTATTTCTCGAGTGTAAGTTTTGTATCTAATGATGGTTAATTATTACTTTCTTGTAGAATGTATTAATCTCTAATTGCTAAGGAGTCTCATTTAAATTTCCGTTTGAGTCGTTGATAAGCTGTGTAATTTGCTACAAAATTAGCATCTATGTGATATTTTTAATGTGTTATTTTCCCCTAATTATATATATGTTGCATGATATTTCTTTAAAATTGTATGCTTAAATAACTAACATTAAAAATGATTAAACGCTTTTTTTTTAAATTTTTAACTATTGTAACCTATTTTATTAACATGCTCTCTTAGAAAATACTATACTGTAATGTCCGGAAAACTACCCTTTTTTTGTCAATTAGCAAACTACGGTATTTAATCAAATGAAATTTTATAGTATTAGTGAACTATATTGGAAATACATTGTTCTATCAATTTGTAAATACTTTTTAAAAAAATTATACGATAATCTCGCTGATGTAAAAAAAAAACAACCCATAACTATGCCTTTCTTCTATAAACGCGTTCATATTAAATTTAAATATACTTATAGTATTGTTTTTACGAAATATAATCAAAAAATTTTTAAAAAAATATTCTTGAACTGTATTTTGTTGAATCATATTTTTCTCAGTTTTTATTTCTGAAAAATGTATTTGTCCCATACATCCGTTTCATATACTGTCTGGTTAATCTGTGATTTTGTTTTGGCTGAATACAAAAAGTTTTTTTTTGTTGTTTTTTTTTGTGTGTGTCTAAGGGTTTTAGGAATTTTTTTTCGAGCAGTTTTGATAATGCGGTAAAAAAAATAGTAAACTACTAATGATTCTTTGTGTTCAAGGTATACGCTATAATGCCATTTCATTTGGGAAACGAGCATTATTACAATCACGTTTTTTTAGAGATCTATTTAGAGGCTGTAGTTGTCCTGAGAGGGGAATCATCTGAAGTTTGTGGCCGTCGTTATTACTGTCGGGTCGTGAGTTCGAATCCTGGTGCTATTGTAGATCCGCCTTGTAGGAGAGTTGATGTACGTTTAACTTGCCCTGACTCGAAATCCTCTTGTTGACATGAGGTGGAAGTTTGGAGAAAGAGATCTTAGCTCAGGTGTTGCCCTCAGGTGCCCGAAATAACGAGGATCATCGTCAATAACCCTCTTGTTACTGCAAAGGGCTTCATAGATAAATAAAAAAAAACTATCAGTAGGGGGTTCTCTGCATGCTCACGTAATACCTAATCTTTTTTTGAGGTTTCTGCGAGGCATTCAGTATTTCATTGCTTCAGTTTTGCCAAAACTTGGATCTGGGTAACTTTCAATCACTTCTAGTTGGATCCACCAATGACCTCCCAGAAACAGGGATAGATCCTAATGAAAAGAAGCTGCGAAGAAAAGCTGAAGAAAAGAAAAACGCGAAATGTTAACGAACTCCGTCGCTGTGTATTCTCTAATTATATTGACGAACCGCTCAATTTCCTTCCGTTGCAATTAGGTAGGCCGCCGACTGAGCTTATCGTGTTGCCATCAAACCCACAGAAATTCAGTTTATTATAATAAGCTCGCTTATTTACGAACCTAACGAGAGCCTGCGCTATATTCAGGCGGGTTTCGATTCGCCCCCGAGGCGATTTTTGCATGATAATAAGACGGGTAACACATGCGGTTTTTAAGAAAATTAGTTTTTTCTAAGTTCAGGGCCAAGGGTTATAAAATTATCGCCTGCAACTCTTTTTTCTTTTTTAAAAAATAATAAATTGAGAGCAGCAATTTATTGTTGCATAGTTGAAAAATGTAATTGATCCAAATTAAGTTTGCAAACATTATCTTCAGTTCTTGATGGCGTACTTTATTTTTTTGCATTTTCTGGAATTGGCTATCAATCTGTGCGATTAATTACAAAACCTTCTGGATTTGATTTCTATTTAAGCTTTGTACGTCGCCATTTGTCACATTTTAATTCACTTCGGCAGTTAATGGAAAATACAACGTTTATAAGTTAATTTTAAAGAGATCGTATTGTATTACTTAATATATTGATTGTAAAATTGGCTACCAGAAGAGTAAAAAATATGATCTGGACCATGGTCTTGTAATGAGACTTTTTTTATCGCCTGGAACAATATTTTATATATAGCGAATACTTCCGAAAAATTTATTATTTAAATTAATTTATTAAGGTTTAAAATATTACAGTTGTCTCATTTTTCTTGAAAATTACGGTGTTCCTTTTGAATTGATCTTTCGTTACTCATTGTTGAAGTTTGATTGTGCTGTTATTCACAAACATTTAAGTATACATTGCCCTTTATCTTAAGCGTCCTGAATATTTTTTTTTAACTTTAAAAAATATCTCTGACTGTCTCTTGCTTTTGGACATCAAACAGAAAAGGAGGAGGAGAAATGAAAGTCGCAAACACAGGGAATCATGCTCCATCAATAGTAAAGGATATGCATAAAATGCAATTCGGAATTTATTAAAAAAGTAATTTTTTATAGTAAAATCAAATGTAACTGTTTGATATAATATAAATCTTTTTTAATGTAAAGGACATTTCTATTTATCAAAAAGGATTTATTTTAAAAGAAGAACAGGTAACTGGCAAATACATTGTAGATTTGTATATATATAATTTCCCCACAAATAAATTTCAAAATGAAAATACTTTAAAAACCTGATATTTAAAAATTTTTTTTAAAAGAGTCACATGCGGTCCGCGGACCGCGTGTTGGACACCCCTGATTTACAGAATTGTTTATATATAAATGTTTGGTATTGGAAAATATCAGTGTTGTAACCCGCATAGCATTCTTTGACTATTTATATTACCGATTATTTCTAAACTTAATAATACTTGGTCTGCATCTAACTTCTTTTTTGTCGGTGCATAATTCATGGACTATTTCATCTGCATATCATTTTTCTAAGGTAACCTAATTAAATTATGGTTTTAAATTGCAATGTCTCTGCAATCAGTGCTTCCACTGTAGAGGTCTAATGCATCATTAATCAACCAAAAGATCATTGCATCTAATATGCAAAATTCAATTTATTTATAATTCATTAATCTTAAGAAACAGGTAATACATTTCGGTCACTCAACTGAAATCGGATACGCAATGCCTTTTTTTCCGGAGACGGTTATCCTATATTCATCACGTCAAAATATTGATGAAGATAAGTTGATTGAGTCATTAAAGGTCGACAGTTATTTAATTAGATATGGACTTGGAAACATCTTACATTTCTGAAACACTCGATGGTTTGATATATAGCATGGGTTGATCTGCGTCACGCAATTTGTGTTGCCAGAATGACATGTTCAAATGAATGGATGGACATATATTATTCTTCTTGGCGACTTATACCAACCTTCATTGCTCTGGAGAGGGGAAAAATAGATTCAATCATTAGATATATTAACTGTAATAAAACACCTACTGCTGTTTTGTTACAAATTTATTTGTTCTTAGGTCTTAACAGTTTAGTTCTATGGTAAAAATATATCTTCTTGAAGAAAAAGTGGATTTAAGCCTTTCTGTGTGTAGACATTTATCTCCCTAATACTGAGGATTCGGTTTCTAACTTGTTTTTACCTCCTTTTTTGGTTTGAAAAAAAGGAACGAAGTATTCCCTTTGACATCCTAGATGGAACTAAATAAAAAATGATATTTAAAAAAAAAACGTAAGATCCTGAAAAACATGCGATAAAATTCCAGCACGACCCTGCCTTGACGACGCTGTTTCTCAATTCTAGAACGTTTGAAGAATCTCATATTAAATTCTCCTGTTGAAACAAATGTAGAACACTTGAAGAATACGAATTGCTATGATTTGGTTTTTTTTTTTTTTTTTTTTTTCTGCAGTCTTGAAATGTTTATTTATTATTTTTTTGTAAAAGTTTAGTAGTGATAAGACGAGGTTTCTAGGGAGGCAGGGGGATATGTGTTAACCATTGTTTTAATTTTGTTTTTGTATTTGCTAATTAACTTTTAAGGAACTTTTTTAATTTACTTTTTAAGCAGCAATAATTTGATTAAATTTATAATGATGTGAATAATAAAAATGATTTAAATTAATAAAAATTAATATTTTTAGCAATATAAAGGAAAGGGATAAATTTGCCAGTCATATTTTACGTGTAATCACGTGTTCTCAATTGAAAACTAACAATAGATTTGTACTTATAATTCTACTTGTAAAACTTTAATTAAGTTTAAAATCTGATAATTGGGTAAAGATGTTAGAATATTAAAATGCCGGAAGATGTTTTCAAAATTTAAAAAAGAAAATTATTTTCAAATCAAATGCATTTTGTTTATCTGTATGCGTTATTATTGTTGATAACTATGTACTTTGTAAAAGAAAGTTTCTGTGAAGCTCAAAAGATGGCAACAGTGAGATGATAAAATTGATTGGGTCGAAGCATGATTGAATTTATCGGCGTCACACAATTTCATGGACTAATTGACTGGAAACACTTGATTGCAGTTATCATGTGATTATGACGTCATTTAATTTAACCCATTAATGCATATAGTTGGTTGTTTTAAAATTTTCTAAACTATTCATTTACTGGACAGTTTAGAATTCATTTGATTTTAAGTATTTTTGAGTTAAGAACGATTTATTCTACTTAAAAAAATCCATTTTTCTGATTATTGAGCCAAATAAATACATAATCAAGAGTGATACTTATTACTGAAAAACTGTATTAGTGTTTCTACAATAAGAGAAGAAAGTTATAATTATATGTATTGAGAGAGAGAGAGATTTCTAGGAATTTGAATAATTGATATATCTCTTATTCAAAATATTCATCTTTTCCATTATTCGAAGATGGTTCATATGAAAAATAAAAGGCACCATAAAAATGAATTATTCTTAAAAACGGGTGAAATTTTCCGAAATGTACATATATTTCCATGTTTTCTATGATTTCTTATCACGATATTCACATCTAAAACTGTATATACTCGAAACAAGTAAGGGAAAATTGTGCTGCAATCCATAATACGACACCGAAAGTGATATCGATAAAAAATCAAATCCAGCACTAGACGAAACTAATCCAATAATGTTCCTAAATTGCCATAAAAATACCTCTACAGATTCTTTTTCTTTTTAATTTAATTGCACATTTCCTTTACGGCTTATATCCTTTGAGTAACCCCGAAAACAGTATAAAGAAGTCCTAGACCTACTAACAAGAAAAATATATTTCACTGAAAATATTGGCCTACCTTCTTTTTGACTTTACTGAAAAGCGATGCAGAGTTCTTTTGCCTTGCCTTTGGATGGTTATGTATTGCCTTATCACCTTAATGTTATTTACACAATAGAATAGGTCTGATATCCTTCAAGGTAGGATCAAGGTGACTAAGAGTGTTTTATGTATTTTTGTTGATTCGTTGTGTTTTATTTCTACTTCTTTTAGGTTGTTATTGGAGGGCTTAACATAGGTTGCTGATGTTAAGAGAGGTTTTGAAGGGAAAGTAACAAATATAATTCTTTAAATTGCTTTGGTCTTGTAGATATTGTGTTTTCGTTCGTTGAAATGTTAACAATGGGATTAAATTTCTTAGGTTTAAGATTGTCAGTCTGATAGTGAAAGTAGTGAAAATTTCAAATAATTTAAAGATTTTGAATTTCAAATTTAAGTAAACATTTTCAAGGTTATCTGTCGTTTGAATTCAGAATGTCATTGTTGGAAGAAATTTTACACCTTAAAATTGCCGCAGCTTATGTCGAAATAGAAATACTCAATGAAATATTGATAATTATCTGTAGACAGTCTCAAATAACGGCTAGAAAAATGTCGCATTTATCGCAACTTTTGTTCACAGTTCTGCTAAAGAAAAGCTGATAATTCAACTGTAGTGTCTATCAAAGATTTGTCTCATGAAATGAGATTTAGTGATATGTTGAACTTAAGCTAGCCTCATTATTTTGATTCTGTTTATGTGGCCGGAGCACGTTAAATCTGTCGAGATGTGATCCTCGTCTCTTCACTGAGATTCAAAATTACGAGGTTCGTTGCCAATAGCCAGTGGCGTTACAGCGAACATTTGGGCCTCCCTGCAAAGTCAGGTTTGGGGCCCCTAAACTGGACTTTACAAAGGGCTTATCCTTTGTAAAGTTTAGACTTGGCGGTAGTCTGGCTTTGAGCCCCTTAGAACCCCCGTGATGCGGGGGTGTACGTTACGCCACTGCCAATAGTCCTCATGTTGTTTTATAGGGCGACGTTATTAAACACTACTACTTTCTCTCTCATTTACCTATAGTATCAAGAAGTAATGTACATGCATAGAAATATGTAATAAATTCAAAAGTACTAAAATTAAGTAATTTGAAAAAAAATGTATATCTCATCTCAAACTCGTGGCAGGCTTCACTGAATCATGTGTCACCTTCGTCACTTGATCAGGGTTTAAAAATACTAGGTTCATCGATATTAGCTCTCGTGTTGCTTTAAGGCTGTCTTCGGTCAGTGTTAAGGAATAGGACCCGAACTTGGGAATTTTTTCAGACATAAAAGAAATGAAACAATATTATATTCTGGCTCCGTTATCATATAGAGAGCAACATATTTTATCATACTCTTCATTTTTATCCGAATTGTTTCCTTTCTTCTGGTACAAAATGTGTTTTGCATTTGTTCTCCTATGCCATGGATGGCGAACTGAAACAGAAAGATTTTAACAATGAATAAGTAAAAATGCTAATAGTGAAATTTCGGAAACATGGAATTCGATTCCAGACACATTTAACTGTTTGAAGAAGCTGGGTCATCTATTTTAACCATATTTACTTCTTTCTACCCACGCCTACGAGTCATTATTTTCAGAGATGAATAGCATTAAAAACTCGCTTGGAAACTGACAGATGACTCCGATTAAGCATGCATATATTTTGCTAAAAGTAACATCTTACAATCCTAATATAAGTTATTTTTCATCTAATCAGCAGCAACAGAAATCACGCGAATGTTACTTTAATTTGAATTACACGTTTTCCTAAAATATGTACTACTATAAGGTGCAAAATGTATTTTTTCGAAATAGAGTTTTCAGTTGTTATATAGTACTTAGTTTTATTATTTTCCCAATAATCACAAGGCAAAATTATTTGATGGCACGTATATACCTCATGAAACATTTCTTTAGAAAAAATGGCACGTTGATCTATTGAGGTTCGCCATCCCTGTCCTATATCGTAATGATAAGTGAGCTATCCCTTTTCGTGTTAAAACGAAAAAATTATTATTTATAGAATATTTTGAAATATTAAACAAGCTATATATATTATAAAATATGTACGAATTACAATGTTTCAAATTTTCATGAAAATTGAGACATTTTTCTGTTTGAAAATGTGGTTCGTGTTCAACTCAGGCTCTCGTACTATTAGCGAAGAAGGCCCTAAATGCTGCGTCAATAAACACTTACTCGCTTTGATTGTTTACATAATCTCGGGGGTCTGTTAGCTAAATATCAAAAATAGTCAGTGTTCGTGAAGTTTTAGTAGTTTTTCTATTCGTCTTTTTATAGTAATTTTTCTCATTTACTATTATATTTTAAATTCATCTATTTTTAACATTTGTTGTAATTTATTAATACTAAAAAAAAGCAGAATTTGTGGTACTGTGTGGCTCTGTAGTTCTTTTAGAACACATCCATCTGACCTTTTATGTGAACTTCAAATAATGAATGGATAAAATAAATATTTTTTGTTCCTAATGGGGTTGCGCATCGGTATTTTCAACTTATGCAGACCTAGTATATTTCCCAGGAGCTGGTATCACTTTTTAGTGCGACACCAAATAAGCGATGCCAATATCCGCAAGCAATTTTAACGCCCATTTTCCTTCCCTGAGCTCTTACGATGCGAACCTGCACTAGGATTTAATTTTGCCGAAAGCACCCAAGCGAAACAGGCACTCTAGGGATCTTTTACATAGCGTACAATCATTCAACATGGACGCAGTCGATTTTCTGCATCATGAAAATCCACCGACTTGGGCCGCAACCTTGGGTGCAGAAGGCCAACGACAAACCAACCTCGCCACCCAGCCGGCATAAAATAAATATGTATAAAATAATTTAGTGATAGTGTATTGGCTATTTTTAATATGCTAGAAAATCGTCATTTTGGATTCAAATCATAGAAAATGTTATCATAATAATAATAGCATTAGAACCTTATCTCAAATAATCTTTTCTTCAAATTATCAATCAGTCGATAAATGTATAACAAGATGATGAAATCTGGGTGATTCCTCAACTATTCGAAATTGATCGATATTATTTTCTCAGATTGACTCAACGGGGACTGATCCGATGAAAGCTTTATCTTGCAATTTTAAATCATTTTGAAGTGTAGATCTTGATAAAGTAGTTAGCGAACAATAGTGCATGTCTCGAAATAATTCAGTTTTACTACGATGCGTAATACTTCCATATCTGTGAGAATGCCATTCAACTTGCTGATTAAAGAACATTGAAATTGTTTTATAAGAATGCATTGGTTGGAAATATCGGTAGCTAATGGCTTTGTTCATAGTAATGTTGTTAATCGTATAGCTTTAAAAAGAATACCATTTAAATTGCTAGTCTACAAATGTAGGCCACAGAGTCCTCAAAAGTTAACCCAGAATTTCTGAACCCTAATGGGATTTTTTTTTTATTTCGTCTGGCGGGTTATTGACCACGTGTTGAGAAACGTAATCGAGTTGAGATGGTTATTAGGTAAAAAGGCGTAAACAAATTATTTCCCATTTCCTTATCGTAACTGCTTTTGTTGTCATCACCTTTTTCTTCAAGAAAAAAGTTTAACTTTTTTTTAAGATTCTGGGAACAAAAATAGAACGGACAAGTCATTTTCGTTTTCAGTCATTGTTCGTTTTTGTACGGTAAATACATATTTTCCCAATTTGGATTGTTTTTGGATTGGATATTTTTTTATAAATATTATTAGCAGATGTAAACAGTAATTATTCCCATCAATGCACCAGTTAGTCTTGAAAGACGTTGCTTCGTTCTGTCAGTGAGTGTGGCCGCGGTAGCTTGGTGGTTATGGTCACGAACTTGTTGCCAGCATGTCGCGGATTCGAGTCTTGGTTTCACTTAAGACCCGCTGTGTAGAGGGGTTAATGCAGGTTAAATCTGTGGCGTTCAAAGTTATCCCGTTTCTGTGATTGATTGAATATTAACGTCGCACTGTTCAGCTACACGAGAGCTTTTGGCGATGGATCACGTAATTTTGAACCGTAGTCAAGTGACGTGGACGACACCTGAGCTGGCAACCCCCTCTCCTAACTACCACACCACACCAACGGGGGGACGTTTCAGCTCTCGACAGATTTAACGTGCATCGCTGCCCTGCACGACGGTCCTTAGTGGTACTGGGCTCGAACTCGTGACAAGGCAAGCCACGATCCGATACCTATACCACTCGGCTACCGCGGCCACATCCCGTTTCTGTGATGCAGTAGTTTGGCGAGGGGTATACGAACTCGGGAGGTGGCCGCGGTAACCAAGTGGTCAAAGTATCGGGTCATGGCTGGCGTGTCATGAGTTCGAGCCCAATACCACTGAAGACCCGCCGTCCAGGGGAGCAATGCACGTTAAATCTGTCGGAAAGCTCAAACACCCTACCGTTGGTGTGGTGTGGTAGTTAGGAGAGGGGGTGCTAGCTCAGGTGGCGTCCTCGTCACTTGACTATGGTTCAAAATTACGAGGTCCGTTGCCAAAAGCCCTCTTGTAGCTAAACAGTGCAACGTTAATCTTCACTCACTCACCAATTCGGGTGTCGTCCTTTCATAAAATTACAAATTCTTTTGCTACAATAGCTCCGGTGTTGCTTTATAATATGTGACGTTAAATTAATTCTGAAGTTTTAAAAGAGGGGTTCGTTGAGACGGAGAATTCGAAATTTCTACTTCGGAAATCGATTTGAAATTATCCAAACTTTTAACGCTGTATAATTCTGATGAGGAATAATAATTAAAAACAATTATGTTACATAATCAATGAAAAATTGATCATCCTCCCATATTAAATTTTTCACGATAACTATTTATACTACAGTCAAAGTCGTATCAATCATAGGTGGATCCTAAATCTTTGAAATATTTTGTCTTTCCTCATAACTTTTTGAAAACTTATATTAGAGTAAAAAAAATCCTGTTTCATATTTGTTGGTTTTAATCTTATTAATAAATCGACCTTGATTATAAAGATTAATAATAAAGATTAAACACATTCATCTTTAAGCTATTACATTAACAGTTAAATTGTATTTGTTATGTGACTGCATCAAATAAGTTTCACATGGGTTTTTTTTTTTAAAGTTCACTGGTAAGTGTGTAATTTTGTGTCATTCATTTATAAAGCGGAAGAAATCAACTCTTTTAAATCGAGTTTTCTTTTCTTGTTGAACATGAATACAGCGATCTAATGATGTTCTGTAACTTACCTTATAAGTTATTTTCTTTCCTGTTTTTGGTTAAACATGGCCTGAATTGTATAGAAAGAAAGGAATACAACATGTCTAAAAGAATAACTTTTTGTTACTTCCTTCTTTCTTTTCTTATTTCGTATGTTTTCTTAAGTATTTTTTGAATGGTTATTTATACTCGGATAATGAGATTTCTTTTTCACACCTTCCGTTTATATTTTAAATTACTCAGATATTTTAAGGAAATGACTTAGTCTGTCCCATTTAGGTTATATACACGGCAAATGTGAAATAAATGACGGAAATGGAATTAAGTTTCTAGTATTAGTGGATTTTTGCTGTTTTGTGATTGGTGCGTTTTATGTGTGTTGTAGAGATGCCGTTTCTTCCTATTTTATTTCAAAAATAATTCCATCAATTCATCGTTTCGTATTTAAAAACTGATTTGGAAAATATGTGTACTTTTTATAAATTGATGTATTTTAAACTTTTTAATTAAGAATTACATATTGTGATATCGAATGAATTTTAAAAAGTTGCAGTCTAAAACCTAAATATATTGTTGTATGATTTTTTATAAGTGTTGTAAGTTATTATTAATATTTAAAATTACTTTATTTGCACTAAAATCTCCTTATTGTAATTATTTTTCATTAAAAAAAATGTTTAAATGCACCGAAAAATACTTCAAACAGAAAAAAAAAATCAAATTTTTTTATTTCCTTCAAAGCAAGAATTATTTGTTATAATTTCGTGAAAGAGGGTGTAGATTTCCGTAATAAAACTATTTTTTGATGTGGAGCATTATTACCTTATGTTGAATAAATATATGTATGTCTTATTTACACAATCAACTGTCTATAATGTTAATGTTCTTAAAAAGTATTCATTGAAACACTAAAAATATTTGTAGCATATAAAATATAAGTTATGTTTGTAATACTAAAAATAGATAAGTTTCGCGTAAATTATGTTTTCATCTGTGCTAACTTTTTATCCATTATTAATTATTTAAATTAAATTATTACTAAAATAATCAACATTTTTCCGGTTCAGAAATTCTAAAAAATTAATTTCATATTTATTTTGTAAAAACTTCGAATAAATGTAGCACTCGCAAGTTTTAAAGAAGCGAATGCATGTAAAAGAAACAAAGATTTTTTTTTAATGAAATAATTTTAAATAATGAATCATCACAAAAAACATTTTACAACCTTTTTAGAAAGTTTCGAAATCGAAAATGTTCGCTCTTCTAATCAATTAATGTAGATTTTTAATTATTTTTAGTTTACGATTTTGAAATAGTTATTTCTATATTCAACATCTATTTCTTTAATTATTTCTGTACCCACTCTTTCACATTTCACAATGTCTATTAAAAGTAAAGATATTTAATTTGCATCTACCAAAATATTAATGAAAGGGAAAAAATCTTTTGTTCCCCAGCTTGAGATAAATGAATTGCATAACATCCCTCATTACATAGTGCCTAATATTCCGTTTGCATTTATGAGTTTTTCTGAAGGACTTTCTTACCGGTTTCAGAACTCTAATGGTTCCTTTTGTTGGGAAATTTAAATCTCCCTCAAGAAATCCTGTTCAGTACACTGTCATTTTACAACATCTTGTCGTTTATTAGAGTCATTAAGCATTGTAAAAATAATATCGTACGCTGCGTTCTTTTCACCTCAACGTTTTATTATTTAATTATATGATCTTATTATTTCTGTGACCTTCCAGGGGAGCCTTTGACTTGGCTTACATAACTGGATTTCGTTCTTAAGCCTAAAATTGAATTTTTTTCTTTGAATATTTCTATGTTAATATTTTTTTTTAATATCTAAGTTCTATCTTTAAAAAAAAACGAGAAAAATCTTTTAAAATAATTCAATTCTCTAATTTGCTTAATTATTTCAATGTCTTTTCATCGGTAGAGTTGATAAATATTTTTCCAATGTATAAAATAAAATGGCCATCAGAAGCGAAAGAATCCGAAAAATGATGTTTAAGAGTTGAAATTTTTTTAAATAATCAGTAGCGTTCACAAAGGTAGAACTTTGAAAGTTTACCCCACCCCACACACAGACTAACAAATTTATAATTTTAACTATAGACATTCCCCCCTCGTGTTTTTATTCTATGAACCCCATCTCCATATAAGAGATCTGTATTCGCCTATGTTAATGATGGACCCTTTCTTTTTGGATCTTGTAGTATATGTATGTACGTGTGACCGCGGAATCCTAGTGATTACGGTTACAAAACTCATGGTTGAGTACCACGGGTTCGAGTCCTCTTGCCACTTAAGACCAGTGGCGTAACGTACACCCCCGCATCGCGGGGGGAGGGCAGGGCTCTAGAGGGCCCTCAGCCTGACTATCGCCAAGTACCTACTCTTTGTAAAATCCAACTTGGGGGCCCAGAACCTGACTTTGCAGGGGGGCCCAAGTGTTCTCCGTTACGCCACTGCTTAAGACCCATCATGTAAAGACCGAGGCACGTTAATAAATCTGTCGTTCAATGTCCTCCTGTTTGTATAGTGTGGTAGTTAGTTAGGAGAGAGTGATACCAGCTCAGGTGTTCGTTGTCGTCAATGGACCGAGGTTCAAAATTATGAGGTCCATCGTCAATAGCCCTCGTATTGCTTTATAGTGCGACATTAATGAAACTTCCTCATAACATTTAATTAATAAATGAAGTATCAATACCTTTCTGTGCTTGGTTGAACCAGTTGTAGTGGCCACAGGGGCCTAGTGGTTATGTTTACGAACTCGTAGCCGGCGTGTCACGGGTTCGAGTTCTGGTTCCACTAAAATCCCGTCGAGTAGAGAGGGCGGATCCACGTCAAATATGTCGAACTCAAAGAACCCCGTTGTCCTGGTGTTGTAGTTAGGGGGAGGGCAGCTCAGGTGTCATCCTCTTCACTCTTGGCTCAGAATACCAAGGTTAGGTCGCCAATATCACCTGTGTTACTTTAGTGGGTGACATTAATATAACGTTCACTCTCACTCACTCAAGAATGCATTCCAGCTTCATGTTTTCTTTATAATATATTCCTCTGAAATTACTGCGGAATATGCAATAAATGATAACTGTTCATAATAATTAAAGGTATTCGAATGCTTATACACGTTTTCCGTGATGATTAAGTCATCTGAAGAAAAGTGAAAACGAAGAACGCATTTTTACAAGTAGCACTCCTGAAAGTGAACAGCTCATTAATAGAATTTCTAACTGATGACCATCTGTTAACATGTCGAATGATGGCAAAGAAAGTGTACATTAGTTTGTCAGTAAACACTCTGCTTCAGTCGTGAGGCAAATCGGATTTGCATCATGATTTCTTCTCAATGACTATGTTGCAGTTCACGTTTCAATGATTATTATTCAGTTTTTAACTTATACACCAGGTGTTTACAATCATGCAGCTCGCTTACTCACCGGATCAAGCTTCTGTAAATTTTTTTAATGGTTGTTGAAATCAACTATACCTCGGAAAGAAATAGCAACAGTTAATTTATTTTAGATCTCTACAGAAAGAATAAGATGAGTTATTGAGCAGCTTTTCATTAGTCGTAACTGTCCCTAAGTATGTAGATTTATAGGATTTGCGAGTTTTTCTTCTTTAAAAGTCAGCTACAATAGGAACTCGGTGATCTGAACTGATACTTGATTAATAGAAGGCGATATTTTAAAATTCAGCCCCACTTTCAGTAGAACACTATCTTGTTGAATATTATTAAATGCTGTTCTTCATGTTTAAGTTCCATAACGTGTCAGTTCAAATCATTCTTGTCACCTATTGAATGAAGCCTTATAAATATGTTGCTCAGTTAACACTATTGTCGTTAAAGCGGAAATCTAATCTCTGTATTTCTCGTAAATGATATTGTATAACAGTGGCGCGTCTTAACATTTCTTGAGGCTCTGGAGCCCTGTGCAAAAATAGGCCCCGCCTATGAACTACCCTTTAAGTAGACATATATGTATAGCATTAGTTGTCAAATACTCGTATAAACGACAACCCATTTCAAAAGAATGCATCTATCTTGTAATCCTAAGCACAAGCCGACTCGTCCAACTGCTGTCTTTCTACTTAATGTGTAATGATGGTTTGTAGTTGTAGGCCTAGACACAGATGATGGACATGGCTTAATAATCAGTTTTGTCATTGTTGTTAATTGAAATCTAGTGCGAAATTCCCAATTTTCCTGAGAATAACATTGGACTATTAAAATTATTCGCATCTTATGGAGGTCGAGTGGAGAATGAGACGAGGCCCACAGCATAGGTTTAGTTGAACATCCTTGCTTTGCAGCGGTTATTGCTGTTTTGCTACCTCATTATTCTTTGTATACATGCAGTACCACTGCATATTATTTAAAGTGTACGTAACTTGGGGAAGAAAAGTGAAACGCGCGCGCGCGGAACTGTGAATAGACAATCTGGCCAAAAGCAACATAATTAACAGCTTTAAGTCGTTATAGGTACTACAAAGAGTTGAAGATATTGCAACTAGAGATAGAATTTCTGTAAGATTATGGGTGTTTTTATGAAGGTAGGTATAAATTATATGTTTTTGACAAGATTTATAACATTGTCCTCGGTTTTTTTCTCTTTTTTTTTGGTAAGATATTCAATTTTCCATGTTCATTTGCAAGCAACAGAGCAACCCCATAACCAGTAATGTACACATATGCAGGGCGTGGATTTTATTCTAAAAAACACGTAAATGAAAGAAGCTCCGAGAACTAATCTCCATGGTAAACATTAAAAATCTGTTGCTATTTGGGGGAGGGGATTGAACCTTCAAACTCCTCCCTTGCCCACTGCAATACGTTGATTCAAGAAACCAAACAAATAAAAGATGTTTATATTGTTGGAACTTTATGATTTTCAATTTAATTGTTTAACAAATTTCTCTCTAGAGCTTCATGAATGTAATATCATACAGTAAACAGTTTCGTTTTTTCAGTCATTCATCAAATCGCCCTATCTTTTAATGTCATTTCTTGGAGGATGGGTAGGCTTTACGAAGAAACCCACGCTAAACAATACAATAGCAATACTCTTCTCTCGTTCCCTTACCTGTGCAAACAAACCTGTTCTTTGTCGAGAAATAAAACCGCAATTTGCGATGCAGTTTCCTCTATTATTGACCGCAACATATTCAATCAAGAGCCGTGTGGGAAATATGACTAATACACATAAAAACGTCGCGGTGCGTCTTCGATGTGCTTCTCACCATTGCACCGTAACGTCTGCGGGGATTCAATTTAATAATCGTGGGTATTTTGTTCTTTAAGCTGTTTTTAAAACCCTTTTGTTCTCAAAGGCTTCCTACCAGGAAGTTTTCGAGTTTGCCCTCTGTGAATAGAATTAGAAGGATTAGAGTAGCTGTGTATACGCTATCTTTATTTCACTCGGTGGATTTGGCTTATTTGGTTGGTTTTTCACATTGTGAGAGATAGTTTGTGCGAAAAAGTCAACTGAGAACTTTTTTGGGTAAAGGTTGATGACAGATTTGTTTTTGTTCGCGTCTTGATTATTTGTCATTCCAGTAATTCTCATTCATTTCGGGATTTCGCTTGGGTAAAGTAATCCAAGCATTTTATACAGTTTGATCAAGATTAGCGTTTATTAACCACAATAGAGTATTTATTGTATATCTGTTTCAATCTCATCGACGAAAAATTCACAATACTTAAGTTTTAATCGTCACTGAACTATACATTTTTCCGAGAGTGTTTAAGGTCTTAGGTTTAATCAAATCAATGGTAGTGTTTAAATCTTGAGAAATTATACTTTATTAAGTCCGGATTATTAAACTTGACTCTTACCTAAAATTGTATCATCCATTAACCTCTGCTAGACTAAAGAACAATTATTGTTCTGTGTTGCGTATTATTATTTTAATTTGACTCCAAAGTGTCGAATAATACCCAAATGTCTGAATATTTTGAACTAAAACCCTTCAATGACTTATTTTATAAAGGAGAGAAGCTACTTTCTATAAAAAGTGTAAACGAAAGCGCCGAGGGGTATTATTAATGGTAAAAATTTAAAAAAAACTATTGGTGTATGAAAAGAGAACCTTCACCCCCTTGTGTATGCCACTGCCACCCCTAGTGCTGATACGGTAATGATCATGATATTAAAAAAAAAATTGTTATTTTTATCCTGTAAATCATTATAAAAATTGGGGGGGACTCAAGTTTAGTTTTTTCAAATACACTCATCATAAGTATTCAAAACTTTTGTTTTTACTATTTTTTTCCATAAAAATTTATAATAAAAAATAATCCTTAGATATCTCTCTCTCTCATTTACTATATAATCAACCCATTTTCGTACTGAGTGGCTTTTGTTGTGATTCTATCATTGATTTTCTTATACGTAATAGGTCTATTGGGAGTTTTTCTTCTTTTTTAACGATGGTTTGAAGATGTCAGCTCATAATGACTGTATTATTCGTGTTTTAATTTCTAATAATACGTTACTTCGTGCATTTTAATTCAAAAAGGTTAATTCTTGTTTTCCTAAGTACTGGTCAAAAGATCAAGGTGTACTGCTTTGTTACGCATTTTGATTAATTGCAAAATTTAAATTTTGTTCTAATTTCATCTATTAAATATTTTTTGTAACAAAATAACTTGTTCGAAAAATTAAATGAAGATAATTTTTATAAATACCACACATGAAAGTTAAGATTCTATACTAGTTACTTTCATTATAGTTGTGGTCAGGTAGCCTTGTGGTCATGGTCACGAAGTCATGAGCAACTGAAGACCCACCGTGTTGCATGTCAAATCTGCTGAGGCTCAAATTTTTCTGGGTGGTATGGTGTGGAAGTTACGAGGGGGGCACAGTTCAGGTGTCCTCCTCGTCACTGGACATTGGGCTCAAAATTACGAAGTCCGTCGTCCATAGCCCTTGAGTTGCCCCAAAGTGTGACAGAAATTAAAATAAAATCTTTACAGTTTAAGTTTTTTTTTTTTACTACATCCAAGGTGTTTTTGGTTTTTTTTTTAATTTCAATTTCTTTCATGCAAAACACAACTCTCTCTAAAACTGTATTGAAGTGAAAGCAATCCTGAAAAATTTATTGTACATTTAGCTCTAAAGTAAAAACAGTTTTTTTTAAATTAACTTTAAAACAAATCGAATAAAGGAACGAAAAAAAATATGTAAATGTTGGAGACTAATTTATTTCAGTGTTTTGATATGTTCGAGAACTATAAAAATCCCGTCAGCTTTGTACAAAACAAAACCGATATTTCTGGAATTTATAGCTATTTATAAGTACAGTGGGAAAAAAGAATTAATTGTTACTTTCCCTCTTTTTTTGCAAAATCCTGTTTCGCCCAAAATATTTTAGGGAAATACCACAACAACGGGTGCATTGACACAGTCCTAGTCGTACAGATTAAATCAACTGTTTACACATTGTCTGTGATAATACGCTGTGTTTCGGTTTGAGAAATAATACACAAGAGGAAAAGTAGCTTTTTATACTACGCCCTCATACAAAAACACTACACCGCCGAACAAACTATCTAGTAGGAAACCTATTCGGCTACCTTTTTTTAGGTAATGACTTACTCTACATAGCTTTTTAACTGTTCGTAAATGTATATAATTCAGCCTTTACGACTCCACCCTCTAAAACACGATAAAAGTTGGCATTTTTTTAAAAAAAAGAAAACAAAAAAAAGAAGAAAAGTAAAATTGCCGTATTTGGAGTGAATCGGGAATTCGGCCGTATAAACATACTTGGCGGAAGCTTGAACCCTTGAGTTTTATGTGAAAAAAAAATTAGTGGTTTTTTTCCCATTAATTTTTTTCTCCTTTTCACACTTTTAACGTTCGCATAAAGTGATTATATATTTTCATTTTATGATCGATGTGAAAAAGAATAAAGATAAAAATCGTTTGCGTAAAGAAAAATAAATTAGTTTTGTTTCGTGATATTAACGGTATCCGAAACTGTGTTCTTTATTCGTTATAATAAAGAATAATGATTGTATTATTGATTGATATTTATTCATTCTTATTAGAAAAGTTTTTTGAAGAATATGGATTACTTACAAAACTTTTGGGTAAATAGAATTCTTTATTGGAAATGTTTTTTTTTAAATAAATGTGTCATTGAGAGAGAGAGCTCTTTTGGAAGTTTTAAAAATAGTAGAGAATTTTTTTAAAAAATAAAAGGCACACACACGCAGGTAAATGGTTTTTAAAATCTATTTAACTTCTTTTAACGAAAATATAACGTATTAAAGTTTTTATTTATTTTTATGTGAAAAAGAGTTCTTGGTAATTTAGCGAAAATATTCTTTACCAGGTAAAATGTTATTTGGAGCGGGATAGCAAAAATAACTAAATTATACAATTTTGTTTCTGTTTATTCAGTTTTAAAAATTTTCAACCTATTTTGAATAGATGGTTATTTGCAAAAATTTATAGTAAATACTTATTACAGTTAAGAGATTGGTTTTTTTTAAATAATTTCTTTTATTTTTCATTTAAAAAAATTGAAAATAAAAAAAAATAAATAAACGATGTTATACTTTGTAGATATCAATTCATGAAAAAAAAACATATATGGGTTAAAAAATAGTTTAATGATTATTATTTTAAAAGAAATGTTGTCTAATATTACTTTATGTACTGTTTTTTTAATTTAAAATGGAACATTTGAACTTTCTCGGATATTTTTTTATATTTATATAGAAATGCGAAAATAAAAAGCAGTAATTTGTTTTGGAGAGCAAGTATATTTTGATATTTCTTTTCGAATCTCGTGCAAATACTTTTAAATTGATTACAATTGTTTTGTTTATTTAGTTTCAAATCCAGTAAACGGCAACAGTCAAGATAGACTTTACATCCGGTTGTTATGTTCTGAAAAATAAAATTGTAAAATTTATTAGAGCTTGCACTTAACATATATATATTGTAAGTGTAATAAATGTGACATTTCTATTTATGAATTGTTGTCTCATGAAATAGCTATAGGTCACGCGTTCGAAGTCTAGGTACTAAAAATGTATGTACTAGTAGTTCGAAAGAAAAACCCGTAAATATCGAACACAGCTTTAAAAACACGTTTACAATATTTGAAAAGGTCAGTAGAATTTTGAAATTTTAACACAAAATGCTTTCAGATTTCTTGCACATAGTTCGTGCTTTTTCATAAAATACTTTTAAAAAAAAATTCTGTGGTTTTTTTTTTTTTTTTTTTAATTTTAAGCCTTGAATAGAAAATGGAAATTAAAAGTAAAAAATAGATACTGCATACTTTAATAAGTAGATTTATATAATTTTTATGCAAACTTTTAAGACTAAGTAATAGTGCTATGTGTTTATATATATAAAAATCTGTTTATTTTTAATGCGCTAAAATAGTTCTATAAATTCTAAATCGCTTACTTACAACAGAAAAAATTCACACAATTATTGATATTTTTGTAAACTTAAAATAATTAAGCACTTATTCCAATTTTAAAGAAAGTATTTATATTACTGTACATTCAAATAGACGTGTTTGAAAAAATAACTTTCTTGTGTAAGAAAGATTTAAAAGAATATATTTATTTAAATCATGTGTACAAATAAATATTTTCGAATTCTATTTTCTTGACATAATTGTAAAATATAATTTAAATTTTTTTAATATATTTTTGTAGTTATACTCTTTCTTGTTGATAATTACCTAAAATGTTTAATTATATATTAATTTTAAACTCGTAAAAATTCATTTCTTACACAAAAATATTAAAATATACTCGCCTTAAAAACTTTAAATAAAAAATAAATACATAAAAAAGGACAAAAGTTTGTAATTGGAAAATATATCAAGGAACATTTACCTTGAAACTATTAGTGGGGAAAAAATCGGAAATGGCTTCCCGAAACTGGGGAAAAGAATATTATTTAACCATTCAAAAATTAAAAATAAATTTAATGTATTATAATTATTGTTTCAAGCTTATCATCGAAATAAGTAATGATAGATAAAGTTAGCAAACAAGAGTGGTTAATACAAAGATTTCACTTAAAAAGCTTTAATTTTTTTAATATTGTATTTAAGATAAATATACTTACTTATATATTAGGAAAGTGTTAGGATTTTGCAGTATTTTATTTTCAATCGAAAAACTTTCTTATTTATGCGGTGCCTCTCACTCGAACAAATCTCTTAAAGTTTTTTTTTAAAGTCAAAATAGCGGATTTTTTTTCATCTTTTTAAACTGACCATTCTACATTGTAAGCGAAACGGACCTAAGATGTAATTCTATGCATGCTGCGTCTGCTAGCTTATATATCTGGGCAGGCATGCGTTGAGAAGTCAAAGCATAGGTGTGTCCTTCACATAGCGAGAAAGAATAAAATCTTTCTTAATTATTTGTGTCGCATTTTAAAGAAAAATAGTGCAAATCTCTAGCCGTCTCACTAGTGTCAACGACTGATATGCGTCTTGTCAGACGGACATCAGGATTTGGAGGAATTGGTGTTAAGCTCCAAGTCTAGTCAGGTCTGGTGTATGTGGCTATGTGTTCGATGTTTAATTTTCGCCTAATTGTTGTTCGTTTGAACTGGGTAAGTGGGACTGTTTACTTATGTTTATTTTTTCAATTTTTGTGTATTGGATCATCTCATTCATCGACTAGAATGCTATGATTAGTAAGAAATCTCTTTATATAATGAAAATTCTAATGTTCGAACGTTCACGTTATAGTATTAATTTGTTTTATGCATAAATTCGTTACTTATTATTTAGATTCTTACGTAATAATCTTTGTTTATTTCATATTGTGCAAAAAAAAAAAAAAAAAAATTGGAGTTTTTTTTTCGCTTTACCAGGTTTTGAAGATTATAACTACAACTTTAGCAATTTTTTTTCTCTAATGGGCTGCATTTTGGCAGTTAAGCCTTTGCAGACACGGCAAGTCCTCAAGTGCGGGAGCTTTTTTTTTGCATTGCAATCTGCTTCTGTTTATGCTTTTGTTTTATTGTTCCTAATTTGTTGTTGCTCCTTGTATGTGTTTCCACGGAGTGTTCTTTCACTCCAGCGAATGATATATTCTTCAGATACTGTTGCCAGAAATAAAAACAAAACGTTGCTAATTTTGTTGCATATTTACTAATTTATAAAATGTATGTGTAAATACAAATAATATTTATTTTGCAATAAATTTCAATGTTATACAATTTGAACTATATTTTGTTTCAATCATAAATTGTTTTGATCATTGGTTGATGGAATTCTTATCCGATAATATCATACTTTGCCTACTTTACATTATATGGGAATGTATAAATAAGTAATGAAATTGAAGTTGCTTAAAATGTATGATATGGACAAGATAGTATTGTACATACTTTTATCTTCTTACTTTGCTTCTAAATGCGCTTTTCACTTGAGTAAATATTATGTAACGTGTTTCATACAAAATGAATCAGACTTTAGCAGTCCTACATAATAAAGGTTAAGGTTACTTTATTATTCCCTGTATTTTAATATTGAAAGTTATGCACTTTTTTTTCAAGTTGAATTTATCTTATTGAACTATTCTGTGGATATTTGGTATTTATAATTTGGTACTTTCCGTCTGATTGTGATACATAACTACACCTGATCTATCTTTGCAGTTCACACACACGTGTATTCTAGAGCAGCGTTAATCTAGTTAAATGTGTGAATCAATGAGATTTAAATCTTCGAAACTTGTCGATGATCCTATAGCAGTATGTTATGTCTTCGCAGAAGAAAAATCCATCACGAGTATTTACTTGAACAATACATCTCCAATTGACTAGACTAATAGTATGCGTTTCCAGTGGGCTTAATTCCTGTGGCGTCATTAGTCACGTGTTTCTAATCTTCATAAATTCATGTTAAGTCATAGTCACATAACTACAATCACGTGTTTCCAGCCAAATCAATTCATACACTTCGCTGTTGCCAACTTTTGCTTTTTACAGAATCTTCATCTTAAAAAGGATATATTTGTCAAGAATAATGCACATAGGTAAACAAAATATTCTTGTTTAAAATTACACGTGTAGTATATAAGTTCTTTTAAGTTTAAGGTATCCCAACACGTTCAGAGTACTTTAAAAGAAATAGCATGCTAAAACATAAATGAATTTTTTTTTGAATCAATACCAATAAATACTTGTATTTAACTAGCAATATTTTTTAAAAAATTATCTAAATTTTACAAAAATCATCAGTGAAATTTGATGAAAAGGTGCTAAAATTTTAATGTTTTACTAAAATTTTAGGTTGATTGCGAGTAAGTATGAAAAAATGTGTAATTTCTTGAGACTGTTATTTAAATAACAGGCTATTACTCATAAAATATTCATACAATAAGAAATATTTTTGCATACTCTCTAGAAAATAATATAAATATCAGGTTCAAAAAGTTTTATAGAAATACATTTATAATATTTTGAGCTATCTGACTCGCCATGATAAATTTTGTACAATTCAAATGCCCACTTCTGGTAGATTAAAGACACATTTCTGATTTTTCTAATTTTATAAAATTGATTGTAACGGCCTCCAGGTAACGTAAAAACGAAGCAAAATACATTTTGTAAAGCCAAGAATTAGCTCTATTCAATAAATTAAAAAACAAGAAAATATGTGTTTAGATCGAAGCTGGACATTTCAACGTGTTCGGATACCTTAAAAAAAGTTTGATTGATGTGACTACGTTAACACATTTTTAACCGATCATCCAACTCGCAATTTTATCTAAATTTTCCAAGAGAACACTTTGCATTTATCATGTGCCCATCATGAATTTAGCTTATTGCTGCGAATTTCCTCGTGCAGCAACTAGAAACGATGAACTTAGTCAATTCATACAAATTCATTTGTGAATTGAAGCGCAAATAATTGCTTTACTATTTAAGATACAGAACTAGAAGTATTTCCCATTCATACAAAGAATGCTTTCAGTTCTTACCGTTAGCTGCGTTTACATGTCCAGTTTGATTGCTTCAAATCTTTTGTTTAAACATTTTGAATCAACTTTTTACTGTTTTTTATCAAACGGATGTTTGGAAGACGGATTGTGAATGCTTCTCGAATTAGTTGGTGCTGAAAGCTTTTATATCTGTACGCCTTGATGGTTTTCTAAGAGAGTGGTTGGAGAAGGGAAATACTATCTTTGTTGTTCTTATTTCAATATCAATTTTATGTTGAAGAAGTATCATATCTTTGGAGATATGTGTACGTTGTAAATAAAATTGCACTTGAATATTTTGCTCGTATTTTAAGAATAATATTTATGGAACGATGATAAATTTTGATGTTTCCAACCTCTAAACATTGCTCTCCTGTTTGGGGTTAGGGGACCATTAAAGATTATTTGCTGGAACATTTTTGATTTCAAATGTGTTGTACCAATTTCGAAGTTAAAAAGCCTAAATTATATTTTTTATGTTACATTCTCACTCGATTTATATTTATTTCTAGTAAGAAATAGTATAATAGTGTTATGATGAAGAGAGAAAAAAAATTGCATCTTTTTCGTAACTTTCCGAGGAATTATGATAAAAACTTACGTTCTTTTTTACTATTTACTTTTGCTGTGAAAAGTGTTGTAATGGTTTTAAAACGTCTCTGATTTTGAAAAATGCTAAAAACATGTATTGATATTTTTGTGTATTGTACGTCTCAAGTATAATACACAATAGTATGTTTTTGTTTTACGTTTCAAGTAAAATGTTCGAGAAATTTTGTTTTCCTTTTTAGGAATAGTTAATATAAACCGATTTTTATGTGTTTTGGGCGATATAAGCATTTTATTTCATTGTTTGTTTTTATTTATTTTTTAAAATTAATTCTTATGATTTGAGATGAAATGTAAAAAAGCAGTTACAATCAAAAACTGTAAACATTTCTCATGCCAAATTCTGGTGGAACTCTATGTAATAATTTGTGTCTCGTGTTTCCTTTAGTTCTGCAATTTTTTTAAATATTGTTATTTTTCTTTTAGTTGGAGCGTTTGATCCAGTATGAGAGGTACCTATCCCTCTTGGCCGAGCAAACCTCCCCTGACCATCCCGATTACAACGACATATGCCGAACGGCCAGTAAAGCTGCAGCAGTAAGTATACTTGTTTTTTATTTTGAAGATTTTTTAATTTCATATCTTCATGTGTTTAAATGTAGAAAACTCACTAACAATAAAGTAGTCATATCAGTTCCATACAAGTAAGATAACTGTAAGTTCTTTCGTGATAAATTAATATCAAAGCCATATTGATGATAGAATCTTAGGAAACGCAAAAGAAAGAATTTAGTACTTACATATTATACCGTCGACCAATATCGTCAAATGCTGTCATCTATATTATTAGGCGCGAACAATTGTTCACTATTTTCGGCATTTGGCAACGTTTTTAAATTTGAAGAAATTGATCGACGGTACATTTCATAAGTACTAGAAATTTAAAATAATTGAAAAAATAATAATTAAAAAGACAATAGAAAATTGTCACCAAAAGATGTTTATATATTTATTGGAAACGTCTTGAATGTTAAATGTAGTTTATCTGTGAAAAAATTGTAATAAATAAAATTTGTTAAACTTAATAAAACGTTTATTAAATTTATTAAAGGTATTTTAGTGTCAATGCGTCTGAATATTTAATGCCTTAAGTACTATAACTAAATTGAATTAAATGCATTGTTAAAGCAAAGTTTGCATCATTGTATCGTATAATCATGATTTTGACCAAAGAATTTTATAATTTTTAACTCATTTTATCGTAATTTTTTCGTTATATCTTTCATTTTCTTTCGTCTTTTTTTATCATTATTTTTTCCTCTTATAATCCTAATACAAAAACAATTTCTGTTCCTAAAAGTAAATTAAAAACTTTTGTCATTTTCTTTGTACTGGCATTATTTATTTTACAACTCTAATTTAGATTTCTTATTATACTGTCAACTCTAATTCTGTACATTGAAGTTACATTTCCTTTGTGTGTCTTAGTTATAACCCAGAAAAAAGTACAATAGTAAGAATTGTAAGGTTTTTTTTTAAGCATTGAAAACAGAATTAAATTTATCGACCAAACCAATTATTATCCATTTACCAAATTATTACAAAATGTTTAAGCTATTTTTCAATTTCAAGTGAAAACACATTCATGCCACTTTTAAAGTAGCACCATTTGTTCGTTTACTCTGTATGGAACAATTACTATTATACTGTCAACTCATCGGTTTTCCGGTTAAAATTGGGTGGCCCAGTGTGACCTATTAACCACATTAGATCTACAGAAATGTCTAATTGTTATGTCGCATTCAAATCTCTTTTTAAATCTAGTACTTTTTTTTTGACTCTGTCAGCCGATATTTCAACACAGTTATTTTCTGTGATTCACTTAACTGTTACTCCTTAGTGGCAGTAATGTTTATTAATTTTCTGTTTGTTGAAAAATCGTGATTATAATTAATAATTTTGCTACGGAGTATTATTTCTTTTGTTATTTGGCGAGTTCTTTCAAAGTTTTTTGAATTTTTTTTACAATTTATTTGCAGAACAATACTGATTGAACTGTAGATTTTTTTTTTTTTTGGAATACATGTTCTAGTCTGTATTCGCATAATTTTTTAAGTTGTATATTTTCTGCACATACATATAAATTAAATACATAGATCTCGACATTCCATAGAGCATTATTTTCAATTTCATGTTAGTGCCCTTCTCATATTGCCTTAAATTGTGAAAAAGAAAACTTTACTCTATTTTTGACAAATAAGATCGATGTCTTATTATTTAGCTTAATATACAGCTTGTTTGAAAGTTTAAAAGACCATTTATTACTTGAATCTAATCTTCCAGTCTGCTGTTGGTACAGTGTTTTGAGATAGGGATTGGTCCATGTGCTAATAAGTGCAATCTAACTAAAACTTCAACTAGGTCGCGAATTTATCAGTGTAGCGAAACAAAAAAAGGGGTATAATTCTTTAAAAAAAAAGGGAAAATACTTGTATTTTTATAACTTACCCTGAAACATTATAATCTTATGCGACGATTTCAGCTGCTAAATCTCTTAAAAATTCCACGTGATGCCCTAAACAAATACAGCAACTGCAGCAGTTTCAGCTGCGATGTTGTTTTTTCTGTAGATGTGTTTTTCGACTATTTTAATGCAACAATGCGCATGTAGTTACGAAAGTGAAACGGTACACTTGTGTAGCTTTGACCTAGTGTAAGTCAGGCGTGAAGTGACACCGCCATTTTTCTGAATACCTGTCCATCAAAATAGTCCCGTATGTTGCGCGTATGTAACTGGACCACTGCGAAGACGTTCTGACACAATTTTTGTGTGTTTTTCTTCTTCTCTTGTACCGTTTCATCACAGACTTGTCCTTCTGATCGTAGTGGACATCTGCTCAGCTGTTTACACAGCGCATCTTCGCGCCTGTACTTAAGCGGGAAAATTTTCAGCTTTATTCTGTTCTAACATATCAATTAATTCTCCGAGCTGAGTTACGCAAAATGAGTTACTAAGAATAATGGGACTTTGCGTGGAATTGTTCTGTTTGGAATGTTTCACTTTCTAATGAATGGTACGTTCTCGATTATTCGGGTTAATGATCGAGTGAATGGACAATTGGAAATCGAATAATATTGTCAAGGAATAAATCCTTTGGCTAATGCGATTACGACACACGCTAGATTCAAATTAACTTATTGATGTATCGTTTAAGTCTTCTCATGTGACATAATGCTTATAATTTGATTGAAACACAATGGAAAGGAAGGAAAGCCGATTCCTAGTATTTTTTGGGATAGTTTTGAAGAGTAATAATACACACACACACACACACACATGAAAATGTATGTCTTTTTTTAAAAAACAAAAAATATTCCAGCCAGTAAAAGTAAAATCATTTGAGCATTGTGTCTAAGGTGATACCCCTTTCCTCTTGTCTTGTTCGAAAGTATAATTAAAAAATGGTATCTAGAATTGTTCCATTTTCATTTTTAAAAAGTAATTACGTTATGGTGCAGTATATGCAAATCATTTCAGTGCAGCGGAATGTTTTTGAATGCATTCGTTCTAATTTTGCTGATTAAATTTGCTCATAAAGTGCTCTCTGAAATTGTTAAAATTTTAGTGCCATTGTACGATTTGCATCTAGTATATTAACACTATTCATATCGTTGTTTTATAAACCTATCGGCTTCGAACGAAAAGTTTATCTCTCTTTTCGCCTCTTTTACATTGAATATTAATAAAATTGTGAAAATAATAAATAACGCTGTGAATTAAATAACTTGTGGAAGCATTAAGTTACATGAATATAGTAAATATTTTGTGGAAATGAAAAATTTTTTAATTATTTTTACCGCCATAAATTTCAATAATATTAGCATTTAACCTATAAAAAAGAATATTCAAAAATGCATTCTAGATATATTTTCTTAAAAGATATTGCATTCCTTGTATTTCAAAACTCATTAAATTTACAAGACTTTAAATGCTTTTCGTTAAACCCGTATAAGGTTTTAAATTAATATTAAAATCCGGCTTTGTCTTTTTGTGACATTATTATAAAATTCTTATTTTAGCATTAAAAGGGCTTTGTTATTTATTGCTTTAAAATTTTGCATATGATTATTACTTATAACTTTTACTTCAAAACATTTTATATTGAATATTTGCCTCCTAAAAGAGAAAAAATATGACTTTTAATATGAAAGAAAATTATTTTAATATGAAATTTTTATTTATTTTACATAAATCGCGGTTTTTATTTTTCACAAATTTTTCAGAAGTTGGCGAGAAGTTTATTTCAATTTTAATTATCTCATTGGGTTCAATTTATTCAATTTGTTATTGTTTTGTTGCAATAGTAATCTTATGTTAAAGAAATTGGATGAATTAGAAAATAATTTTTTGTAGATGAACTTTGTATCATATAATGCGCATGCGTTTTACTCTATAGACACTTCCTTTAATTTTGTATCAATATCGTGAGTAATAATTATCCTTTATACATATTTTTAACTTATTTATTAATAGAAATAACATTTTCCTCATGGATAATATTTTAAAAATTGCATGATATTCTTCTAGATTATAATGAAATTTTAAAAATTGTATAGAAATAGTAAGGCAAATAAAAAAATATATAGAGATTAAGTTTTTTGAAAAATAATTTATATGAAATATTTCATTTGAATCATTGTTTATTCTATAACCGTACTGTTACTTTTCATTCCTCGTGCAAAACCACTTATTTCGACGCATAGAGTAATTTTAAAAGTAATTTTCATCCCAAATTGCATGAATCAAAAAATAATAGTAAAACAAAGAAACTATTACTGAAAACTAAATATTTCGAATCCAAAATGGCTAAATTATATTTATCTTCTAGTAAACTAGACTCGAAGTTGAAATTTATTTTTGTTCATCGAGTTTCCTTGTGTGCTGACATATTGTTTTTTAATAAGAAAAGAAATACCACCTTTCTTACATAAATAAAATGACCTACAAGAAATGAAAACAAGGGCAAACGCTGTTAACCTTCGAGTCGAACTGTGTTGTTCTATGAAAGTATTTTGTTAGGGCGTTCGCGCCTTTTTGGTCATTACATTCGAGATGTCCACGAATGCATCACAGCATATCCTTTGCACATCCCTTCACAAAATAAAGAAACCATTGCTGAAACATTTTACCACATTCATTCCATCAAGTGGTATTCATTCATCCTTCGAACTAATGGCTGAAGCATTCTTTTGGCACATTCAGTCCTATTAAATTTGGGCGGTTACCGTCATCTTTCTTCAATAGTATTTCCGTGAGTTTTCTTTCCCCCACTTTGCCTTTTTCCATTCTTATTCATGCTGATGACGTTCGACGACGACTGAGTCAAGTTTAAAACTCTGTTCTTATAAGAATTACGTAATTTAACCTTGGTAAGCGATTTTCAGCTTGATCTTATTTGTGAGTGGGTGGATTCTAGCATATCTGAACTTAAGGAAAGGGTTAACTAGATCACACACACACAGATTGTATTTATTTTTTACTTTTACCTTTACTATTTTTCTTATATTTAATCAATAAAAAGACCACATCTTTTTTAGAGTAGAACTGTAATGAATTGGAAGGTCTTTTTCATTTATTTTTGTGCTGCTGCTATCTTTTTAAGGCATCCGGTATCAATGTTGAATATATTTAATTCTTTTTACGACTTAAGTCTTTTTTTTTATACGTCTTAAAACTTTTTTTATTAATCTTTTTAAAAGGAAAATAAAACTTTTTTTATATCTAACCACGTGTGTTTTTTTACCAGTTTCTCAGATCTCATAAATCACTACTTTTACGCATCTTTAAATTTTTTATCTCGTGCAAAATCTGAGATTTGATTTGATACCTGATCACGTAGAAAGTAGTTCATCACTGGTTTGCTAGAGTTTTGTTCTCTTTCCTTATCGTGGCTATACGCACCATAATTTTCATTTTAAATCTTTGAATTTTAGGTTTGTACTATTGTAAAAATAATTGGAAATGTGAAAAATAGAAAGAGGTTTTTGAAATTATACGTTTCGTATATTACTGGAGTATACAATATATTTCATATCTGAATTGCAGTTTGTTTTTTTTTAAATTAAAAATCGTGCCGTGATAAAACTATTTTTATAAAGCTGCTTCTAACAACAACAAAAAAAAAACGTAAATGAATAAAATTTTATCGTGGACTTAGTCATGATAGGCTTTCATGGGTGAGTTAAAAACTACTATTACATATAAGATTTTTTTTTAAAGTCCTAGTTGATTCAAAATTGTTATCGAGGTATTTATATTTTTCGATGTTTTAGAAATGAAGCGAGGGAAAAAAAATTCGCTGTTTTTAATGTTGTGTCAAACGACACTTATTAACTCTTGAAAAAAATTCTGAAGTTTGTTGTTGACTTCTGAAATAGATATGTGTTCGATTTTTATGTAGGTATTAAATTAAATGGAAGCCTAGTGGCTGAGTGATAGCGTATCACGCTTCCACACCACAAGTACGTTCAAATCCCAGGCTGAGCAAGGTCGCCTCAGCCTTTCATCCCTTCAGTGGGTCGATAAATGAGAACCAAGCTTGCTTGGGAACTTTACGCAGAAAATTTCGCGTCAGACTGACCACCTAACCGGAACATCTGCTCATGCACTCCAGCGCTTAAGGTCATGAAAACTGAGTAGGGGACAGTAGGCTTTGGCCCTCGTGGGTTGTTCGCCACTGAGTTTAGTTTATTAAATTAAATGAGCATTTTTAAGTGTTTGTAATTTAGATTTAACGTTTTATTTTCTTTAAGTAATATACTATTTTGTATCCCTTGACACTAAAAAGTTTTTAGATTCGCTGTAAAATTTCTTTTATAAACAGATTTAAACAATTAAAGAAAATAAATGAACCAGACTGTATTTTCGAAAAATTATATTAAGATTCATAAAAATCAATGAGAATAAAAAATTAGAAAGAAACAAAAAATAATAATTTTAAGTGAAAAAATAATTGAAATAATTATAAGTAAAAAGTGGGGTTTTTTTATGATTAATAGTTTTTAATATTTAACGTTGTATTCACGTATACATTAGCTTTACTAACAATTATGTTATTCTTCTATTTAAAAAATCAGTTTTGCTGTAAAATTTTAAATGTGCCCATTTCTTATGTTTTATATTTACTGTTTATTATTTTAGCAAAGCATTAACAATTATCTCTTTATTACAAAAACTCATCTTGCACATATATTCTTACACAAATATGTTTCTACAACGTCACATTTGTTGTTGATTTACCGTTAAACACTGTACTTATATTTTTGAACGTGACATTTTCCCTAACATCTGCTTTGTGACAGTTTTTTTTATCAACAATACTGTTCTATTATTTCTATTGTTAAAGTTGTAAAACTTTTTATTTTGCTTAGAAAAACTTTTCTGAGCAGGATGCTGGTAGCGAAATTCATCTGGAGTGGAGAGGGGAGAAGTAAAATAGGCATTGCAAATTTTCATCACACGCGTGAAAAAAAAAAGAAAAAAACTTTTTATTTATTTAATTCTACTATTCAATCGCAGTCGACTTCCATTGTGAATCATTATTTGTTGCCACAACTTGATCTACAAAGTACATCGTTAAGCAGAAGTAGAAGTATTTTTCTCGCTCTTTGAAAGCCTCGCGCTTTAAATCTACTTCAATAGGATGCAGTTAGTTCAAGCTCTGTTGAGTATCTTTTATTCCTAAAAATCTTTTATGGAGTTTTAACAAGATGAGAGGAAACAAATAATCGAACAATAAATAGAACGCTCTTTGTGAGTTCGAGTTGGCAGTGTTCTAAGGAGTGCTATCCTGTGTGTTCAATTTTCTCACGCTAGGTGGCTCTGCTCAGTGTATAGCTCCGCCGTTTGCTCATACTTGTATATAGGTTTTGAGATATTTTTTTATGTGTTTGTGTATATATGTAAGCTTGTTTAACGCTTTTGTGGCTTAGAAAGTACAAAAATAAGAATTGTGTTGAAATGTCCTTGCATTTTCTTGATGTTTATTATTAAATGCTACTAAACCTTAAGAGTGAAATTTTTGTAGAATATAACCCAAATATTGTAAAAAGGAATAAATAAAAGTAGAGCAGTTCGTCTGTTACGCTTTTAAGGCATCATCATTTATATTTAAATTCAATTAGTACCTAATTTTTTTAGTGACATGTTTTTAATTTAATTTCTTTATATACCACATACTATTCATTTCGAAAAAATACGACAAACACATGACTTGTAAGCATATATTAATTGCATTATTAAAAACAATAATATGATCTCATCTAAAAAAATGTATAATTTTTTTAGATTGAGATTCAATGCTCTAGCATTTTATTATTGTGTATACAGCAATATCTAGTACAAATTTTTTTCATTGAATAAATTTCTCAAAAATTAGTTTTCAGTTGCATACAAATACGAAACATTCAACTAATTTTTTCTGAAAGATTTTAATAAGTATTTAAATGGTTTTCTTTACACAAGTCATTATTGACACAAATGTTTCGCAGTGTTTACTAAATCAGAAATACGTATTACATAAACATTTTTCTAATAGAAAATCGTTTTTTTTTAAGTTAACAGATTTAAATATCTTAAACAAATTTCTAGTTAAACCTTCAATACCAACTTTGTAGTTTATAAACAAACGTTTCTATTGTATTCGCAACATTTAGTTTCTCTTTGCGAAGTGGATCAGATTTGATATTCAACCTGAAATTCAACTGTATAAAAAAATATTTCAATTGTTTTGATAAAAGGAAAACAAATTTGAATAGAAAACATCTTTTATTATTAAAAAAACAAGTTCGCGTATCATATGAATATAATTACCAATTTAGTAGACAATGTGTACATCGCAACAGACGTAATCGAATCTCTAATGACCTCCATATTTATTATCGATCTTGGTTTGAATTGCACAATAGACTTGATTAATAGATTATTAATATTTTTTTTTGCGATAGCTTACTCATTTGTGGGTATTTCACAAAAAGTTCTCGATATTATCGTTCATCAAGATAAGCGCATTGATCAATGGAAAAATTCATGTTTTTTTTCAATGAATCGTTTAAATTTTTTTTTAATATTCTGGTTTTTTTATCATCAATTTAATTCAATCAAATGCGCTTTCGTCAAAATTTGGTTTATTTGTCAGTTTTCCTCAAAGTATTTTAAAAAATTTTGCAATTCGTTATCATTTTTTGAAAATGTTTGAACATTGGAAACCTTTTAGTATGTGGAATTTTAATTCTCTATTTTTTATGGTGGAGTTATAAAAGAGCATTACTTGACTGTTAATTATGAAGTAAACATTTAATTAGTAATTGATTTTGAAGCACACAGTTTCACTTTGTACTTTAAAATGTGATTTTGATATTATTATATCTGCTGAACTTAACTCTCAGTGTATTTATCTTTCGGTATAGATCAGCAGTCGCAACTCAAAGCGGTATCGACAAACTGAAGTGTTATGCCGACAATTGGTACTTACGTATTATCGCAACCTATTGGCTACATAATATGGAGGGGATTCCATCGCCACAGCCAATCGCCGACATGTCACTCCGCAGACTGTGAAAACCAACGAAGTCAAGTCCTGCATCAAAGACATCATGATATGGGATTGAGGACTGTTTATCAGTCCAGGTTCCCAAAAATAAACTGTCATCCACTGGTTGAAAATTCAGCGTGTTCTACACATAGGAAATCGCGGTTGCAAACTTGGCGAGTTATTAATAATTGTTGCGATAAAATACGTAAGTACCCGCCAATTTACTATAATTGTCAACTCACCCTTTCAAATATTGGTAGGTATACCCGCAAAACCGGCTACAAATTCGCCAAACTCAGAAGGAATTTCGCTAAAAGTGGATGCCAATTTTTTTTTTTTGAAAGTATAATCCATATTCCATAAGATGTTTTGTTACTCGTCATTTTTTAATGTCCCAGTTCTCTGCGAACCGTCAAAAATTTCTCACAGACCACCAGTTGACGACCGCTGGTGTAGATTCTACTTTCATTTGTTACTCTTTTGTTTATTAATGTTTTCTTCCTTTATTATAGATGGTAAAGAGAGCTGACCATGGGAGAGAGGAATCCGATCTGGATCGAATCCAGGATCTATTTCCAAGTGATCACTTACGTCTCCATGAACGAGATCCTCTGTCTCCAGTAAGTGCATTTGTTCATATTTCTTTTATGAAGCACATATGCTTTTCAACTGCCGCCTCGAAAGTATGGTGAGAGAGATGCATCATTGTCAGTAATATTTAACTGATTCAAACTCAAAATGGGGTAAATTCATGTGATGTCATAGTCACATAACTGCAGTCACGTGTTTTCACCCAATCAATTCGTGCACTTCGCTATTGCCAACTTTTACTTTTAACTGAAACTTTTTTTAAATAAGTACATGTGTCAGCAACAATAACACACATATATAATCCAAATGCATTTTATTTTAAAGTGCACGTTTAATATAAGTTTTTTTTTTAAAAAATCTTAAAATCTTTTTGATGAATTTTTTTCTTATTGGTTGAACATCTTAATCCAATTATAAAATTTAAAATTTTATCAAATTTTTTCAACTACAGCAACAAGTATATGTTAAATTTCTGTGTTTTGAATTTAAGGGGACTTGGCACCCTTTGAGCAAACTTCGTTATTTACGTATTTAAAAATTATATTTTAACATTTTATACAATGTTTCTATTCAAGAAAACCGGATGAAAATTTTCATATATTATTCACACAATTTTAAAAATTTAAATTTTTTGAAGAAAATTGGGAAAATTTTAAAATCCTACTCCTTTTGTAAAAATTAATTTTTTGACCTGAAATTTTTTTATATTCTTATGGATGTTCTTAACAACTTTAGGGATCGATTTTAGAATAACTTCATTCGTTTTTGAAAAAAAAAAAAAAAAAATGTTGATATACAGGCTAAAAATCAACGAAAAAGCCAACATGTCTTACATTTTATTTTTTTAAAAAAGTATTCAGTTTATAGCAAAACGGATCCCTAATTTTATTACATGCTTTATTTTTAACACGCAGGAAAAAAATTGAAGTGATTGGTAAATAATTGTCGAAGGAGTAGCATTTTGAATGCACTAAGGTTTCGAAAAACACAAACTGAGAAAAACCACTTTAAAGTTTATAATTCTGAAAAAATAATTATTACAAGCTTAATTAAACTTAAAATACCACTTTAAGATATTACTTATTCCGTTTTTCTTTAAAATAATTGCATTTTCATATGTTTTCAACCCTCACATTTTTATAAATGATCAACTTTTAGAGAGTACTAATTGCAGAAGAAAACTCAAGAAATACTTAAAAAAAAAATTTTTTTATGTCACGACAGAAATTTTAGCTGTTTTTCTTCTTATAATATTAAAGTATTACATTAGTATGAAAAATATATCAGGAATAAGAACTGAAATTATAAAATTATTAATATAAAATACCTTAATTTAAAAATTTTACATGCACACATTTCACAAGGAAGAAAAATTACATTATTGTATTGCCTCGGAAATATTCTGCTTTTAATACTACACATTCTTTTTTATAGTTATTATTTCTATTTATAAAATAGATTTTTTTATTTTTATTATAACGCATTTTTTAGCTTTTTTTTTTTTTTTCTAAAAGGGGTGTGACTGAATTGCCTAATTTGTTTTCAAATGAAGTTTTATTCAACTTTTCTAACTTTCCGACATGCACAAGTGATATATCAATCGAAAGATAATAATGCAAAGAATAAGATTAAAGGAAAATAAAAAAAAACGATAGGTTTGTGATTTTTAGGGTACCACGTCCCCTTAATAGAGAGAACTCGTGATTACCTTTATCATGTGACCATCATGAATTTAGCCCATAGCGTACACAGATCTCTCTTATAAGGGGGAGGGAGGGGAGGCTATATTCTGAAAAATTCACGAAATCGCCGAGGGATAATTTCTATGGTAAAAAATAAACATCTGTTGGTCTACGGGGGTGAACTCCCAAATCCCCACCCTTATGTACCCTGATGTACTCGTATGAATGTGAAATTGTTAATGATTTTTGATTTTTAAGGAAATTACAGCGTTCTTAAATGTATTTAAAAGGTCAGAAAATCCGCAAAAATGTACATTTTTTTAAATAAAAATTTTAATTTACTTTTATTTAATTTTTTATTTATTTATTTTAGTTATTTATATGTTATTTTTAATTTATTTATTATTTATTTTATTTTAATTATTTGCACTATTATTTATGAATTTATAATTAATTAATTTTATTTATTAATATTTTATTGTTATTTATTTATAATTAATTTTACTTACTAATATTTTATTGTTATTTATTTATTTATAATTAATTTATTTAATTTACTAATATTTTATTATTTATTTATTTATAATTAATTTATTTAATTTATCAAATCAAGTTATGTTTCGGCTGACGAAGGGTAATTTTTAATTCAACAAAACAAACTTTTTTTTAGAATTCATAATTTTTTAAAATCAAAATGGCTACTTGCATATTCTTGCGCATGGAATATGTTCCAATTAACAGTACACCTAAATCCATCTATTGCTGTCATCATTCTTGTACTCCTCAAATCACAATACTTCTTTCCTCATTCCTATATAGTTAATTCTTCAAAACACGCATTCTTCATCCTGAAGAAAATATTGCCATTTCCTTCATCTTTTATCTCCAACACGCAGACGATACTTGCGTAACGGAACTTGCGTGTGCAATTCCGAAACTATCAAACGAAAACGGTGGGGGGAGAGCAGGTGTTCCTAATTGAACCATATGCCACTACATCCTCCGCCAATGCCCTCCCCCCTTTTCATTCCGGACATCCGATAGAAACGTTCTGTTGCGGGACGCAGTTTCCTGTATTTTTGTTCGTTCCTTCGAGGACAACCCCTACGGATTTTCATTTTATTCGGGTTACGATAATAAGTTTCTGTATAAATAACCCCACATGAAATAAAATTTTAAAAAAAAACAGCTCCCTCCCCCGCTACAATGGAAATATTGGATCATTCCATATAAGGAGTGGCTCTGGTGCAATTAGGTGTTCTTGTGGAAATAAATGGTGATGAGTGAGTAAAGTGGAGTTGTTTGGTTTTTTTACTTCAAAGAAATTTGGTGGGCATGGTAGGAATTGAGAGAGAAAATATCCTTAAAGTGTTTTTGGTTTGGAATGACTCTGCAATAACTTGATTCGATTGTAATTATTTGTCGAATATATTGTGTGATATTTGGCTGTTATGCATGTGTAGATAAATGTTGAAATTGTTGTTATTGTAATTAAATTGGTATTTTTAGCTCTTGCCTTGAAGTTTTGCTTGTTTTAGTTGTTTTCTTTCCCTTGGTTTTTAATAAGAGGGAAGGGGAAAAAGTATTTTGTGTATTCTACTCAGGATTTATTCTAGAAACACTCCATTTAACCCTATTGTAACTTCAGTTCATTGTTATTAAAGAAAATTTTTTTAGTACTTTATTTTACTTTTTATTAAATAGTTACAATTAATGTAAATATATATATATATACATATGACAGAATAACAACATTAAGTGATAATTAATTTCTATTAATTATCATTAAAGTATCGTATTATCATCCAAAACAATCGTTTATATAAAATTTCAGTTCAACTGAATGCTTTAAAACGTGAGAAAAAAAACTTTTTTAAGTTTTGATACAAGTCGCCAAAGTGTTTGTGTTTGTAATTCTTTAAATAATTAGTTTTAATCAATTAATTCTTATTAATTATAATTAAATTATTGTATTGTCATCCAAAATAATCGTGTATATAAAATTTCAGCTCAATTGAGCGCTTTAAAATGTATTTTATTAACGATTGAAAATTCCACCAAGATAGATAAATAAATATATAGAGAGTGTGAGCTAATAGTAGGAATTGAAAAAGTTAAACTTAACTTGTTCAAGGATTGGAATGCTGTTAAAAGAAATGTCATACCCCTTATGAACTTTTAAGGATTGTTTTTCAAGAAATATACTATCCTTTAAATCCTGAGATATTACCTCAAAAAATGTCTTCAAATCATAATAGCATTACTGAAGTACATTGCAGGTTGGTTCCTTTATAAAAAGAAGGGGGTGCACGTTATATGGCGAATGTTAGTTAAAATTAAAAAATGCAGCTTGAAAGCATATGTGCGCGTTATACGCCGGATTTTACGGTATGTTTACTCTGGCAATTTTACGCACATTCCTTACAAATGTCGCTGTCTGTTTCATTGTTGGAAGATCGAAGTATTTTTTAAATAGGATTATGGTCATGAATTTAAAGATCGGCAATATCCAACCCAAGTGTGATGCCATGCTTTCAGCCTAGGTCCCTTGAGGTGGAATAATGTGAGGTTGCTATACGTTAAAGGTAATTGATCCTCTAAATCCTTACGTTATGTGACGAGGAAGTTAAGAGAATGAAGTACCACCTCTGGTATCGATCGCATCATTTGACAGAGAGACAGAATAATAAATTCAGTCGCAGATGACTGCTGTAGCTCAAAGCTTCAGATCAGCCAAAACTTACTCTTTCACAATTTACTCTAATTTTCTATAGTTGAGCTAATATATTAAATAATTTATATTTAACATTTCAAAAATTTTCTTAGCCTTTCATCCCTTCAGTTGGTCGATAAATGAGTACCAAGCCTGCTTGAGAACTAGACACTAGAGATTTCGCGTCAGAGTGACCACCTGACCGGAGTATCTGATCATGCACCTCAGCGCCAAATAATCACGTATACTGAGATAGGAACAGTAAGCTTTGGCCTTCCATGGGTTATTGCGCCTCTGAGTTTAGTTTTGTTTCATAGTTATATCTAAGTTGTGTGTGTGTGTGTGATGATCTATGAATTTTTTTTAATGAAATGCAGAGAGAGGAAATAGCAAGTAAAAAATTTTCGTTTTTTGAATTACTAAGTAACGATTTATTCAAATTTAAGTACCATCGTGAAATGCTGATTACTTTCAGTTAATAAAATCATTTCATTTTTATTTAAAACATTCATTATTTAATTCGGATTTGAAATTGAAGTTAGTTATTAAAAGTACATTCACATGTGTGTGTTATTTTAACCTAAATGCTTAATGAACGTTTTGTATTCGCATTGACTTGTGGCTTTTTTTTAAAGAGATAAATTGTTGTTTACTTTTTTTTCCCCTTTAAGCTTGATTGAATAAATTTAATTGGTGTTGTTAAATATTTAAATAGTTTATTTAAGATGGATAATTTTATTATATTGTCTTTTTTTCGTATTTGTTATTGTAAATTTCTGTATATTGGTCTGATATTAAATCACTTCTTTCATTTAGAACAGGAAGTAACGAAATAGGATTTAGTCAACTGTAACTGAATCTCTAAAACGTTCTTCAACACTTCCTATTTCCAAATGGAAGGGAAGAAATCTGACAAATTGCTATTGAATAACTTAGTTTTAATTAAAAGAGTTTTACTTCAAATCATAAATAATTTTAAATTGTTTTAAACAATTTATATATATATATATAAAATTAAAATTTTTCGATATTGTTACTTCTTACAGAAAAAGATACTTAATTTCCATGATATATGGGTTACAATTGGATTTAAAAGTTGCTGCATTACAGAATATGTTAAGGAAATTACTAAAAATTCTTTATAATGAAGTAAAAATATTATTGAAAAATTTAGATTTTGTAATTCTAAGGATAGTATTTTTTATAATACGATTATTTTTTTTATTTCTAATGGGGTGTGGATTGGGGCTTTACCATTGCAGACCTAGTACATTCCCCGGAAGCCGGTATATCTTTTTAGTGAGGTACCATACAGGCGGATACCAATCACCGCAGGTAATTTTGACTGCCAGTTTCCTCCCTGGAGGAAGGCACCTGAATTCGAACAATGGCACGCGACACAATATTTTGGGCACGCCAGCGATCAAAATGGCTTGCATTTTTTTCAAAATAACTAAGTTTACCTTGAAGTATTACTAACAAACGCGAATGATCGGTCGAAGTGCGGCGGGGAGCTCACTCGTTTGTTTTTTCCTTGCCTCAGTTACGTAGTGGACTGCAAGTGCTTATGATGCAAAGTTCGTCTACGCATAGCATAGTCAATTTCATTGACACAGCTGTATTTTAAAATTTATTTGTGTTACATTTACGATTTTTAAGTGTTAATTTAACATGGCTAGTTCAGCAAAAGAATAAAAAGCGCAAGATAGTAAGTGTAACAGAGAATTTAAAATTTGGTGAATCTAGAAATATGGCATAACTAGTATAAAGGCGACAAAAACCGGTATGTGTTTTATGTTCTGAAATAGTAGTAAAGGGTGTTTTTTTAGAGGTATAGAGAACTTTAAATTGCAATAAAACAACGATGTATTCGATTGACATGAAATTTTTTTTATTCGAAAGATAATCTTGTGGCATTACATTTTAAATATGATTTCTGGCATAGGACTGCCACGGCTGGCTCGGATGTAGTCCAATCTGGACGTCCAATTTTCGATGACTTTTTCCAACATTTGTGGCCGTATATCGGCAATAACACGACGAATGTTGTCTTTCAAATGGTCAAGCGTTTGTGGCTTATCCGCATAGACCAATGACTTTACATAGCCCCACAAAAAAAAGTCTAGCGGTGTTAAATCACAAGATCTTGGAGGCCAATTCACAGGTCCAAAACGTGAAATTAGGCGGTCACCAAACGTGTCTTTCAATAAATCGATTGTGGCACGAGCTGTGTGATATGTTGCGCCGTCTTGTTGGAACCACAGCTCCTGGACACCATGATTGTTTAATTCAGGAATGAAAAAATTAGTAATCATGGCTCTATACCGATCACCATTGACTGTAACGTTGTGGCCTTCATCGTTTTTGAAGAAGTACGGACCAATGATTCCACCAGCCCATAAAGCGCATCAAACAGTCAGTTTTCTGGATGTAACGGTGTTTCGACATACACTTGTGGATTAGCTTCACTCCAAATGCGGCAGTTTTGTTTGTTGACGTAGCCATTCAACCAGATGTGCGCTTCATCGCTAAACAAAATTCGCTTATGAAAATCGGGAACAACGGCAATCTCGTTTTGGGCCCATTCGACGAATCTACGCCTTGCTTGATCATATTTAAAATGTAATGCCACAAGATTATCTTTCGAATAAAAAAAAAATTCATGTCAATCGAATAATACATCGTTGTTTTATTGCAATTTAAAGTTCTATACCTCTAAAAAAAACACCCTATATATAAGTTAATGGATTACTGGAGTACCTGCTTCCCGCAGGGAAGCTCAAACTCCTTTCATGAAAAACTGGGTGGTTACATGAGTTCAGCTTATATATATATATATATATATATATATATATATATATATATATATATATATATATATATATATCACTTAGCCCATAGCTGCATAATTATAAAATTAGGTGTGAGAATAAAAAGGATGAATAATTAAGAAGTTAAATTTATTGTGAGTGTAATTAAATAATAATTATTAATGAGAGAGATTGATGAAATAATAGTATGCAGAACTATCGTCTGTAAAACGGCATTTTGAAACAAATCGCAAATACTCTTTTCAAAAAAGTGAACCACAGCAAAAGTAATTAGTTGTTTAAAAACTGATTGTAGATGACTCCAATTGAGCATGCATTCTACTAAAAGTAACATCTTACAATCCTAATATAAGTTCTTTGTCACATTCAGTCTGCAGCAACAGAACTCACACTAATGTTGCTTTAATGTTACTTTTTTTTTAATTACACGTACAACTAAAACATTTACAGCTATATAGTGCAAAAGGTATTTTTCGTAGTAAATAGAGTTTTGAGCTCTTAAGTATTTAGTTTTATTATTTTCCCAATAATCCCAAGTGAAAATTATATGATGGCACGTCTGTACCTCATTAAACACTTCTTTAGAAATAAATGGCACTTTGACCCATAAAGATTCGCCATCCCTGTCATATGACATGGCCGCTGTCGATTTTCTCCATCATGAAAATCCACTGACTTGGACCGGAGTCGAACCCGTAAGGTGCAGAAGGCCAGCGATAAACCAACCACGCCACCCAGCCGGCATAATACAATTTTAATTACTAAAAGATTATTTAATATTATTTTGGGGAAAGGTATAAAATGAAAAATTCATAATCATTAATATTGCTTTAGAATTAATTTATAATGTTTACGCAATGTTACCTTGAGAGATCGTCTTTATTTTTGTTATTTTATTGAATTTTATCTATTGTACATTTTCCAGCGACCCGGCGTTGATTTCTAAAATTTATGACGACAAGCGTTAGCATAGGGGTCAAGGTCACGAGCTTGTGACCAGCGTGCTTGGAGAGTGCCTGCATTTCTATTTTATAAACGGAATAAAACCGCGCATTTCTTAAAAAACAACGATTGTTTCTTTTCTTTGTCCCCCTCCCCTTCTTTTTTTGGGGGGATTTAGCTTAATTTTAATAAAGTAAACAATAAATATAGAGGCCGAGTGGTAACGTATCGCGCTTCCACATCATAGGTCCGGGGTTCTATCCTCGGGCTGTGCAAGGTCGAATTAGCCTTTCTTTCCTTCATTGGGTCGATAAATGAGTATCAAGCTTGCTTGGGAACTAAACACTGGGGGTTTCACTTCAGACTGACCACCTGATCGGGACATCGACTCATGCACCTCAGCGCCCAATGGTCACGTATATTGAGATGAGCACAATAAATCTTGGCGCTCATGGGCTGTTGCGCCTCTGAGTTTAGTTTAAACAATAAATATAAATTTTAAAAAAGGTTTGTTGTGTAATATCTAATTTTGTGACAAAATGAAATTTTTTTTTAAATCTTATACTTAAAATTAATTATTTTAAACCGTGTACATATTTTGCTAATTTTGCATATTTTAAGAATTAATCCCAGAACTAAATTGAAATAATTTTTTACTTTTTTTTTTTAAAAAAAATTGTTTAAACAGAATTTTAACTAGTTTATATTTAGAACTAGCATGTGTCCTCTATCACCAGAACAAAACTAAGAACACCAAAAAAAAAAGCTTTTCCATAATACAATTCTAAAAAAGAAAAACTGTTTTTCGTATGGTGATTCAAGAAAATTTACGTAACACACACATTTTCTCCGCAACACTCGCTATCAAACAGATTTTTCTGCTGTATTTCGAAAATTCGACATCCATAAATAACTTCCAGGTAAGGAGACATCCATTTTATCTCTAACCGATACTGGTATAAAAAAGGAAAGCGAATCGAGAGAGATATATATGACATGTTTTTAAATCGTGATTACTTCTGCGATTTTTATCAATCACTCTCATAGATAATACGTCTTTAGTCATCTTATGGGAGGAGAGATAGATGGTGACGCGGAGGCCACTGATCAAACCGTGTCAGTTGCTGTATTCAGTGGAAAGCCGTCTTTCTCACCTGGTGTTTTAAGCCGTAGTCGTAGGTGGCGGTGTGTGTGTAGTTGTGCTTTTTGCAATTCAGGAGCATTTGGTAAAAGATGACTGTTAGACGAGTTTGTGGTAAGTGTTCTTGCTTTCCCTAGTTTGGAGATGTGGATGGGTTCTTGTGGAAAAGTGATTTTGTATCGGGTTTTAGTTTGTGTGTGTAGTTTTTAAGTTATTTAAAACTGGCAGTGGAAAGTTCGGAAAATGTAAATTGGAAATTCTATTTGGCCGGTAAGGATTTTAGTGATGTTTGATACTAAGTTTGTAAGTTTGAAATTTTTTTTTTAATTGTTTGGTAGAATTATGTATTGGACTGTAATACCAATTTTTTCTTGCTCTTAAAGGGAAATTTTTATGTATTGTAACTACCGGTTAATAAATAACAATTTTAATAGTATCGTAATATTATCTATCATGACTATAAGAGAGATTTCTGTTCAGTTTGCATTGAAATGCCAACTGATCTGTATGTGATGTTAAAAAGAAGTTTTACATTATTAAAAGATACAAGTTTGTAAACTTAGTCGTGATTCTTGTAGGAATCATAACTTTTTATTAATCAAGATGCAATAAACAACGTTCGAAACTGTGATTTTGGAAAAGTGTATAAATAGATTATTTTTTGATATTTATAGTCGCTTGAATTGGAATATACGTGTAAAATTGTTTTAAGATTATTATTACAAGGACAGATGTAATTTTTTTTCACAAAAATTGAAGACAGAATGACATATTTCAAAACATTCTCCTTTTATGAAATATGCTTAATATTTTGCTTATAATATTTTGCCTGTAAGACTTATGCAAAATGTTCATTACGTTCATAGTTACAATCAATTGAAATAATTACTGGTGTTTTGTGAAAATTTCCCTGCTGATATAATAAAATAGACATAAAAATCAACTTTTATAAATTACATATTACAAAAATTTTAGTTCAATCCCGATATGAAAGTCCTACCTCAGGGGTGACCAATCCGCGGCGGAATTGTAACAATGGCACGCGTAGACATACTGAAAAATGTTTAAAAATTATGAAAAGTTTATAGATAACCATTTTCTATAAAAATAAATATCTCTCAGAACTAGCTGATATGCACCGATAATAACCTTTCTTAGCATCTGCAAGATCTAATCCTGATATAGATGACTTGGTTTAAAAGAAGTAGTAATTCAAAAGCCTCATAAGTTAGCACTGAGCATTTAATAATTATTTTGAATTAAATGATTCAAGTTACTCATTTTTATTTTATGCATAACCTAACTGATTGAACTTGTAAAATGTATGTTAGCGATAGAATCTAAGAGTTTGTACACTTTTCTGTTATTTATTATATTATTTTTAAATTTTGACTACATAGACTTGCGTTAAAAAATGTGCTATTTGCTTAAAAATCCCATAATTAGCCTATTAGTAACATTTACTCACTTTTCCCATATTTGTTGGAAAATGTGGAAGTGTAGCACGCATAGTTTTTTTTTTATCAAATAATTTCACTCTTCCCCAAAAAGTTGACTTCCTCTGTCCTAGCTATAAATAGGCAAAATATTATTTTTATTATTGAAGCATTTTATATAAAAGGAGAATGTTTTAAAAATATGTCATTCTTTCATCATTTTCAAAATAAAATCTGGGAAGACGAACTTCTAGCTCTTGCCTTTGGGAAATGTCGAAGGAGTTAAGAAAGAAGAAGTCCCCAGTCTACGCCCTTAAAGGCCAGGCCGGGATCGCACACACGGACTCTGACAAAGCCGAGGTGATTGCATGCTCCTTGGAAAAACAATTCCAAGAAAATAACATAACTAACTCCTCCGACTATATCATTAACAGGGTGGTCGAAAATTATTTCTTAAACGAGAATAATTTCGACGCCCCCTCCCCCCTCCCATGCCCTCGGAAATTCTTAATTATATTAAGAAAGCGCAAATTAAACGCTCTCCAGGCAGGGAAGGAATTACTAACAAGATTCTTCGAAATCTCACCCTTCCGGTGATTTTTCAAATAACTAATATTATTTCTAATATTTTCATCACTGGGCATTTTCCAGAATCCTGGAAACATGCTTCAGTTATTCCCATACTAAAACCTGGAAAGCCCCGTAGCGCTGCTGACAGTTATAGACCGATCAGCTTGCTACCTGTGCTTTCCAAGCTTGCAGAGAGATTAATCCTCTCAAGACTTAATAACCACCTCACTACTAACAAAATACAAATTTCCCAACAGCACGGATTCAGGCCTCAACTATCCACATCGCACCAGTTGCTCCGGGTAGTTGAATATTCCAAGTCTGGATTCAAAGAGAAAAAATGCACCGGGGCCGTTTTTCTGGACATCCAGAAGGCCTTCGATCGTGTATGGCATACGGGCTTACTCTATAAGCTCATTAAAATTAACTCTCCTCCCCAACTAATCCTGATCATTAAATCCTTTCTAATTAACAGATCCTTTGCCGTCAGAGTCAATGACACTCCTCGACAAAGCAAATAAGGGCGGGGGCGCTGCAGGGCGCACTCCTCTCCCCCACCTTATTCAACATTTACATAAACGACATACCAAAAACACGACACACGACCGTCTACCTTTACGCGGACGACGCTGCGATCCTCACACAAAGCGCAAACAAAAATTGCATCACTCACTTTCTCCACAGGCACCTAGCAGAGCTAGAGGACTTGTACAAAAAATGGAAAATTTCCATAAATCCTGAAAGTCATTTTGGACGAACACCTTTCATTTAAAGATCACATCATTAAAATTAATAATAAATTCCCCCCGAGCTTTAGCTTGTCTTTATTACCCTTATTTCACTCGGAATTCTCCGTTAATAATTAAAAATAGGTTGCTTATCTATACTTCCATACTCAGACCAGTACTCCTTTACGCCTCTCCCGTCTGGGGGCATGCTACTAAATCAAATATTGACCGATTAGAATTCTCTCAAAATATAATGATTGGTAAACTAACAAACTCTCCATGGTTTGTAAGAAACGAGGATCTTCGATTCGCGTTGAATCGCAACAGTGCGGGAGACTATTAAGAAAATAGCCACTAAATTCTTTACTAACATTGAAAACATTGACAATAGAACTTTAAGGAAAATTGAAATTTATACTCCAGATCCAAGCTTTAATAGACCCCGTAATATTTTACTCGAACATTTGTCCTAACAGGGAGACTTGTCTCCCACCCTGATTTCTGACTAACTTTTCAAAAGATCCCACCCCCTTCTCAGTAGCTGGCCTCCCGATTGGTCGAGCGTAAGTTACACTAAGATCCTTAAATCCGACCGCTCTTGCTGCCGCTCCTTAAGCCCTTGAAACCGCCGTAATTACAACAAAAATACTTAATTGCTACACTTCACAACATTCAAATGCATTTGCCTCTCATCAGAACTGGGATCAGTTATAAACCTGGCTCGAGCTTCGTTTACACCTGCTGTGTCGTCTGTAAGTCTCCCTTGCAGACTCCTTTCATTTTCATCCTAGCTGCACAAAAAAAAAAAAAAAAAAAAATGCAGCATTTTCCTTCCCATTGTGTTTTTGGTCCTCCTCGAACGCGTTTTGGGGCTGTTAAGCCCCCTCCTGCGCTCTTCCATTCCTCGCCCTCGTGACGTACTCTAGTTTCGTCCTCGTTCGGCCGTTTTCTTCCTCCAGCCTCCCCCTGCGGGGGAGTGATTTCAGATATTGGTCTCTCTTTCATCCTTTTCTCCGCGATTTTGGGTATAAGCGATTTATTTCGCTGGCACCCGTCTCATCTAATTTTCGTTTTCGTTCCGCTCCTTAAAATGCGGACGGACGAAAGAAGGAAAGGGACCGGTTCGCCGGTCTCTCCTTCCCTAGCCGCCCAGCGCTTATGATTCTATGCCGCCGGCTCAACCCCTCTCCGGAGGGCGAGTCGACAGGCGCCTGAGATATTTTTCACTCACTCACAGCCAAACGCAAACATCTGCTTCCAGTCCTTTTACACCTTATTATTATTTCTTATACTGGCAATTATTATTATTTCTCATTTTATAAATTACTTTTAAAACAAAAATGGGCACTAATCATGTGAAAGTCAACCATCAAATTTGAATGATAGGAGATAAAAGATCTCGGTATGAGATCAGGCGCTCCAGTCTCACAAATTCAACACCTTCATCATTTTTTACCAAAGTATTGCATTTAAATAATTTTTTTTCTTGTAATAATGTTCTTAAAACAATTTTATGTGTATATTCTAATTCAACTGACACTAAATATCAAAAAATAATTCATTTAAACGCTTTTTCAAAATCAAAGTTTCGAACATAGTTACCGTAATAATTTAATTGTCTTGTTTCACTTACAACTTGGCTCTTTCGTCTCGAAAGTTTGCCAATCCTTGAGTTAATGAAAAGCAATAATGTTGCATATCATGAGAGAATTCGGTTACTTAAATACAAATGTTTCATCTATTTAAAACTACAACTGTCCTTGCAAGTAAATAACATACGGTTAAAATTCAATGTTTTGCTTCGTTATTATTTTACAGTCATTATTTTATGAAGAAATCACATGTAAACTTTTATTAAGACATAGTCGTTTGACTAAAAAAAAAAAAAAGAAAAGAGAATGATTTCAACTAAAAAAGGAGGCAAACGACTAGCTTCTGTGAGTGTATAATTTACGTAGTATTTATTAATTCCACAAACCGGCCCGGCGCTGACCAGTATTCATAGAAACCTGTTTGAATAGAATATTCACATATTTTTATAAAAAATTAATTTCATCAGACATGTCTTGGATATCAATTAACTTATCTTATGAAACATTATTATTCATTTACAAATGATTTGATGAAATCGTCTGAAGTGTTAGCTTTGACGTTTATTACATGATCAGGCTAGTAAAAGTTTGTAGTTTGCGTTATTTAAAAAAATATGCCAGTGTTTTAGAAATAAAAGATGTATATTTATGCTAAAAAATGATATTTATTTAGTTGAAAAATGTATATTTATTTCTGTCTTTCTCAAATTACCGTTTAGATCGAAGATTTTCAATCATTGTGTATGTTGTAATATTTAATTTAAGTAGTATTGTGGAAATTATAAATGTAAAGATATATGAATAAATTTTCTCTGCGTTTTTGAATATTAACGAATTTTTTTTATGTACATCACCAAGTTAAAAAAAGAAAGATAAAAATTGCTAAGGTGTGTTAATTCATATTTTTTTATTTGATACTACTATGATAATAATAATATTTAACTTAGTAACGCAACCAGTCCATTAGGACCAAGGCCTACTGTACCCGTATCAGTTTTCCTGGCCTTGGGTACTGAGGTGTATAAGCAGATGTTCCGGTCAGGTGGTCAGTTTGACGCGAAACAAGCTGTGTTCAGTTACCAAGCAAGCTTGTTACGCCTTTATCGACTCAGTGAAGGGATGAAAGGCTGAGTCGACCTTACCCAACCCGGGATTTGAATTCCGGACTTGTGGCGTGGAAGCGCGATGCACTACCACTCAGCCGCTGGGATTAATTTGCAAAACTATGTATGTTAAAAATTAATAAATATTCAAGAATTCACTAATTCTTTAAATGCCTTATTGTAGCTTTCAAGTGTGGCCGCGGTAGACTAATAGTCAAGATAACTAACTCGTGCTCGGTGTGTAATGAGTTCGAGCCTAGTACCGCTGAAGACCCGCCGTGTAGTGGAGCGATGCACTTTTAAATCTCTCGAGAGCTCAAACGTCCTCCCATTGGTGTGGTGTGGTAGTTAGGAGAAGGAGTGACAGCTCAGATGTCGTTCTCGTCTTTTGACTAGGGTTCAAAGTACGAGGTCCGTTGCCAAACGCCTCGTACTTAGTTGAAGTAAGTAGTCGAAAGTAGCTGAATATTGCGACGCTTATATTCACTCACTCACTCTGTAAGACGCGTTCTTAGCTGATCTCTACTCTTTGAAAGGAATATGCCTGCCGAATTGCAAATATGTAGATCTTATAGTTCCAAAACGGGAATATTTATCTGTAACACCCCTTAACACCTCGCAACCCCCTGAGGTCTGTTTTCCAAAACCCGTTCTGAACGAATCTCTACTCCATGAAAGGAACATGCCTGCCAAAATTCAATTGTGTAGACGTAATACTTCTGAAGGATCTCGTGATGAGTGAGTGAATCATTTTTCTTCTTTTTATATTTTGATTAAAATCAATGTGATATATTATTTATAAATTACTTATATAAAACGATTTACAGTTAAGGTCGCATTGTGAATAAACTTACAATGAAAACATTTTATTGCTGCTGTTTGTTTTATTTTAAGTAATTCTTTTTTTTTTGACTGATTCTTTTTGACTAACTATATTTAGAATCCCCCCTCTCCTTATCACAAAATTATCTCTCAATTTCATTTATGTGGCTTTCTGTCGACTCGGTGGCTTGTAGGCCCGCCTGTCGTCCCAGATGACTGTAGTCGATAGATTTTCTGGATATGATTTATATGGCATGTAAAAGATCCCTTGAGAATCAATTAGGATCTGGTACCCAGTACCACTAAAGACCCGCCGTGTTGGGCAGCGATGCACGTTAAATCTGTCGAGAGCTGAAACGTCCTCCCGTTGGTGTGGTGTGGTAGTTAGGAGAGGGGGTGCCAGCTCAGGTGTCGTCCACGTCACTTGACCATGGTTCAAAATTACGTGGTCCGTCGCCAAAAGCCCTCGTGTAGCTGAACAGTGCGACGTTAATATTCAATCAATCAATCAATCAATAGGATCTGGTACTCCCGGTAAAATTAAATCATGGAAATTTTTAATATCTGACGAGAGCTTGAATTAAAAAAATTTTCAAGCGTCCGAATTTTGTTGCGATGGCCACCACTAAATGGTGCCACCGTGAAATGACTCAATTTTTTGAGGTTTTAGTAATTTTCAGAAAGCTGATCACTGTAACGATTTTTATTTCTAAGATACTGTTCTATTTCATTTTGCAAACGTTTTCGAATATCTCATCGAACAAAAAGAAAAAAAAATGATAACTTTTTTTCAACTTGAATTCTTTGTCAGATAAGTTAAGAATCATGTTAAAGGGAAGTCTTTTACTGTTTCTCTGTTAAAAGACACAAAATTCTAGTTATTTCTCCCACAACAGAACATGATTATTTCTGATTCATTTCCTGCGAACAATTTAGAAAACAATGCACGCCATGGATTCAATTGTCTGACAATTCCTAATAATTTCCAATTGAATACCAGACTAAAAGATTAGAATGTCAGCATATTGAGGATGTCATTTGGCGTATTTTTCCTGTGTGATAACAATACAATGATATTTGCACTTGGAGGTAAAGATGTTATGGTTTTCCCTGTGTGTGGCTTCTATATTTATTTTTATATTGAAAGACAAGGTCACTTGAAAAGCTTTTAATTTTGTTAGTTTGTTTTTTGAGTTTGGGGTTCTTTTGAAGTGTTTATTTTTTTCTTAACTCACGCTGTTTACTTTGCTGTGTGATAGAGTTTTCTTTTCATTATTTCTATTTTAATAAGAATTTTCAGTTTCCCAGATTTCTTTTTATCTCGTGTTAAGAGTACAATTTACGCATATTCTTATTACGGATATTTATTTATTTGCTTTATTTATGAAAAGAAAAAAATATTACATTAAAAAAAATGTTATTCCTTGATTTCTCCTTTTCCTGAATTTGCAAGACTTCTTATTGAAAAGGACAAAATATATGATGCAATCGCTCTTGTTGAAATAACCGTAACTGACTGTCCTATACAGCAAAAGCGCCTTCTTGCGAATGCGGTCACTATGAAAAACCGTCCATATTTTCTTTGCCCATTATTTTTTTTACAATATAAACAAAACTTAACTGTACATTTTCTTGTGATTCATTATAAAGTGTGTACTTTTTTAATTATATGACTTATGTATGCAACTTTTTTTTTACTGTAAATCAAGATACATCTTACAAAAAAACTGGCTTTATTCATAGTTCGAATTATTAAGAAAAAGAAAACGAAACGAATATTATGCCATAAAAATGCTTTTATTATTATAATTTTATTAATAAAAAGAATGGTATATTGTCTCATTATTTTTTAACAAATTCTTATTAATTGATAATATAGACTTAAAACGAAAGTACTAACTACAGCTTCTTGTTGACCACCATTATACTTGGGAAAATGATTATTATACACTACTATTAAATACCTGCACAACGCATTTTTGGTTGAAATTTTTTTAAAAAAAAAGAATTAAAAGTTATCAACATCATAAATCAAATATCTGCATCAGAATTGCGATTTTTAATTGTGTCTTTAATTAGAAAAGTAGATTGTGAGTACAACATTCTATAGGGTGTATTGCTCTCCGAATTTTCTCCATAAAACAAATCGGTTTTTGATTTTAGGACCTGTTATGTGTCAAAAATATTTTCCTGGTCGGATAAAATAACATGAATTTTTTTAAAAAAAATTATTGATCTAAAAAACCTGGGATAAGTAAACATTAGTGCATTATTCATTTTCCTCCATCCCTCCCCCTCTCTGTGTTATGAATCAAACATGTCTTAAACAATGCCTTTCCTTTTTTTTTAAACTTTTAGTATCATCAAATTTTGGGGGAGGGGGGTCTGAAATTGACTTTAGAATTCCTCCAATGTTCGAATTTAAATGGACGAAACGAAAGGTGACACATTCTATATTTTCCAGTAACGTACATAAAATAACTCTCACTCTACATAATCATATATATATATATTTTTTCAAGATACTTACGTTTATGCTTTCATTAGCAAACGATTTTCCCTTTCTCTAGCAAGAAAAAAAAACTCCAAAGAAAAAGCTTACTGCTTTTTTTTTTATCTTTACGACGTGTAATGTGAGCTTAAGAATGCATCAAAATACTATTTCCTTTTCTTTAAAATAACGTTTCTTAACCCTACTTTTTTTTTTTTTATTCCGAACTCTTCTAAGGTATGAATATAGAAGGTGAGAATCTCCCCCTTTCCTTTCTTCCTTCCTATAGATTGTCGGAGAGGATAATAGATCGTAAATATGAAGGAAGAACAAACGACCCTCGACAGTTATGTTCACTTTCGTTTTTCCCTTCCTGTAACTGTGATGGAACTGGGGTTCTACAATTTCGTTCTACTCTTCAATTTGCTCCTCCCTCCCCCCTCCCAATTCTTTCTTCCTATTTTTTTATTTGTTTACTTCATTTCTATCTTGCCCTTCGACGTTTCGTGAAAGTGTTAAATAGCTCAGATGCACATTTGGTCAATTAAAAGAGGCTTCACTTCCGCATTTTTCAAATGCAGACGATATATATATATATATATATATATATATATATATATATATATATATATATATATAGTTCGTTTTCCAGCTCAATTTCTTTATATAATATTCGGCGTAAAAGAATATTTTGTTTTCCTTCCAAATCGTTTGGTTAAAAGTTGTTCTTTTTTACGCTGAGCTACAATTTTATTAAATATTAATAATTAGCTTATATAAATATTAGTTAACGTTATTTTTTGTTAATTAATTTAAATTACACACACACACACACATATACACACACATATATATATATATATATATATATATATATATATTTGACTTAAAAACAAATTTTAACACACTTTTTTTTAATGAGAAGTTGTTTAAAGCTTTCGTGAAAAAAATATATATGTTTCCATTCTACTCTGTTATCGTTTTAAAAACACACGCGAAAAAAACACTTACATTAATACATCATAAACAAATTAAATTTTGTATTTGTATAAAATATCATTTAGTATTTTAAGTTACACATATTTCGATTAAAATGTTTGTAGAATTTTTTTTCTGTGTGAGTTGCACATGATAAAAATTCAAGAGAAAATGAATTTTGAAAATGAGGTATTTCAAAAATATTTTATTTCAACAAATATATTAAGCGGAAATGTATTTGAAATTTTAAAAAATGGAGTAAGGGGGATTATTATTCTTTAAAAACTAAAACAGATATGACTAAAATATTATCACGCAAATCATTACCGATTTTCGGAAACATACAGCAAGATGTGCATCATGATTTCTGTAAAATCATTGGACAAATTGCTATGTTTTTTGAATTATTAGCTTGTTGTAGGTTTACATATTTCGTGATTTAAAATAGTTGTACAAGTTGTGATTTTAATTTCTTTGAACATTTTCTATTTTTCGTTCGTTTTATTTATCTGGATTGGTTAACAATTTTTTTTATAGTTATTTGACAATAAATTGTAAATATGTGTTCAACTTATGTTTGTGTGTGAATGACTTGTTACTATACATTTTTATTGTATGAAAAATGTTTTACTATAATCGATTTTTTGTTGAGTGGAAAATTCTGATAGAATTTATACAATATCTAGAAGTTATAATGGGTTTAATATTTTTTCAAATTGTTAACGAAATTCTACGTCATCATTATTTACATACTATCCATCATTCTAAATTACGACGTTTTGAAAACAATTCGCAATTTCAACAAATTCGAATTTTCAAATGATAGTTTTCAATTTTCAGACTAGAATGCTTTTATTTTCAAAACATTTCTTTTAGCTTGAAATTTCCCTTTTTTTCGTAAAGTAAATATATATTTATTTATTTTGAAATTAACTCGAATGTTTTGTCTTTTTTTTTTCAAACTAAATTTTCCATTGCCGACTTCATTTTTATAAAAGAATATCCATATAATTCCTCGAAATTGATATGAAATTTAAATCGTAAAAAGAGGGAAGAAAACGTGATGATATTTTTTTAAAGTTCTTTTCAAAAACTATTCTATCAAATTATCGTTTGGCTTTTCTATTTCCCGTTCCGAAATATGAAAATAAAATAAAATAAAATCAGACGATCTAATAAAATATCCATTGTTCTTTTTGAGAATATTCCTAAATGTCACAATTGCGTAAAACTGCTGTAGAATTTTTGGTACTCAAACAATAGGGAATCATTTAGCGGAAAATCGGGAAAAAGCGCTCTTTATTTAGTATTTTTATTTGGAATTTCTGCGATACGTGAAGACTATATTATAGTTTTCTGTCATCAGCATAAAAATGTTTACGAGAATGCTAGCAGACTGGTATTGTTATTTTTAGAAATAGCAGGAGTGCATTGGACTTGGAATTATGCGTTTATCATTTGCGAAATTTTTGGAAAATTTTCGAATTAAACCTCTATCGAATGAACTGTAATTTCAAACTTGTTGTAATTGATCTTTTGTTGCGATAATGTGCATAAAGAGTGAAATAATAAAAGAATAATATCTTTTTTAATTATTATTATTTTTATTTCTCTCTTTAAATTATTATTAAAGCACTTTTAAAAATAATCTACTTAAAATCTTAAATATGCATTATACTAACTTTATTATATTGCAACTCAGTAATTATTTTAAATATTAAGTGCCTTCTATAATTATTCGATTTTAACCAATGAATCTTTGTGATGAATCAATGAGTTTCTAGAGGGAAATAATGTATGATAGGCTTATTATTTAGTTTCTTATCATTGAAATTATTTCACTGAAAGGTAACTTTAATTTTTCACTTCACCTTGCTTTAAAAACTATGAGAAAATATTGCATGGCCACAGTTGCCTAGTGGTCATAGTCGCGGACTCGTGTCCGCCGTGTCAGGAGTTGGAGCCTTACTACCACTGAATAAGAGGGTCTGATACACGTCAGAGGTGCCGTGTAGAATAGGTGTTCGTTTTTGGGCATCTGGATTGTAAAACAGTCCTCAATCCCATATCATGACAAGTCTTTGATGGCGGGGCATGGTGAAAGTGGTGGTTTACATTCTGCTGAGTGGAATGATGGCGATTGGTCAAACGATGGAATCCGGGAGGCGTGGCTATGGTTCTTCGTCTGGGTGGAAGGTTGTTTGGGATTTTTGGCTTGACTGAGAGCTGAGAGGTGCCATGTAAAGGGACTAATGCGCTTTAAATCCGTCGTGGCATGGTGTGGAATATCAGAGGAAAAGGTACCCTTTCAGGTGTCGTCCTCGTCATTTGATTGTGGTCAAAATTACGAGGTCTGTCGCAAAAAGCCTTCACGTTGCCTTTGAGTGTGATATTAATAAACACTCACTCACACAAAGTATGCACCGTGACGCCTTAGACCAGTGGACTGGTACCGGGCCACCCAAGGAATATTAAAATATTTCCATTTATTTCACTGTGGTGTATTTTTCTCGGGTTTGTGTGACTTTGCATGGAAATCACTTTATATTTCATGTTAATCTGAATTCATTTTTTGGTGAAACTGTATTTTATTCCAATGGCATATTTAAATAAAATTAATTTATAGTTATCAAATGAAAACAATCTAAAATATAAACAATCATCGTCCCCCTCTCAATGGGCCGCGGTCAAATTACCAAACGTTGACCGGTCCGCGGCGATTAAAAGGTTGGGAAGGTCTCAGACAGCCAAGACGTCCTGACTGCGGCGCCACAGAATTTTGCTAAAGCTTATCTTTTCCCCACATATAACATAGGGGGTAATTAAGGGTAAGGATCTGCGGAAAAAATCATAGTACTAAAGTGGGGTCTGAGAATGTTTGACTGATGAACTAGAATATATTCAGTTTGTTTCATATTTTTAAAATATTAAATGGATTATGCAATACATCTAGTGAAAAAACTCGAATTTATTGAACTTTATGAATGTCAAGGAATAATATATATGACAAACGCACAAGTAAACATGCTTTCACCACACAAAATTATATTAATGATTTATTTTTGAAAAAGTTTTGGGATTTTATTATTTAACGTTACGTGAAGATAATCTTAACCAGTTCGGATACTAGGTTGAGTTTGCTTCATACGCTTGTTAACCATTCTCGAATAAGACATTAACCTGACCATTCGGACGTGATGACCCTCACAGATATTTGCGTGACTTCAACCAATACATATACCTTTTTGATTGCGTGTTTGGCGCTCTTTCGCATCTATAATCAGTCGCCAAAGAAATTGACATTACGAAAAAGAAAAGAAGAAAAAATACTTTCTCTCTTTTGGAGAGCTGGACTCAAAACAATATGAAAGGCATTACAACAATAGGGAGATGTTCCGATTGTTATTCCAGGGTCTGGAATTTTTTCTTTTTAATTTACACTCGTTAAACTTGTTTGTAATCTTTCATAATCTATGACATGCTTGGGAAAAGAAAATCGTAATGGTTTGTTAGACGAATTATAATTTTTCACATCTGCTGTCTCCCTCTTTTTTCTTTTTTTTTTTCTTTAATTCATTTTCAGTGAGAGAATTCTTTTTTTTAGGAATGTATTTTGCTTTTCATGCATTTAGAGATGTTTTCGAACTAATCAAGTCATACCCAGTTTATTCATTTATTTTGATGCTCTTTCGTTTAATCCATTTCTTTGAGGGGGGAACTACCTTACTTATTTGAATAATTTTGAAGTGTAAAATACGTTAAAGCTATGAGAGATAGGATACCGATAAATTCATTGAGATTAAAATTACGGATTTTGGTGAATTCTTTAACGGCTTATTATGCATGACAAGTATGTATTAATTATTTCTAAATATAATATTTTTTTCTTGGATGTATAGTTTTATTCAAAATTATTTAGTTACTGGGGTAAAATATAAATTTCTGGTCGTTTTTATGTGCGGATGAAATTATTTTTGGTTCATTTGTTAAATTATAATTATAAATTTTAGCAATGCTATCGAAATATTGTTATTTCGTTAAAATATTTTTCAGTTGAAATATGTTTTCATCCTTAGATCTTCAATATGGGTTCCGTGGAATCCCAGGGTTCACTGGAACTTCGACAGCGGTTCCGTAAGAGATCACAGTTCTCTTAATCAAAGTATCAGCATTTTAGTAAAATTTAAATTTTTGTAAAAGATTGAATTCTTAAAGTTAGTTTGCTTGTTAAAATAAATGTAAATAAATATTTTATTGTTAAAATAAAATATTAAATTTCGTAAAAGTCACGTGCTTCAAACATAAATGGATCAATCAAGCTTGTCAATGAAGAAGAAATAACTTATAGACATATATTAACAGATTCGACGTTAAAACTTACATTTAAACAGAAACAGTTCCTAAATTTTAGGTTTCAGAATGCGCATTTGTTTCTCGTACAAGTTATAAACATTTAAATGCCTATCTGAGCAATGTATTTTTATTAAAAATATTTCTCAGCGTATGTGGCAACACAAAAGAAAGATGTAGAAGCAAATTAACGCGGAATATGAAATACGACTGCAGAAAGCTTCAATATATTTAGACTGGATAATTTGTGTAAAAAAAGTAAAAGCACGTATTCCAGTTATTAAATAAATGCAATGGTAGATACACCTGAAGCACGGATTAATGAGTAAATTGCATTAATATCATGTGAAAAATTTTTAATGAAAAATACGGTATTTTTAAATTGTCTTGTTTAAACTACCTATAGCATGTTGATCTGTTTACTATGAATATTATTTTAAAATATATTCTACCTAGTCTTTTTTTAATGGGATTTCCCGGAAACATCTCACATAGTTTGAAGGGTTCCGTGAATTGACAAAATTTAACCACTATTCTAAGCTAAAAGTGAAAAAGGACACCTTAGTTTAAATTTTAAAAAAGTAGATGAATTTATTAGTTATATCACCCCTCTCCCCCTTATTTGAATGATATCATACCACAGGGGTGTCAAACTCAAAGGCTGACTTGAACCAAATAAACAAAGTTTAACTTAAGGTGGGCCGCTAAGAAAACCAATATTCATAGAAACAGCTTAATTTTAATTAATGCATTATAGTAAACATATATTTAAGAACAAGAAAAATTTAATATTTACGTCCAGACACTTGACATCTCTTCTCTGCTACTATCTTTCTTGTTTCGGGAGAAATTTTGATATTTTGTTATATATTGTGTACCAATATGCCGGACGGGCCGCAAAAATGCTCGTTGTGGGCCGCGAGTTTGACACCCCTGTCGTACCAATATTTTTCTCTATCTCATCGATAAACGACTTTTAACTTTTATTTATTACGCGTTCTCAATAACATATCAATTGCTTTTATTATTATTAGTAGTAGTATTTAACCAACTCGGAACTTCTAGTGCTTTTAAGTTTTCCTTTTTCCCTTTCGGGCGACAAATAAATTATTCAGAATGTTTAAAAGAAAAAAAGAAAACGTTTTATCATAGATTATCTTTCGAAAGTTGATCTGATGCACCTGGCATCCAGCCAAAAATCGCTACCGCGGAATGGAACCGCGAAGCGACTTGGCCACCTTTTGATGCACCTGTATCAATACTAATATTTATGCATAACCTGACATTCAGTGTCCTTCGAAAAAAACACGTGGTTGCTGACATTTTCTCTATAGTAGGCTGCTCTGGTGGGCTGCATGCATCCCAATCTCAAGGCCACGGTTGCAGAGAAGAAAATATTTTCGTAATTTTTTCCCCCGCTGAACGTTCGTTCTGGAGTGTTTTAGAAAACCCACCTGAATTTATCTTTTTGTTGATCAATCCTCGGAAAAGAGTTAACTCTGTGTCTACTAGCTGTCTGTGAATGTGTATTTACTTTGCAAAGCGTTAAATTTATGTCATTTAATATACGTTACTGTCGATTGCGTGAAAATTGTATTGTGTTTATTCTTCTTGTGTAAGTGATCGTATGATGTAGACGTGATACTTCGTGGAAACGTAAAATAATTCGTCACAGTTGCGTAAAAATTTGTAGGAAACTCGATTTTATTTGTAATGTTTTAATAAAGTGTTATTCAGAAGGAAATATCGCTTTTCATTCGTCAATACTAAAATTTCAGGTGATACACTTCCAAAATATATACTTTTTAACCCGTATTATTCATATTCCTTTTGAAAAATGCACTACATCACTGGGTAATATTAAACAATATTATAGTACTTCTGTTTTAATATGTTTATCGCATTAATTTGTTTCTTAGGCATGGCACAAAAGGTACACAAATTGTAATTTAAATGGAAATTTTTTTAATTTGCTTAATTGATTTGACACAATTTTAATGTTACAAAAGTGTTTATGTAATAAAAGTCTTTATTTTTTTGTTTTTTGCAGCGTAAAGGTTTGATGCGATCCAAGTCTTCAGCAGCTTCTAAAATACAAAGGGCTTTACCTGGGAAATCAAAAACTTGTAACGGAGACATGTAAGTTACTTGACGTCGCTTTGTCATTTTTTTTTCTTCTTATTTTGTTTGTGTAGTTTATCTGTTTGTATGCCAACATGGCATTCTATGAATAAATATACTAAAAAAGTAAAAGAAATTCGTGTTAATGGACTATTTCACTGCACTTTCGAATGTTTTTTTTAAAGCAACTGAGCAAAAGATTTTAAAATATTTTATTGTTCATTTTTTCAATGCTTTGTAAAGAATGAAAGTTAACTCTCTTTTTTTTTTTTTTCCACCTCGCTCGTTTGTTGCGCATGCTTTCTAACTCATTCAAAATTGTTAAATCACTTAAGCTGAACGCAACGCGCTATATACTTTAAACTCATTTTTTAAAAAGGGAACAAATTCGAACTATCATTGAATTTCGAACGGAGCTGTGAGTAAACTTCAGAACATTTTGTCATACCTAAACGCTAAGCCTAACCCACATTAAGAGAAATAGTGAAGGAAACGAAAATAATAATATTTCGGGGAGGCAAGGGGGGCAGAGAGAAAGCTTTAGAAGGAATGCATCCAAACGTATCTGACATATACGCGTGAAAATTGTGTTTTGTAGTACGACTGAACGACAAAAGGAACTGCTAGCGAAAAGAAAAATGGAAAACTGGTATCCTGTTGGTCACAGTTTCTTACTTTGTACAACGATAATTCATTTTCAAAGGAAAAACATAGAAAGATTTCAGGATAGAAGTTCTTCAATGCCAATGACATTCTTCGTGTTTTAGAATGAAAACAATTTGGCGACTTTTGTCTGTGGAAATTTAATGAAATTTGTATAAGTAGTAATTAAATGGAACATTTTCCGTTTGAACCGGAATTGATATCCGTCTTCCTGTGAGAAATAATTATGATACATCCGTTAAGAAATTATTTAATGTTGTAGTATTTTACCTCAGGAAACATCATTTGATATCGAAATAACGAATGGCCTTATTGCAATAAAAACCTTTTTTGAGGCTGATTTTGGAAGAAAATTTCCCAAATTATTGTACTGTGAAGAAAATTATCAATGTGAAAAATTTCATTGGTATGAAATTTTTATACAGTTTATAGATATTTTTTTTTATCGTTTAATGTGTATTCTATGAATAAAAGTCTGAAATCTAATTCCGAATAGTAAATTTACAAAAAGGAGTTATCGTATTTACTTTAGTGCGTTTATGTTTTTAAAGAATTTATTAAGGCTGTTTTCGGTTAATGTTAAAGTATAAGACTCGAATTTGGAACATTTTTTCAGAAATAAAAGAAATGAAAAATTAATATAATATTCTGGTTTTATACTATCCTTTAGAGAGCAGCATTTTTTATCCTATACCGTAATGTTAAATGGGCTTTGCCTTCACGTATTAAAACAAAAAAGGAAGTATTCACGATGTATTTTGAAATTTTTAAAAACACTATATTGTTAACAGTTATAACATTGCAAATTTCCATGGAAATTGGGTCATTTTTCTATTTGAAAATGTGCTTCGCGTTTAGTTAGAGCTCTCGTACTTTTACCGAAGACAGCCTTAAATGGATAAATTTAGAGAAAATCGTCTTTGCAGTAATTTTACTATCAGGTTTTTTTTTTTTTTTTACTTTCAAATTTTTTTAATAAGTAATAATTTATTTAGTATAGTTTTTTTAATGTTTAAAAAGAGCCCCCCACCACCACGTTATGGGCTCGTAAATGGGTTCAGTTCATGACGGTCACGTGATAAGTATAATCACGTGATCACCATCTAATTCAAAATTGACATTAGACTTGTACATGCCGTTTTGCTTTTATATATATAATTTTCGAATATATTTAATTGCAATTTGGTGATTTATTTTTATGACATTTTCAGTATTAAAGAAAACTTCTGCTATTCGAAGAAATTATATTGTATTGTTTTAAATATATGGTTACAATAATACCTTATATATATATATATATATATATATATATATATATATATATATATATATTCACTTGGCCATAATTTCAAGGCGTGCGCACACACACAGTTATTATTAAAAATAAATTATACATAACCTTTATATATATATGAAAATATTTACGTCCTTAAAACTACTCGCGATGAAAAATCTCATCTTTTAAATCTACGGTTTTGTTTAAATTTCTACGATATATATAATATTCTCCTTGCGTAATTTAAAAAGGATTCTGAAATTTAAAACCTCGTAACCGCAACCATTTCCGTATGAGTACTTTTTAACATTATGCAAAAGCCTTGATCTCATTCTCAACATTGTAGCCATGAACTCCACTTCGTTTCTTAAAAAACATTCTATTCATTTTACATTCACAAATCTCCTTTCCAGAAATGAAAAATGTCATTCTAAAATAAAAATAATAATTAATATTTTTAAAACTGGGTAAAAAAGAAATAATCCATCAGACACAAAGCAGGGAGGTTAGTAACCTTCGCAACAAATTGTTATTTCTTCAACTTCTAATTTTGGTGGAAAATCACTTTGTGGAAACGAGATACTTTCTTCTGTTGTTTCACAAGACTTCGAATTTGGTATTGACCCTAATTACGGATGGCAAGACTCATCGCGGAGTTTCGATATCTACCAACTCCTTAAACGGGCCCAAAGATTCGAGAAAAACGTGAACTGAGATATGTAATTGACGCATTTTGGAACATTTTTTTTTCTTTCCTGTAATGGTTTCAAATGTCTTTCGTGGTGTGAAACAGGTGTCACCAATTTACGAAACTTCCACCGAAGGCGTAGCTGTTTTAGGGCGTTATATCCATTTCATCTTGTTACCATGAATTTTCTTGCAAGTCAGAAAAGAAACTTTGGCTTGTGTGTTTATCTTGAAATGGAAAGTAATATGTTGCCATTGCCATAGGCAATGATGTCTTTCAAAGAGCAATTATTCTAAAATTCGGAAGGATTGTTTTTTTTCTGTGTACATTAGTAGTCATTCCTGTATGCAGTGACGTTTTGAGGCTAGGGCGAACTGGACCCTGGTCCATCTCCTGGGGGAGCTCTCTACTCAGCATCAATAATATTGCCGTCCGAATAATTTTAATGATCAAATGTTTATTCCAAGACATATTCTCCGAAAAATTCCGAATTTCGAACTGCATACCAACTGTCAACAGAAGCTGAACTTCACTATTATGTGATGACCGTCATCCATGTCTAGACCATCATTACTCATTAGTCGAAAAGTGGCAGTCAGTCTATCCGGTTTGTGAGATTGTGATTTATGCATAGTTATTTGTTTGGGCTTACCGTTTGTAGGAGTAATTGACAATGTATGGCATATACTAGGGTCACAGGTGGAGACTACCTTTATACAGGGATCCAGGGCTCCAAAAAGTCTTAAGTTGTCCTTACCTGCAGTGACGTCTTAAGCCATGGGTCGTTTGGGCCGGGCCTAGGGCATCGTCTTGTTGTCGACTCAGCCATATTAAGATCATAATTCTAATAATTTCAAAAGTCAAATGTTATTTCCGTTTGTATTCTCCGAAAAATTAGGAATTTCGGACGATATATCAACTGGCTACATGTGATGACCATCATCCACTTACAGGCCTAGGCCTACCGCCATCCACCTGCATTACTCATGAAATCAAAAGGCGGCAGTCGGTCGTGCCGTTATTTGCGATTGTAAGCCATGCATATTTGTTTAGGGTTATTTTTTGTACGAGTATTTGACAACGTATGCTATATATGTACTCTCTACTTTTAAGTGTCATAGGTGTGGCCTATATTTGTGTAAGGGCCCAGGGCCTTAAAAAGTCTTAAGACGTTCCTGCTTACCTGTATGTATTCTATATGATACAGTTAATTGAACTTGAATAACTGTGGGGTCCCTTGGCACATTTTTTTAAGTTTAAAGGCAAGATTTCTGTTGGATACTTGTCAAGATTATGACCCTCTCCCCAGCCCAACTGTTGAGGAGCAGTTTTTATAAAAGATTTAAAATAAATATTAAAAATTTTATTTTGAAAACTGGATTCTGCGCTTATGAAAAAAAAAAAGTTACGATATTGCATTTAGTATTAAGTATCGATGTGTTTGAAAAATGAGCAATTCCTGATAATCGTTTTTAAAAAATAAAGAAGACAACTAATTACGAATTAAATAAGTGAAAAAAATGCTAGAAAAGAGTTATTTTTAAGAAAAAAGCACTTTCTATTTTCTTTCCCCCTATTATAATTTCGATTTTTCTTAAGGAAGGAACTTATTGTTGGGATTTTACGAATTAAAAACAATTTACTCATTTATTTATTGTCTTGGTTGATAATGAGGCAAAAAAATCTCTATTTCTAATGTTACCTCCTTAACGTAACAAAAAAATATGTGCCCTTGAATTCCTGAAATCGCGATCGGAAGCTATTTTTTGCACGAAATTGCCTTTTGTTTTGCTCACGTTATAGAGGGGAGAAATTTCTATACTCGTATGTACCCCATTACAATTTTCTTTAAACCCCCTTCTATGTCCCCCTCCATTTGTAGAAATGATTTATTCCGTGCACGCCAGAATACGCTTTTGAAGAAAGAAAAAAATTAAAAAAACACACCTAAACTGAAATTAAAAATAAAACAAAAACCATCTCACCTGTTGACCTTTACGTGTGGATGAAAAATATCACCCTCGGGCACAAGATGAGGCTATTTGGTTGATGGGGGGAGAAAAATGCTTAAGAGAGGGGTTGGAAAACAATTTTTCTTTGGGTAAGAGCTGTGAAATATTTAAAGTGAAATATTTAAATATGTGAGAAATAAAGATTAGTTCTTTTAGTAATAATTTTAAATATTATTAGCAATATTTATTTTTTGCAGGAATTTTTTTTTTAATTTTAAAGTTATTTTTTTATATTTTTTTTTTTCCTTTTTATTTTTTTCAGAAAAATTTCTTTTAAGTTACAAGTACCACAAAAAAAAAGAAAGAATTAAACAGAATTTTGAGTTTCGCTCAAATAATAACTTCCTTTTTTATTGTTCATAATATTTCGTAGTATAATATATAAGAGGAAATGAAAAGTATAAAAGTATTTAGAATTCCCATCAATTATTTTTAAAATTTAATTTTAACGTTATTAAATAGAAAATTAAATCAAATGGAAATTCTCAATGTTTGGGAAAATTATTATTTCTATGTTTTATTTTTAAAATATAAAGTAATAAATTGTTTTAAATTAATTTTTTTAATTTTAAAATCAAGTAATATTTTCAATCTATCAAATGAAAGTGGTATATAATAATTTTTGTAACGTGGCCCAGTTTTGCATTTTAGATATGCCTAATATAACAATTATTGAAAAGTTTGGTGTGTGTTAAATTTTAACATTCAATTTAATCGGAAATAACATTTCTTAAAATTACTTTTATAAATAAAATTTTGAATAAAAAAGATTTTGCTTCCATTTTAAATTGCGTACTAGAAATAAAAATGTGCTCAAGGTAACTCAAATAAATTCCACTTTGAGTAAAACTGAACATCCAGAATTACTTGTTTTACATTCAGTATTTATTATTATTTTTTAAATTTCCCCATTGCTATTTGGAGTAGGTAAAGTTAAACATCTTTATTTACAGGCATAAAAAATCGTTTGCTTTTATGTTAAGAAATGAAAATGTAGTTGCATTATCAAACGTGGTTATTATTACATAATGGTATTTTTTGTAATGAAGGTATGTTTATATCAATATTCGCATTGCTTTTAAGTTTAATTGAAAATTCTGAAAATTACTTTTTTTTTTACGTTCAAAGCATTTTTTTTTAAAAAATTTCCGTCTCGATTTTGGAATAGATAAATAAAAAAAATTAAACATTTTTATTTACAGACGTAAAAGATCGTTTGCTTTTATTTAAAAAAAAATGGAAAAAATATAATTATATTACCAAACATGGTTATTTATTACAGGATGCTGTTTTTTTAATGAAAATGTGTTTACATCAATATTCACATTATTTATGAGTTTTAAAATTGCGGATAATTGTGTATGTTAATATTTTACTTTTGTTACCCATTGTTTATTTATTTATTTTTTCATTGTGAATGGAGAATCGTAGCATTTTTTTTAATTTGACGGATCACTGTACTTTGAAATTCATGAAGCAAAAAAAAAAAGGATACAAACAAAACATAACTAATCACTTAGATATCCCCCCGTTCCTCCCCCCGAGTGTAATTTTTTTCTAACTCCAGCCCTGAAAAGGGTTTCTTTTTCAGGTGCGTAAATACCGACATTCTATGTTTTCTAAAAACCATTTGACATGTTATGTTTTTAAGTTACTAATGAAAGGAAGGGGAAAAAAATTGTTTTATCTTGGCCTTTTCAAGCACCTGTTAAGAGCTTCGGTCGTTTTAGTGGATAGAAAACATGGGCGTCACCAAACGGACGTTAGATATTAGTGGCTGTTTGATATAACATGTCACATTTCAGTGTTGAGTTATAAAAGAAAATAACGAAAGATCCTTTTCTAGGGCCTCATCTTCGGTACAAAAAAAAATGTTTCATTATTTTTCCTTTCACTATTTTAACGGCAGAAGATAATAATGAAAGAAGTTTTGATGGATTTTGATGTTTCGGATTCCGTTCTGCGACTGGTGCTTTTAAAAAAAGTTGTCAAACTCTGATAGCGATTTTGAAAGTGAACCGACTATGAAAGAATATGATTATATTTGACATTTCACTTTTTTTTAAGGGATGGGGGGGGATTCATGTTTCTTTTTATCAATTAATTAAAAAGTAGCTTTCAAGTCTATGATAAGTGTTGGAAATGTATTTCAAAGTCATACGTTTTTAACTTTCTCACTGTTTATAGTGAAAATGTAACCTTTTTTTCCAATACAAAATTATGTTATTTCCCTCTACTATAGAGAGACGGAAATGATTTAAACACCAACGATAAAGGAACAGATATTGAACCTTAAAAGTACAGATACTGCAGTATTATAAACAATGGTTAGGTCAGCTTTTATAAAATTTTATATGAAAGTGGGGTTTAACCAGTTTTGCGCTTAGCCAAGCTTCTCCTTTTTTGTTTATAATACTCAGCGAAATCATATTCAAAATAATGGAAAGAAGTTGTAAGAGGCCATTACAAGAGAAAAAGATAACCAACTTACCTGAAGCTGCATTCAAAAATACAAAGACCATGATGCAGTAACGTAACGTGCAATCCAGCATTATGGGGGGGAGCCAGATTTAAAGGGGCCCTGGCTTTGCAGGGGGCTAAATTTAATATTCTCCGTTATGCAACTGCCACGATGAATCTGTATAATAAACAAGTTATTGCCAGGTTATGGCTAAAAAGACAGTTTCAAAGCTCTAATAATCGTTGAATTGTAGCATAGCAAAAAGTACAAAATTATTTGTCAACTAATTTACTGAAATTTTTTCAAATTTCGCTAAAATATTTAAAAATTAATTTTTACAGTGTTCAGTGGGTATAAAATCAATTTTTTAAATTTTTTCATTTGTACTTTTATAATTTTCTATTAGATTTTGAATCGCCTTGTGAGTAGAGTAATCTTTTAGTCACATTTGCTCACCCAGTTATTTATGTGGCTTTGTTATAATGAAAGTATAGTAATAATATTATAATTCAAATTGAAATAAATTTGTTTTTCTTTCATAAAATTTTCGAAAAAAATATTTTTGTAAGTACATCGCATGTAATAATCTTTTCTGAATAATACTAATAAATTCACTTGAAATAAAATTCAACCTCAAAGAAGAAAAAATATATATTAAATTATTCTTAAATGATCGTCTTTAATGGGATCAAAGGAATTTCTCAAGGAAAATTTGTTGGGCTTACTACTGCTACATACACCGACGATTATATAAACTTCTGGTGGTTTTCTGTACTCGAAATTTTGATTATTAAAAAAGCATGCGTAAGAACACATAAACAACGCATTGACGTCATTTGGAGAATAGATCCAATCTAGATTGCAAAAATAATATCCTCTTCTGCAAAAGGCAGCTTAGCGCTAGATCAGCTGCTTCAGGTCGTGATCAGACTCTGTGCTTTGCAAACTGTGCTTTTTCCTTAAATTATACAAATTCGCGAAGTTTTTAATGGAGATATTCAGATGATATTCACAGAGAAAATGCTTTTTCCATGAGTATCCAAAACGGTTACTTAATTGAACTTTTGTATCCATTTCAGTAATGGTGCTGCCCTCTAGTGACGATAATATGAACCCTATAATAATATTTTACAGTAATGATGAAACAAATTTGTTGAATTTCATCCCAGAATATTATGTAATTTCTGAATGCTTTCTTTAAGTTAAATGTTTTTAAGTAATATTATATATATATATATATATATATATATATATATATATATATATATATATATATATATATATATATATATATATATATATATACTACCACCACTACACACCTTATTTTTAAAGGCAGGCACATTTAGGTCTGTTTCTTCCCTTTTTACAAAACTGAAAACTTTTTCTAAGATGGAGGTTTATAATCAAAATAAAAGATAATTTTTTGCTGAAATATGAACTGTAAATCTGGAACATGTATTCATTCTCTTTTGACACTAGGAAGTTTTTTTCTGTTACAATTTGCTTGAAATTAATTTTTAAATCATTGCAGGCTTAAATGGGGCAAATAAAGCAAAGAATGAAATTTATTAAGAAAAAAAATTGTTTTTGTAATAAGATTTATAATAAGGAAATATATATATATAGTATGAAAGAAATATTTAATGGAATGTATAAATAAGAAATATAGCTGGGAACATTTTTTCAAAGGCTAGATGAAATTCAAATAATTCGTCAAATTTGAGGCCAATCTATTCTCGAAGGAGCCATATACATTTTCAGTATTTTCTGAAAAGGGAAATCACAGCTAAGATTAATCTTCTAATTGTTGTTATGGTCAAATAGTTGAAATTATTAGTGTCAGACAATGACCTAGCGATGGGGGTATATGGTTTGTAAAACCCCCTTTCCAAATAAAAATTGCTGTATACAAAATTTGAATTTAAATGAGCTAAGATCGTGTTTGTAATTAGCTAAGATCGTGTTCGTAAATGCACTTACTATGTTATAAAGGGTGTTTTTTTTAGAGGTATAGAACTTTAAATTGCAATAAAACAACGATGTATTATTCGATTGACATGATTTTTTTTTATTCGAAAGATAATCTTATGGCATTACATTTTAAATGTGATTTCTGGCATAGGACTGCCACGGCTGGCTCGGATGTAGTCCAATCTGGACGTCCAATTTTCGATGACTTTTTCCAACATTTGTGGCCGTATATCGGCAATAACACGGCGAATGTTGTCTTCCAAATGGTCAAGCGTTTGTGGCTTATCCGCACAGACCAATGACTTTACATAGCCCCGCAAAAAATAGTCTAGCGGTGTTAAATCACAAGATCTTGGAGGCCGATTCACAGGCCCAAAACGTGAAATTAGGCGGTCACCCAACGTGTCTTTCAATAAATCGATTGTGGCACGAGCTGTGTGACATGTTGCGCCGTCTTGTTGGAACCACAGCTCCTGGACATCATGATTGTTCAATTCAGGAATGAAAGAGTTAGTAATCATGGCTCTATACCGATCACCATTGACTGTAACGTTGTGGCCTTCATCGTTTTTGAAGAAGGATTCCACCATCCCATAAAGCGCACCAAACAGTCAGTTTTTCTGGATGTAACGGTGTTTCGACATACACTTGTGGATTAGCTTCACTCCAAATGCGGCCGTTTTGTTTGTTGACGTAGCCATTCAACCAGAAGTGCGCTTCATCGCTAAACAAAATTCGCTTACGAAAATCGGGAACAACGGCAATCTCGTTTTGGGCCCATTCGACGAATATACGCCTTGCTTGATGATCGTTTTGATGAATTGCCAAACCAAACTGAGAATAAATCACTTGACAGCTGTTAAATCGGTCGCCATCTTGGAAAGTAATGCCAACTTAAACTTTTATACCTGGAAAAAAAACCACTCTTTATATACATTATGATATTTCAGTTTGTGCCATAGATGTTTTGACTCTCCTTAAGATGCTTGGCAATTAATTTGTTGTTTTAACCTAATGTGTTTTCTATTTAATTTCTGAAAATATAAATATAAACTCTATAATTTCTTTTCAGAAACACTTAATTTATATTCGTAATCCCATACTCCACATAAACAATCTTCTCTCCTTGGAAATGAAATTCGATAATTTTTAGATAGGATTTGAAGTGGGAAAACCCCCACCTCCCCCTAGAAAAATTTCTCGCTATGCTCCTGATGTCAGATGTAGATATTTGATAACTTATCTAGATTCCGATATTCCCAAACGGTATTTTCTTGTGCTTTGACGCGACATTTAAAAATCGTCTGCTACATTCGGAATATTTACACTTCCTGGGGTTAGCTCTCCTCCTGTCTCAGTAACAGGGGAAGGGGGGGATTTGAGGGATGTGAATGGATCAGGTTGAGCGTGGCATTCCTCACGTAGTCAACCACCCTCTTTTGACAAGTGCTACGCCGAATGTGTCGCGTAGGCCCTGTCAAATCTTGGTAATCGAAAAAGAGCCTCATTTTTATTCCTTCTTTGTGGCGCACGTGCTTTTTCGATTGATAATACATTTTCATGCGATGTTTTCGTAGATTTTCTTTTTTGAGGTGTGCTTATCTTAAAATAAAATACCGTAAAATTTCAGCGATGCACCCCCATTCAAAAGACTCTTTTCCATTTTAGAGTTCGAATTTTTACTTCATTCCTGGTTTCATAATTTTCATGCACATGTTCAGTTACTTATTTTATTTATTATTAATTATAAATGAAAAAAAAATTCCTTTTAAAATTGATTTTCAATAATAAGTTTCAGTTCTTAAGTTGCTTTTATTTTTACAAAATAATTTTCTAAATTATACATTTGTGGTTTGAAAATCGAAATTTCAACCTCTTATTGATAAATGTGTTTCTTACTTCAAAAGGAAGTAGAAATATTTTCGAGAGTTCAAGTTCTCGTCACAAGAAGAAAAATACATTTAAAAACTTCTTCCACTCTCATTTGTCAAATGTATCATTCGTTTGGGTGAATTTTAGTGTTTGTGAAATATTTATTTATTTATTGAAGCTAAATTTGGCCATTTGAGATTAATATTGAGAGATTTTAAGCAAGTTGCTTTGGGCCCTTTTCGGCTCCTCATAACGGGAGGTATAAATTTACTGTTCCCATATAAGAAGCTATCTAGCCAGTGGCCCATTAACATAAATCTGCTATTTGCATAGTTATATATGGACCTCTGTAATGTTAAGGCCAATCTAGAGTCTATTTTTAAAAACGCATCCCAGAAATCCAAAGGTAACCGTTATACCCTTTGATAGCACCGCTTTACAAATGGCTGAAACTGAAACCTTCAAATTTTTGGCTATTAAATTTCTCCGTTCCAGACTGGAAAGAACATTGACACAGTTACAGGCAACCAACCCACACATCTGCAAACTCGGGGGTCACTGAGTTCGCAAGGGTAGTTTTCACGAGCAAACATTGATCCCATCAACTTAAGACTGGGATGATGGAAAAGAAAAGCGATATTTAAGTAACACAACCTGTGATTGAGGTGTGGTCGAGGAAAGGTTAAACAATAAAAGAGATAACATGAAGAAGTTACTTTTGATGTCTCGTGTGCTTTTTCTGGCAAAGATGATCGCTTGAAGATGATGCCTGTAAAAAAATTAGGTTAGTGGGTTGTCAGATAATTCTTTTATAGGGTCAGAGTTGTGTGTTTAGAGAAAAATAACTGACTTCGAGTGATTCGGTATATGAAGAATATAACCTTGGGGGCTCTGGGAGGTATTGTTTTTAGTTCGTTTTGAAACGAGTGAAAAGTACTTATATTAAAAAAAATAAAGATTGTTTTTACAGTTGCGTGAAATCTATATAAAGGTTATGGCATCAATTGTTTCACGAGTTGATGAATTACCCATGATTTGATAAACGAAACCATATTCATAAAAATTTTTCTTGTTTTAAACACATCTGTGTTATGTAACCTGGTAAAGTTTTAAAATGAAGAGTTGTTTTATATAAATCCAGTTTTCTCAAATTAAGAACTAAATTGCCTCTTTACAAAAGTCTTATAAGATCTGCTCTGACTTATGCATCAGAGACTTGGCCATTGACTTTACGTGATGAGGAAGCTTCAGGAATTTTCGAGAGAAGATCTTACGCTGCATTCTTGGTGGGATCCATGTGAAGGGATCATGGAGAAGATCTAATTTAGAACTCTACAAAATTTGCAAATGACCTGATATTGTAAAATTCATCAAATTACAGAGACGTAAATGGGCTGATCACCTGGCTAGAATGGATGATGATCGTTGCTCCAAGATAATCTTTCTGGCAATGCCCATGGGAAATAGACCTGGGGTCAGACCCCCGTTAAGATGGATTGACTGTGTCGAAAAAGACCTAAAAATTTTAAAGGTCAAAAACTGGAAAACAGTTGCCAAAAGTAGGGATGCCTGGAGAAGATTTCTGGAGAAGGCCAGGGCCCACCTAGGGCTGTCGAACCCACGAAGAAGAGTGTCTTTAAAATATTTTATAAAATTTATTCAGTTATTTTTTGAAACGTGGCCGGCGTGCCATGAATTCGAGCCCCAGTGCTACTAAGACCCGCCGGCCGTGTAGAGGAATGCTGATGCACGTTAAATCTGTCAAACTCCAAGTCCTGTCGTTATATTGTAGTTTGGAGAGGAAGGAGCCAGCTTAGATGTCATCCTCTTCACTTGACCGAGGTTCAAGATTACAAAGTCCATCGCCAACAGCCCTCGTGTTGCTTTATAATGCAATGTTTATTTAACTCTCACTCATTCACTCTATTTCGCTTGTCATATCAATGTAACCCATTCTTAAACAAATCTTTAATTTACACCTTGGATTTGGGTAAAGAAAAATTCCTCTCTAGTTAAAAATTTTCTTCGGAATATACATATAATTACTGCGAAAAATTCTAAATATTTTAAAAGCAAGTTGAGAAATTCTTCAGTGATGTATTTCGCCATGAATCACGAATTCCTGTATGACATGTCACCCCTTTCAATGTTAGGCATAAATTTGAAAGTTTGATGGGGAAAAAATATTAAATTTTTGGAGTCATTCTAACGCTATATTTTCCACGAAAGTCTTGTAAAACAACTAAATTGAAGATGTTCCTGGCCTTTTTATATTAAAATTTATAATCGAACCAACACAGAAAAGCTTCATCTGTTTATTTTTTAAATCTGCGCTATGTTCTGATTCATGTCAAAATAAGTTTATATCTAAATATGGTCAGTAAAATTATCGGTAGTTTTCAAAATATAAAGAATGATAACTTGTCGGAGCAGTGCAGTTAATGCCCAGATGCCAAGTTTGGCTATTTTTAAGCTTGATAATGCGGTTAGTTAGTAACTTGGCGATCTTGCATAAACTTGGCGTCTGGGCATATACTGTATTTGTTCTGATAAGTGTATTACAGGTTGTGTGAAATTGATAAGGTTCAGCGGTTAAAAGCATAGGTGACTGGTTTCAATAAAATGTAACTATATTTTTCCTTTTTTTTTTTTAAAAAAAATGTTAAATACGAAATTCATTATATTTAAATAATCGGTATATTATTTTTAGTAAAAGTCCCCAATGTGACCGATAAAATTAATTTTTTTTTCTTTCTGTTTTCAACTTTCTTATTTTTTGTTGTGCTTTTTTCCTCTGTTTCTTCTTCCCGACGCTGCTGTAATTTCGTTCACAACCTGTACTTATCCCTTTTTAGCCCTTTCTGTTTCCCTTTTTGAAAAGCTGCGAAACTGTTACATCCGGTCTTTGAAGCTTACTGTTTAATAAGCTCTGTAAGCCGACCGTTTCTACGGCCATAGTCTTTTTGCACTCATTCATTTTTATGGTAGAACTAAAAAAAGACCACCCATACATACTAAGAATTTACCTGGAGCAGTGCTGCGTAATTGTTTCACAGCTTTGGCTGTAAAAGGCTGGTCTTTTGGTTTCTAGTACCCCTTTGTTATCGTGTTTTTTTATAGTTTAATGGTCTCATGATTTATTAAGACCGACATCACTAGCGACGAAGTGGAGACTGAGTTATCACTGTTATTTTGTTTGTTAATGTTAAATATGTCTGTTAATAGTATGTATAAACAAAACAAAAAAGCAAAGTTGTCTAGTTACGGAAAATGTTATGTATTGAGTTGATTGATATATATATATATATAATAGTTCCTTCGGATAAAGTGAAAAAATTATATTTTATTTCCCTGTGTATATATGGAAAATTTGAAAATTCTTTTTTATTTTTATTTTTGAAAAATGTGTCATTTGTAAACCAATATTTACTCTTAACAACCTTATGGTTCTGTAAGAGTTTTGACTTGATTTTCCATCAGTTCTAATGTACTTTAAGGTATCCGACAACGTTCGGAACCGTGATTTTAAAAAGGGCATAAATGGATACTTTTCATGACATTTAGTGTCACTTAGATTGGAATATATGCATAAAATTGTTTCAAGGACATTTTGACAAAAGAAATATTTAAAAACAATATTTCGGCAAAAAATTAACTTAGAATAACCTTTTTTCCAAATGTTCTCCTTTTGTGAAAAATGTTTCTATTTTAATAATATTTTGCCTGTCTATAGCTCAGACCTCTGTACAGAGGCTCAACTATGATTTTTGAAAAATTCACATTATTTTCAGAGTTTTCAGACCAATTGAAATAATTATCGGCGTTTTTTTCTTAAAATTTCTCCCTTCTGTTGTCGTAAAACATGGATAAACCCACTTCTAAGTTATGTATTTCAAAAATTCTAGTTGAGCCTCTGTACAGAGGTTTGAGCTATATACAGGCAAGATATTTTTATAATAGAAGAATTTTTCACAAAAGGAGAATATTTTGAAAATTGGTAATTCTATGTTCATTTTTTGTCAAAATATTGTACTTAAATAATTTTTTATTTTAATACTGTTAAAACAATTTTATATACATTTTCAAATCTAAGTGACACTAAATATCATAAATATTATCCATTCATACGCTTTTGCAAAATCACGGTTCCGAACGTAGTTGGATACATTAAAATAACTTTTGAAAAAAGCATGGAACTGGTAATTTTTATTCATGATCTTACCAAACCTTCAAGTTCATTTGATATCATTCTTTTTTCAGGCCGTGCAGTCCCAGCAGACCCGAAGCTTTGTCTTTCCAGAAGAAACATCTATGGGGAGATGACAACTTCCGTGTCTTTATTATGGAGAGTCCAGTTCATTTCACCATGGTAAATTTTATGACATTTTTTCGTTATTAAAATACTAGACTTTCCCCATATTCTTCGCTAGGCATTTCATTATATTCTACAATATAATGTCTAAATTCTAGCATTATGCTTTCGATGGTATTAAAAAAAATTCTTATATAGCCCTCGCCTCTTGATTTAAAAAAAAAACAAGACTTGAATTTCTAAAACGGAAGTGTATCTTTTACGCCCTAGCAACACTCTCCCCTCCCAAAGTCGCGATTCGTGCAAAACTGTTTCTGATTGGATCTCTATTCAACAAAAAAAATATGCCTGTTAAATTCCAAGTCCGTAGGTTTAATAGCTCAGAAACAGGAGTTTTTGTCTCTACCGTCCCCGTAGTGCAGTGATCCGCAACCTTTTTATCGCTGCGGACCGGTCAACGTTTGCCCCTCAGGGGCTCACCTTCTTTAGGTGAGTACGGGTGCCACAATCCCGTGGTACCCTAGTGATCTTTCCTTTTCCCTAGGGGTTTACTATCTTTGGTAAACACGGGTTTCACGAACCTGGGGTACCCTAGTGATCTTTCACTATTTTCGACCCTCCTTGTCATTCAATTTATATCCTTTCTTTTCCCGTCTAGATCACAGATTTCCCCAAATGTTTGGCGCAGTATATCCAGATTTGGCTCTTGCGCCATAAAATCTCACATTCACTCGCTCACCCGGTCAACGTTTGATAATTTTACCGTGGCCCGCTGAGTGTGCGACACGTTGATTGTTTATATTTTAGATTGTTTTGATTTAACAATTTTAATTTAGTTACTTTTAAATATGCCTTCAGAATAAAATATAGTTACACAAAAAATGAATTAAAGTGATTTAACGTGGAATATAAAGTGATTTCCGTAGAAAGTTGCGCAAATCCGAGAGAAATGCACCTCTTTAAATAAAATGGCAATAGTTTAATGTTCTTTAGGCGGCCCAGCACCATTTGATCCGCGGACCGGGGGTTGCGGATCACTGCCCTAGCGGATCTCTGCTCAACAAAAAGAAATATGCCTTCCAAATTTATAGTTTGTAGGTCCAAAAGTTTCGGAGATCTCGTAGTGAGTGAATGAATGGATGAGTGATTCGAAATGCTCCTATATCTCTATAAAGATTAACATTTAGTGATAAAATAAAAATGTGCTCTTTAAATAACAATTAAATATTTATGTGTAGATAATATAAATAATCGTTTAATCGAGATTACCGATAAGCCAATGTTTTTATGATAGGCGTAATAAAAAAAGGTGTTCGCCAGCTTGATTGGTTAATTTAAATTTTATTATAGAATAATATTTTTAAAGACTATTCTTTTAAGACGTATTTACTTCAAACATGTTTTTTCCCACCAATCATATATATATAAATGTTTACATTGGTATGAATAAAAAAAATGGTGTTTGTTCGATAAAATATGCAATTTTTGTGATTGCTGTGCAATCTGATGAAAAAAAATTCCTGTGTTAGAAATACCAGAAAAAGAATTAAGTCAAAGCAAGGAGATAATTTTAAACGTTGCGTTGTTGTTTAATCTCAAGAGATAATTTTGAGCTCTGCAGTATTATCAGCTGAAGTAAAATGATAACAATGTTTTGCTGAATCGATATTTGATAATGTCCCCTGGAGCGACATAGTTATTGTTTATGTTTTTCTGAACATTGTGAGTATTATTAATGTCTCATTCACTATTTATGAACAATTTTTGAAAAGTTTCTGAATTTTACTTGTGAATCAGTTTCCATGTGATATGCTTGGTTTATGCATCTGTGTTTTAAATTACGATTACGGTGGTAAGTAATGTCTTAGCGACAACTTAGCATTTTCTAGATAGTCAAGTAACATATTTCAGCGAGACAGGAGACGGCATTTTTCTATTTGAACCAATTTTTTATGAAATCGAATAGCTAATATTTGGTTAAACTCAAGTATTAAATCTTTATATCAAATGAAGTAGAACAATGTAACGGGGGGAACCCACTGAGTGACTCATCACTCCTGCTAGCCCTAGCATTGGGATCAGAGAGACTCTAATCCCAATCCTAGGGCTAGCAGTAGCTAGGTTGTTATATATAATCACATGTAACGCCATACCTATTCCTTTACGTATTATTATTATTATTGCTGATACCTATTAATAAATATTAAGGAATAGCCATATCATCACTGTTACAACAATGTGTTAATAATCATAGCATGCAAATTTGTTCGAAAATTTTCAACTTGCGTGTTTTAGCGAATGTAATTTAAATTTCAATAGATTTTTTTCATATGTGATTTTAAATTTTGCTTCCTTTTTAAACATTGCGAAAAATATAATAAATATCGCTTCTTGTACTTTTAGGGTGTACAGAAACAAGATAGGCATTTGTTTCTTTTCAATGACCTTCTTCTAGTTGCTAAACCAAGGTAAGCCTTCTCTTTTTTATTACGAATGTACATCGCGTTACCTTCACTTATCGCGTAAATTATCTCTTAATGATCTGTATAAAAGATGAATTTTAATGTCTTTGTTTTTTGCTTTATTGTGGATCGTTAAAATAATATATATATATATGGACGTATATATGTACGATTACTTTTTTTTACACGATAACCTTCTAAAAATCATGTTATTTAATTAAAACATTCTTAGTAAGTCGATAATGAGTAGTGTTTTTGTTCTCTTATAATTTTGTATAATTTATATTTCAACCCATGGAATAAATATAGTACTAATTAAATTTTATCTGTGTATTTTATTATAGATGTTTCCTTGCGAGTATTCTGTATTTTTTAGTTTGCTTTTATCGTCGGATATATTTTATTAAAGTTACACAATTTCTTTCTTTCTTTTGTACAGGTCCGGTGGCACCTACAAATTAAAAGAAAAGATTCGAATGAGTGAGATGTGGTTGTCTCAGTGTTTGGGGGATGTTTGCGAATCCATCAAATCACCGGCAACTTCGTTTGTCATTGGATGGCCCACTACAAACGTTGTAGTTACTTTCAGGTTAGAATATTATATATGTATAACAAACCTTCGTTTACGTTACGTACAAGCTTTTCGTTATTCTTGGAGATACATAAAATGTATCTGCCAAAAATCTACTGTTTTTCTTACTTACTGTTTTTCTTACAATTTTTTTTTTTTTTTTAAAAAAAAGACTTCCACTGAAATGAATTTCTTCCCTTCGCTTTTTGCATTTCATAATTAAAATCTTCATTTTGTCCTGAAATTTTATATTTAAAAGTTAATTAATGAAGTTTTAGTAAAGAATTCAATTAATTTTCGCGTGCAAAAGTAAATTGCTTTTGGCAGTGGCGTTCACCCATCCCCCCCTCCTTCATGAACCAGCAAATTTTTAATATTTTCCGAAGAGATTACCCTTTGGGGCTTCTGTCTGAGTGTTTTCTTAAAATATAAACTCCCTCCCCCCATAAGAGGTCATTGGCTTTTGGTAATTTTAAATAATAAAATCCTAAATTCAATTACTTTTCTCCTTCCATTTTACCGTTTTTTGTGTTAATGCTATTTCGATAAATGTTACTATTAGAAGTCGTTCTATAAAAATGACAGGTATTGATATATTCATATATATATATATATATATATATATATATATATATATATATATATATATATATATATATATATATATGCTATGAGAGGCCGAGTGGTTGCGTATCGCGCTTCCACACCACATGTCCAGACTTCTATCCTCGGGCTAGGCAAGGTCAACTCATCCCTTCATCCTTTCAATGGGTTGATAAATGAGCACCAACGTTGCTTGGGAACTAAACACTGAGGCTTTCGCTTCCGACTCACCACTTGATTGAGACATCTGCTCATGCACCTAAGCGTCCAAAGATTACGCATACTGAAATGGGCACATGGGCTGTTGCGCCACTGAGTTTAGTTTATGTATGCCATATTTCATGTATAAATATCTCACATTTTCTTTGCTTTGGTTTTGAAAATTTTTTAGAACGAGATAATTTATTTTCTCTTGCTTCTGGAAATGAATTACAAGAGTTTATTTTTATAATGTTCCATTTTAATAGAAGGAAGTGTCGAATTTTTCTCTAGTTGTTTGCGCAATTTTTGTTGAAAATAATGTTGTACTAATTTCGTACTTTAATAACATATATTAATACAGGGTGAAAAAAAAGCAACAATTTATTGTTACTTTTTATTTATAAGAGTTTACAAAAAACTTGATTATTAGAGTGTTGAGAGTAGAATCGTTAATCGCCGTAGATAGTATGTAATCCTGTATACCAGTTAATAATCCTGTATACCAGTTAATACATTTAAGTTTCTTCGTATTTCACTTACAAGTGCTTCCCAAAGTGCAACTTAGAAAGTGTTTAAATGTCTCCTTTCCCATAGATTTCGATCGGAAATCGAAATATTTTCTTGGAAAAATGAAAGAAAAACGTATTTTATCTCTTGGCTAATGACTAAACCCAGGTAGGTTTAGTATTGACAGGTGAATAGTATTCACAAATTGCCGGACAGGCTGGAGTCAGGTTTTCTAAACGGGGACTTTTTCCAGGTGTCTTTGAAACGCCCCCTCCTATATACACACCGTCTGCTTCATTTCTAGGAAGTACTCTTTACCTTTTGTGCCTTTCCTGTTCTTGTCGAGGTTTCCGTAAATAGTTAACCTTATAACCTTATTTTCGAACCATACACACCTTTTTACTACTTTTATTTGGGTATTTTTTTATGCGAATAAAGAAGTTTTAAGGTGATTACTTTCGAAACCGTGATTTTAAAAAGTGTAAATGAATTTTTTTATATTTAGTGTTACTTGAATTAGAATATACATGTAAACTTTTTTTAAGAATATTAACATTAGAAAAAGTTACTGCAATACAATTTTTTGGCAAATAAAAAAAAGGATGATAAAAAAACATTCTTTTTTTATCAAAATTGCTGCTATAATAATTATAGCTAGGACTTCTATACCGGGGTCGAACTAAAAGTTTTTAAAAATTCACATTATTTTCTGAGTTACGATAAATTGAAAGAATAACATGTTTTGTTTTTTAAATTTCTCTACTTTATTATAAAATACGAATGTTCTAAGTTATATGTTTCTAAAGTCTCAGTTCAACCCGGGTATAGAAGTCCTAGCTCTTTCTCTCTATATAGGCAAAATATTATTGTAGAAGCATTTTTTTTATGCAAGGAAAATGTTTCAAAAATTGCATTTAAAAATTTTTTTCTTGCAAAAATATTCTTAAAACTATTTTATATGTATGTTCTAATTCAAATGATTCTAAGTATCAAACAAATTATTTATCTCTACCAGTGGCGCACACAAGGAGTTGTCCAAGGGTCCGAATCCTCTTCCCTTCAATCCTTGAATTTTTTTTTTCGATTCATTATAATTCTATGTATACAGTACGTAAAATTTAATTATTTGTTGTTAAGAATTTTATTAATTAATGCTAATTATTTATTCAATAATTTATTTTTAATTATTTTTTATTCCCGACAATCGACAAAATCAAAAGAATGTGTTTGACGACGCATTGTAGTATGATATATGAGAATGATAGACTTTCGACCATGACCCTTTGAAAAATTCCTGTGTGCGCCACTGATCTACGCTCTTTATCAAAATCACGGTTAGGAACGTAGAACCTTAAATCGGATTCATCATTCGAATACTACTGTAGAATAACTGGATATATTCATTGTTACAATCTTTGTGCATGTGTGAATGAGCTATTCATAATGAACAATGAATCATAACAATCCATATTCATTTTCTCTCAATCCTACCTTCCCTTGTCCTTTATAATTTCTATCCATCTCTGGCATTTTCATAAAAACTGTCAAATCCAAAGCTGTGGGGATTTGTCGTCTTCGAGGTAATAGATTGCCTGGACCTGGGAGGGGTCAGGCTCAGAGGGACGTTCTGTTTGACCTTCCTGCATGCCTTGGGGGGATTTGACAGATAAGGTATCCTTCCCCCCACACCTGCAACAACACTGGGTTCTCTGTTGTGGTGCACGTACTTAGTCATTGTATTTAGTGGCTCGGTCCAGTTCAGTCTGCTGACTTCGACGTTGCGGTTTGTAGTGGGTTGTGTTCTATAGTAGGAAGTGGAATATCAGGATTGTGTGTGTGTGTGTGTGCGGTTACGTAATAGTGTATTTACATGATGTTTTGGGGTATTTCTTGTGCTTCTATTTTAAAATATTGGTAAGAGGAATTTTATTTTGTATAGTTGACTTTTGTATTGTTTATTGCCATTGAAAACTTGTTGATTTTTAACATTATTGGCCGTCTGATGCATATGTGTTGGAACGAACTGTTATTTTTATGTGTATCCGATTCACACCCACAATATGCGCTGTTACTTTAATAATTTGTTTTCCGATCGTCTTTATCTTAAGATTTTACTTATTTAGCTTAATATATTTATTATTTAAATAAGAGGTTCTCTCTTATCCTTTTCCGGGCCTATAATCATATCACGTGGTCTTGCACGTCCTTTAGTATGCTAGATTTTTTCTCTCCTGAATTATTATTATTTATCATGAAGATGTGTCTGTAATAAGAATTTAATTAATTTGTTTTGATTTTTTTTTAGTTTGCATTCCTCGAAATAATTTCTTATACCCCAAATTAGGAATCTCTGATTTAAATTACTAGTTCATACTTATATTTTTTCCTATTTAGTTATTCAAGCGGAGATTTCGCGATTTTTTTTAAAAAAATTATAATTATCTCTTGCATGTAGGTAAACGTTATAATGTATCTCTGTTTTGCTATAGAATTTACTCGGAAATACATTCTCAATAAACATTAGAAGTCAAGTTATAGTTTCTATCCTCGCAAAAAATAGTAAATTAAATTTGTGATTGTTTTTCTTGCTTTTAATAGAATGTTTAAAATAAAATATGATCTTCGATCACTATATTCTTTAACATATTTAAATTTAAATTTATTATTATTATTATTGATGTATGATTTACATGTTTGCTTTCAATTTGGTGTTTACATATAGTGTTAACATATGGTTTTAAACAGATTTTGCTTACAATATGGTGGTAAAATATCGCCAGCATTAAAAAAATCGAATTCATGGAAATGATATTTTACTTAATTTTAAATGAACTTTCAAAAGTTAATCTTTGTTTAAAAAGTTTTTTTTTTATCAAATTGTACATCGGATTGCATGTTGTTTCAAAATATAAACTGCGATAAAGATATAGCACTCGATGTATGAGTCATCAACATTTACACTCCATTGATTACTACAGATTGCAACAAATGTACAAATGTTATTTCCTGAATAATATTTTGTTGAATTCATACTATAATCGCATGACTAATTGATTAATGTTCCAGTTGTATAACTTGATACGCTTGTTTCTATTATTTTAATTAGTTATTTTACTTTCTTTAATAAATTCGTTTCGAAAATTTTAATAGTTATTCGAACTAAATAGCCAGTAATATGTGTAATGCATGAATAATGGAATTAATATAGTTATAACAAAAGATATATAATAAATGATAAATATCAAAATTTTATACTTGAAAAGGCATTTTAATGTTTTTATTTGAATTATTCTAATTATTTGACACAAGGAAGAATTTTTAAAGTTATTTATTTCAACTTCAATTGAGGAATGAATGATGCAAACTCGAAGTAATTTTCTTTGCTTCAAAAATATATTAGTTTGTGTGGTTTTCTCACTAAAACCCCAGTTCACAGTGCTTTTCAAAATCTAACTTAGTCTCTCCCCCCCCATATATTTACTTTTCCCGTCGTCGACATCGGTACTGTCACCGGCGCCATCAGCAGTTAGTTTTATCTCTTTTTAGTGTATTTCAGTATTTTAGATAAAATCGTTGTAGTCCGTATCCACTGTTGACAAACTGGGAAATAACTTTTTTACTCAATAGAGGGGGAAAAAATCCTTGAAACACGTGTATGATTATATCAACATGGCGCCACCTGTGTTTAGCATTTGATTAGGTCAGGCTTTACGTATTTTTCATACTTTAATCATAGACATAAATTTAAAGCGATAAAATGGCCTCTATTATGTAAGCTAACTGTTTGTTTTAGGACTGAAGGATAGAGCTTTGTATATATATATAGTCAAAATTCTCTACTAAAGGGACATAAATAAACAATAATTATCAAAACTAAAAAAATCGAAATTGCAAGATAACCCGACATTAGATTTTAGAAAGGAAAGATTAGAAATTAAAATATAAAATATGGATGCTACAGTATTATAAACATTGCTGAGACTTAGGACACATCTTATATATAAAATAATTTATATAAAAGTGGGGCTCATGTGCATATATATATATATATATATATATATATATATATATATATATATATATCAGATAGAATTAAAAAGGTCTGTGAAAGAAAGAATGTGGATCTTTTTTTTAAAAATCAATATTAATATTTTTTTAACATTTTCGTTAAAACATTATAACATTTAAGAAAAAAAAATTAAAAAGTTATACATAATACTAGAGGACCCGACAGACGTTATCCTATACACACATCTTAAATTCAAAATAAAAGATTTTTTGAATATTTGATACTGCGATCGTAGCTCAGTTTACCGGATCCAATGTAAAACATTCCAAGATCACAACAATTTATAAATAAAGAATTAATTAAATAAACATTTCTAAACCGAATTATAAATCTAAACCATTCTCGAGTCCACTGGAACAGACAAAAACTTTCATCAAAATCGGTCCAGCCGTTTAGGAGGAGTTCAGTTATATACACACGCACAGAAGAATTACATATATAAAGTTTATTTGAAAATATATTAATTAAAAACGCTAAAAAGCGTGAATCGTCTGCATTTTCGTAAGAATAAATACCGGGTTTGGCCAGTTTGGCTGAAAAAACAATTTTCGATGCCAACTTACGTCTTTTTCAATTCCCACTATTAGCTCACGATCTCTATACATATTTTATTTGTTTGTTTGTTTATTTATTTATTTATCTTGGTGGAATTTTCGATCGTTAATAAAATACATTTTAAAGCGCTCAATTGAGCTGAAATGTAATGTAAATGTAATGAAATGTAATGTATCTTTTCTATTTGCGCCGTCTTCATTTATAATTCTAAACTCCAGTTACAGATTAAAAAAAAAAGTCGAAATGAGCATCAAGAATAATTATTTTGGATGGCAGTACAATAATTTAATTATAATTAATAAAAAATGATTAAAACTAATTATTTAGAAAATTACAAATACAGCCACGTTGGCAATTTAGCGACCCTTTTGGCGATTTATGTCAAAATTTGAAAAGGTTTTTTTCTCACGTGTTAAAGCATTCAGTCGAAAGGAAATTTTATTTTATAACAATAGCGTTGTTACAACAATGCAGGTGAATGTTGAGTTGTATTGTTTGAATGTTTTTAATTAATATCTTCTTAACTAATTGCGATATCGGAACGAATTGTGAATCTAAACCATTCTCGAATTTACTTGAACCCACACAAAAAATTTCATCGAAATCGGTCCAGGCGTTTAGGAGGAGTTTAGTGACAAAAACACACGTACAGAAGATTTTTATATATAAAGATAAGCGCTTATAGGGGGTAAATCATCTAACTTTTCTATTTGCGCCGTCTTCATTTATAATTATAAACTCCCAGTTATAGATTAAAAAAAAAGAAGTCGAAATGAGCATCAAGAATAATTATAGAAGAATGAATGAAAATGTGTTATTGCAGCCTTACGAACTATTCTGTATTTGAACAAATATCGTTCCATTTTTTTCGCACTAGAATTTTATCTATCAGGTTCTTTTCAAAGCTGACATTTTTTTATTAGTTTTAATCTTCAGTTTGCTTAGAAACCTGAAATAGGAACATGCAAAATCGACTATTTATTCTGACGATACACAAGTACATATAAAGAGAGAAATGTTATTTTTATCTAGTATCGATACTTGTCAAAGTTGTAAGGAGAACACTTGTGTCCACTAGCAACGTTTTTTATCTGTTTGAGTATTGATATAACTCTCTTATCGGATTCAATTTTTAATAACAAGCTTAAAAAAACAATGTGGCTATGCAGGTGCTATTTTTAAGCGATAGAATCTGATGCTTCCTTTGATGTATTTTGTTTTAAGATGGGTTTGTTCACTCATAAAAAACAGTAATTATACGAAGCTTATTGACAAATTTTTGCATAATTTCAATTTTGTTTTACTAGAGCTGTTTATTATTATTATTGTTATTCCTTTGCTTTTTATTGAGCATTATTTTTACGAAAGAAATTAATGTGTGATCTGTACATTAAACGTTGTGTAATGTGTATGGTATATCGACGATGGTAGGTTTACCGACAGCTAATGTTAGTAAAAAAAAAAAGAAAAACTAGAAATGAGTAATATATTTTTTCCTTTATTGCATTTGTTTTTATTGTAAAAAAAAAGATATGAATAACGAAACTTCGCGTTAATTGCTTGCTGAAGTTTCATTTATCATTATTTTGAAACTTAATTGAAAATAGCTTTCTCGGAGGGGGAGGGGATGCTCTTTTGAAAAGACAAATTTTGTGTTGTTTATCATTTTTGTGGTATAAATTAAGAGAACTTCTACCGCACATAATTCTATACTTTTTTTTTATAAAACTTATAATCTCAATATTTTTGAAACCTCCTTTTCGCATTATATAATAGTTACTTGTATGAGCTGGATACTTTGCTTCAATGGCGTAGCTAGTTCTGAGGGGCCCTGTATCAAAATTCTTTCGAGACTCTTTTTTTTTTTTTTTTTTTTTTTTTTTTAGATACGGAAGCCTTGTTAGTGGACTGTAGTTACACATGTTGGGGCCCCGTATCATTGATACGGAGGTAGCTACGCTTTGCTGCCCTGCTTTGCTTGTACGTTTAGTTATAAATATGTTTTTCGTGAAATAAAAAAAAAAGATCAATTATTTATATGAATAAATCGTAAATAAGTGGTTATACACCAAGCTGCCTTTTTCTTGTTCCTTTTCCCTCTTTACCCTTGACAAAATCAGCATTATTCTTGGAACGTTTTGATTTTAACGTTGAGAAAGCTGATTCTTTCCAGTGCAGGTTTATCCACTGGGTGCTTGGGGCGGGCGCACAGGGACCCGGGGCCCAAATAAGCTGGACTAGATTTTTCTTGGATCCTCCAGCGCCCAGTGCCCGAAACGAACTTAAACCGGCACTGGTTCTTTCAATATACCGGTTGAAACATTTTTTTGTCGTATATAAAAGTTTCGATTTCAAATTGAAGTCTTCATAGAATAAAATTAGATCGTATAAAATTTAGATAATTATCTTTTCAGTTTTACTTAAATAAAAAAAACCAAAGATAAGGGTTAACGAAGCTGACGTCATTTAAAATATTTTATTTTTTGTTATCGTTTTCTTTAGCTCATTTTTTTTAATATATTTTTTTTTTATTTTCGTCAGGTATGAAATTGTTTTGAATTGAATTTTATAATGTTTTTTGAGACATCCAATGCCCGAGGTAGCCTTATAGTCATGGCCACGAACTTCTGTGGCTGATACATGCTAAATCTGTTGTAACTCAGTCCTCAAGCGGGTCTGGTGTGGAAGTTGGGTGTCGACTTTGATGTCGTCCTCGTCACTTGAATTCAAAAACGGTTCAAAATTACGAGGTCCGTCGCCAATAGCCTCACGTTGCTTTAAAATGTGTGTGTATTTTGAATTAGGAGTTTTAACAATCAAAAATTTTAGTTTCTGTTGGTAAATGAACTAAAAGTGTTCAATATGCACATGTAATGTGATCCAAGAAAATGTTTACTTTTTACTAACTACTAATTATTTCTCTTGCAGTTCTTTGAAAACAAAAGATTTGTGGCAACAGAAACTCTTACAGTAAGTATTTATTTCCATCATTCAGAATAAATAATCTAATTTTAATTTTAAAAAAATACTCATACTTATTTCATTTTAATAATATTGAGTTTAAATTAAAATTAAATATATATGTACTTTTTTATTTACTTTTAAATTTATTTGGGAAGAAGCACTGCTAATATTTAAATCCGAAGAATGATTTTCGGTTGCATCTGCTACGTAACGAATTTAAAATTTATTTTGTTTTTATCTATTGCCATTCCGATTTAAGTGATATGCAACTTAAAAATAATCATGATTTTAATGAGTACTTCAATTTTTTTGCACGAATTGCATCGAAATAATGAACTGATAAATGATAAAATGTCGTAAATTTGAACGAAATTCATTGGCATCATATAAAAATTATCAAATTATAGGAAGAATTTAAAGGTTAGTTTTTTTGTGTTTCAATTTTTTTCTAATGTAGTTCTCAAGTTTTGCTTCACGTTTAATAATAATACCGTTGGAGGAATACTATAAAAAACCCTCGATATTTTTACATGAAATTATAAGTTTTTTTTAAATAAATGAAATAATTTTAAAGGGATTTTCTTTTATTTTTACACTAGCGGTTTTTTCACCATTGGATAAGCAATTTCATATATAAATTGTTGCATTACCCGTTGCGCAACTTAGTTTTTTTTTTTTTCATATCGGCCATGGGTGATTCAATTGCAGAAAGTAACGATGGTAAAGCGGAAATTATTTCAAGTCAAACCAAAGACGATTGTAAAGGAGTTGCAGAATGTTTCAAATCACCCGCTGGAATCGAAACGCAAAATTCTACATTGGCGAGACGACCGCAGAGGAGGCACTTTCCTGAAAAAAATATCAGCACAATTTTTCCAGACGAAAATTCTGGGGGTGATGCATTTCCCTGCCAAAAAGAATCTTCTTGTTTTAAAAAAACAAAAGGATTATGGAATGAAAAACGTTACAATTAATGAAAACAGAAGTCAAAACTTTGTTTAGAATAGTTATTTTCTTTATTATAGCTGTTGAATTTTAAAAAATGGATTTTTTTGGTGATAAGGCAAAATTGTGCTTCTTAGATGAATCTTCAATTTTAAATTACTTGTTGCAATTGTACTATTCCGCTGTAAAATAAATATATATTTTTGGATTGGAATTTTTTTTTTTTGTATGAAGCTATACAGTTAGTTGTATTCAATAATGTGCTTTTGTGTTGATTTTTAAATAATTTTTAAACTCATCAAAATTTTTCCTTGTTTTCAGATTAATTGAAGAATCCAAAGAAAAAGAGGGACAATCTCAAACTTCTATTCAAATTTCTTTTCGGAAGCCTGAAACTGGGGAAGAAACTGTAAGTTTTTCAAAATAATTTTTAAGAATTTGTATTTCTGAATTCAAATTTCTTATGAATTCTCTTTTCTTTTTCCTGAAGTAATTGCTATAAATGAAATTTTTTATCTTTTTTCACTTAATTTTTAAGATATAATTCATTAGTAAAAAAATTCATGATTTCTATAAAATTTTATTTTTAAATATGAATTATAATACTTATGCAGATTATTTGTATGATATTCTCTCAGTTATATTTAAGTTTTTAATGCATTATTTATTTCTGTTTAAATTAACAGGATTTAAACTACATTATATTAAAATGTTTTTTTTTGTATGTTTCTGTATAATATTGATATCTTTTGTAATATATCACTAAAAGTACACTGATTTAAAAATACATATATTTATTTATTAAAATGATTATTATTGTAAAAAGTTTGTATTTTATTATTTATAGAAATTGCTTTTTGTTTATGTCTATGTGTTGAAATAATTACCTTTAGAACAAATTACATAAAAAAATTATATATATATATATATATATATATATATATATATATATATATTGCTCATTTTTCCATTTTTTTTTTTTATTTCAGTATAAAACTATTAAAGTCGACAACAGATTAACAGTTCAAGATACCATTAAACGTATTCTTCAATCACTTGGCTATCCAGTAAGTAACATGAATGATTATTTTTTTTTATCAATTCTACTGATTCCAGCCAGCTGGAATACTTTCTATTTTTCTTATATTAGTACAAGTAGAATATCACCACTGCCGCGTTGCGTGGTTAGGCATTCTTCACTACAACACGGTTGAATTAAATAACAATAAACATTTATTAACTTTAAAGATTAAATGAGCAATTAAGAGGTAAACTTCTAAAAACTACAACACATGGTGAATCAGGCACGCTACAAGAATAACAGATCAATTCAGTTCAGTTTTGGAGTCGTTATGTTGAGCTGTAAGGTCGCTGCAAATGTATATAATTTACCCTTGTAATCTTTATTGAAATAACTAAATTTTGTCTGTATGTTATGTAAAAAATTTTGCTGAATTAATTTGTTTTCTTTGTAGGAAAATGGAATAAAAGATTATAAATTATGGGTGAAAACTGGTAAAGATGAGGCACCCTATCCTTTAATAGGTAATTATCTAAAAATATTTTAAGTTTTCTTTTATAGATGTTATGAATATTCTGCAATAAGTTTTTAAATATGTTACAATTTCTTTAATATTATTATTATTTTACACTAGGTCATGAGTATCCTTTTAGCATCAAGATGAACTTCATTAGAGAACTATTAAGGAGATCTGATTTGGATCTTCGAAATTTAAACAACATTAGTACAGATACCAAATGCTATTTCATTCTTCGAAAGAACAGCTTTAATAATTCAACTAGAGTTGGTATGTCAATTTTTATTTTGACTGATAGAATACACTATTCATTGTTTTACAAAATTATTTTTTATCATAGGATTTGAAATCAAATTAAATAATCTTTCGTTAAACAGCTGAACATTGTTTGAAATAACTATATTATCATTTTATATTCTGTGAAATCAGTTCATACGATGGTCAGGATAGTGGAAAGAATTGACAGTTTATTTTACGACCATTGAGTTTCTTTTTAATTATAACGTTACTAAACGACAACCTTTCTGATGATTCCTAATTTTAATTATTGAATAAAAATGAAATTCTTCTGCAATGTTTCCTTCTGTACTAAATCTTTTTTTATATATATTTATTTTTTATTTATTTATCTATTTTTTTTTAATTAAGATCCAAGAGTACAAAAGAAAAGAAAAAAGCATAGACGTCCCCATCCAAAAATAAATTGGTTGTTCAGGAAACCTGCTTCCAAACATGATTCTGTTGATAGTGGCAATAGCAGTCCTCCACCCCATAATTTATTTGGACTCCCTCTTTGGAAGTTATGCCCAGATAATGTGATCCCCAAACCTGTAATGGTAAGTATATTTCCATTTCATTTTAATTTATTTTCAACTCTGTCTTAATTTTGTATTTTCTTGCATTATACTTTCATATAAACTGAAGTATTTTTTATTTTATTACAGACTATGCTAGTTCAACTATTTCAGCAAGGACCATATACAGTTGGTATTTTCCGTAAATCGGCTAATGCTCGAGCTTGTCGAGAATTGAAAGAGAAGCTAGAAGCTGATCCAGAATGTGACATAAGCAATGTTTCTGTTATTGTTCTTTCATCAGTTTTCAAGGTACAATATTATTGTAATGTTAATATTCTCTAATATTTGAAGTATTCTTTAAATGTAGTTTTAATATATAAAATTAATATACAACTAATATGAAGTCATTGATAAATTTCTTATATTTATCACATTACTTAATGACTCTTGTCAAAATTACTTGTCTGTTGCAAAAATATTTTGATGTGTGTGTGTGTACTTTTTATATTTTATCTCCAATTGTTAAATTTTAATTCCGTTTTTTAGGAATTCTTGAGAAGTCTTCCAGATTGCCTTCTCCATTCTGATTTATATAAAAACTGGTTACAAGCTGTGTCTTTTGAATCTGAATGGGAATGTAAGAAGCGGGTTTTAAGGTAAGTATTTTTATTTATTCAATGTTTTTATGAAAATAGGTGTGTTAAAATAACATGTATAAAAGGAATAAACTTAAGCTATTAATTTGATAAAGACAAGTAGTCTTGAAAGCGAATAATTTTTTTCATAAAATTAATTTTAGGATTCAGAGTGATTTCAAATTTATTATTCTACAGGTTACTGCTATTGAAATGAAAATGTTACAGCTATTGAAATGAAAACAAAAATAATTTTCTTTGATTCCTTTTAGTTTATTGGCTCAACTTCCACCTCAAAATATTCGACTTCTGCAATACTTGTTGTGCATGTTATGGTACATAGCTCAACATTCTTCAGAGAATAAAATGTCTTCCATGAATTTGGCTGTCTGTATTGGGCCAACTCTTTTAAACCCAGGAAAATTTCAATCTCCAGCTTTGCAACAAGAGGTAATTTTTCTTCTATGCTTTTAATATTTATTGTTTTCAATCTTTCAATAACATTTTTGTGTTGCTACAATTTTTACTACAATCAATTAATATATTATCTGGTGCTGAATTAATGTAATATAAAGAGTTGTGCAGTAGTATGTTGTAAAGCCAAGTCGATTGATTGAATATTAACGTTGCACTGTTCAGCTACACGAGGGCTTTTGGCGACAGACCACGTAATTTTGAACCATGGTCAAGTGACGTGGACGACACCTGAGCTGGCACCCCCTCTCTTAACAACCACACCACACCAACGGGAGGACGTTTCAGCTCTCGACAGATTTAACGTGCATCGCTGCCCTACACGGCGGGTCTTTAGTGGTACTGGGCTCGAACTCGTGACATACCTACCATGGTCCGATACCCTAACCACTGGGCTACCGTAGCCCTGTAAAGCCAAGTCGAAGAAACATCTGTGTGAAATCAAATATTTTGTTTATTAATGTTTTATCTAATTACTCAGCTAAATAGAAATCTTCAGCAAATATTATAATTTTTGTCAATAGCATGTTATTGACTTCTACGTGTCATAATTGTACAATTTCTTATTGGTAGTTAACAAGTATTTTAATATGTTTTAGGATGTTGCTGAAAGAGTGCCCAAGACTGTGGCCTTCTTGATTGACCACTGCGCTGAATTGTTTGGTGACCAAGTTCTGCAACTGCTTGGTCCATTTCCTGAAAGAGATAATTCCAGACAAGATTCTGGTGCTGAAGAATCGGACAGTTTGCATAGCCTACATGATCTTGCAAGTAAGTATCATAATTACAAGTATATCTATTGCATTCTCTTTTAATTACTGGTTAAAAACTATTTACACGAATTTGTTTTTAACATTGTGCTTGATATTAATTTTTATGTCTGTAATAAAATTATTAATTTTGACTAAAGTACAAATTTATAAGAAGTCATTTGAAAGAATTTAAAAATTGATATTAGCTTTTTTCTTCCCTCAATAAAATAATTACATAATGTCGAAAAAATACCACTGAATTTAATTCGAAAATTTTTCTTTTCAACTTCTAATTTACAAAGTTTTCCTACCTCTAAGAACAAATTAGTAAATGCTGAATAGCACATTTATTTTAAATTATATAATATATATATGTAACACACGGTTTATTTCGAAGACCGAAATGTAGATGGCGGTACTTGTAATGAAAGTGTTACCGAGCGAAGCCCTGTATTACCACCAGAGAGAGTTGGGATTTGGATGAGTAAACATTACTCGTCTCGCTGTCCAATCCTGGACTATGTAATAAATATAATTTCCCCTTATTTTCTCTAAATGTTTAACCTGTATTATGTCTAAATGTCTGTCCATTGTAACTGTGTTATTTTATGTCATTAAAACTATTTTAAATTTCCCCGAGATCTTATCCATTATTTTGGTTTACCCACTAATGACGTAGGAGAACCGTTACATATATATATATATATATGATAAAAAATACTAAGCATGAAATATGTTACATTTTTCATTTTTAGGAGAGAAATTAATTTAAAAAATAAAAATTCCTTTCAAGTCAATTTATTTATCATTCAAATTATTTCTCAAAAAAATTACATTGATTCAATAGCTTACAATTTATTACTGTTCAGTTGGGCAATATAACTGCTGTATCTGAAGTGTATATGCTTGTTTAGATTAATTTTTTTTTTAGTTATTTAAGAAAAAGGTTTATCAAATCTCTTTTAGTTTCACAATATTAAATTTCCTTCATTTTTTAAATTATAGGTCAATATAGAAGAGATGACTCATCAATTGACAGTCTGGATCGTGATTTCCTAGATGAAATAGAACCTAGTCCCAAATTGCCATGTAAAAGTAAGATGTCTCTCACTAATCTGAGCAGAGACTCTGGACTCACTCTTAGTGATACTCAACTGTATACACCTGAAGAAGAAGTTGAAAGTGAATCTTCCAGTGCAGATAGTCGTCGAGGCCACTCTGCTGCTCTGACAAAAAGTGTTCCTCACCTTGATACTGCAGGCATTGATTGCAACACAGCATCTTATAGCAAAAATGCTGGCATTAGTATTGATGGCTCTTGCCATGATGTTGTTCGTAAAAGACGCCAGGGCATGGAAGCCCACAGAACTAAATCACTTGCTGCATGCTCTACATATGCTCACCAAGATTATTACTATGACGGAAGTCCTCATCTGCCTTTACAGCTGTCCCAATCATATAGTTATAGCATGCAACAAGACTTAATGGATAGAGGGTATGATAATTTTGTACGTAACTATCACAATCCTGTTAGGAGGCGGGATGTTCGTGGACGTTCAACTGCTCAAAGACCAATAGTGTCTGCAGTTGAACCAATGGATGATTATGTAGAAGGAACTTTGAGAAGAAGTGCATCAGAAGAGAGTCTCATGCAGAACTATATAAGTTCATCTGCTTCGAAGAGAATGCTTAATCAAAGGAAACGTAGAGCCCCATCTCCTCCCAATCAAAAAGGCACGATGTCTGCTCCATGCAGTACCAAAAAAATTGATCATTCTGTCAATAATGTATCTCATGAACTGTCTAACACATCTGTTGGCAGAACCCCTGATCGGCATGCTGTATGGTTCGCCACTCATTCTCGAAGAACTGATTGGAAAAGAAGTCAGTCCACTTCTAAAATTGATGAGATTGATCAGGCTCATGATTCTAGTACATTATCCTTAGTATCTAGTGAGGACAGTACACCCCAGGTATCTCGTAGCAGCAGCAGAGTGCAAGAATTGAGCTCAAAGTCCCACAGCGATCTCTATGCAATGTATTATAGTCCACCAAGAGTTAATAGTGTATGTAGCTCAACTTCTGATGGGAGTCAGCAATCTCACAATTCTCGTTGTTCTCAATCTTCCATAAAGTCTAACAGCTCACGTAAATCCCAACGATCGAACTGCTCATTGAATAACTCCCCTGCCAAACCTAATGAACCTCCTAGCTACTTGGAGGCCATAAATAGACAGACAATGCTGAAAAATTTGCAACAACCTACTGCTGTTTCTGTAAAACAAGTCACTGAAGAGATGAGGGCAGAGCAAACTTCTCTCAGTGCAAAAGCTCGTGAACTGTATGAGAACTCTGTACGTATGTACTCTCAGCAAATACCTGAGGATGATGAAACTCATCGGGCTGTTCCAGCAAGTGTTGATGTTGTTGATGGGTTACACAAACCTTCTGTTTCTGTCAAGAGTACACAAACTTCACCCAGGCCTAGTAGCCAAGAGGGCACCCATACTAGGCTCCGACATCTTCCTCCAGTTCATGTAACTGATGCCCAACTGCATCGAGTGAGAAACTTCCATATAAGGCCAAGGCATACAAGAGAGATATTGCCTGAAGAGCTCAGGAAGGAAATTAACTGGAGTGTTGCTCAGTTGAGAGAAATGTTCAGTGCTAGAGATCAGGAGTCAAGAGCTTGTAATTTTCCTGAATCTTTTATGGAAAATGCAGATAGAGTGGGCAGTAGTCGTCATGGGAGAAGACTGTCAGAGAAACAACATACACGTAGCCGAAGTTTGAGTTCACGTAGCGAGGAAGAATCCTTTGTCTAAGTCTAATAATAAAGTGAATTGGTAAATGTGGAAGACTTAACTTATCCATTCAGTTTCCCATTTTGTTTCGATACTAAATGACAAAACGTCATTTAAAATTTTTCCTCTGAAGATGTTATAGAGCAGAATCATTTTAAACAATGTAAAATATATATTTGTTGTAGTGTATAAATTATATAAAAATTAGTTCTCAAATGATGTATAGCAAATATCTACCTTTCCCCCACCCACTCCAAATGTGACTGTGCAATATAAAGCTTCCTTATTTACACTGTTTAAAATGTATACTTATTGTGTTAACATTTGAGTTTTCATCACATTTAGTTTTATAAAATAATTGCTTGTTAGTGTTTAATTCAGAACTATGTATACTCTCATTTTTTTTAAAAAAAAAATATCTCTAACAGACCATTGGAAGTCAGGAAAATCTATTGAGCTACTTAATATTTTTTAAAACATTATTAGCTGAAAAAAGTTTTCCAACATATTCATGAAATTATAATTTATTCATTCACCAAAGATACCTCTAAAATCTGTGTAAACTTCTCACATTTCACTTTATTTGTAAATAATGAAAACAATTAATCATTTCTTTTTTATTTTCATTTATTTATATACCTGGATAAGTGCTACTTTTTTCTGCATTTACTAATTCAATATGTGTATATACCTTTTTCTTCTCAGGTTTGAATTTATAAGACCAAATGTTAATTTTTTTGTGTTCATTGTAAATTTGTCACCATTCTAACATTTTAATTACATTTCGCATTTATTTACTGAACACATCACAGTGCAATGTGCGATTTTTTTTGTATATATACATAGGCTTATTAAAGCTTATCATTGCAGGAGCAATAAAAATTTATTTGTTTAGTTAATATTGCTTTTCCAACCCTAGTCCTGGTTTGGACTTCTGTAACATCTTTGTACAAGTTTACCTTTCTATGTGTAATTGTTAACCTACCTTGTCTTTATTTTGTTTTAACTAATGTATGAAGCTCTTTCTAAACCATGTGCATTGATGCCAATTTTGAAGCTCATTTTTATTGTACATTTATTGTATACAGTTTTTTTCTACTAAAATTAAAATGATATTCCAGGAAAAAAATGTGTGCTTAATTATTTTTTAATAAATTTTTAAGAGGTGTTAATTTGTTTATTATACAGCAATATTTTAAGGGGGGGAAAACTCAAATTAACATTATTTAGTTTTTTTAAAAAAATTTTTTTTGTTGAAATATCAATGAAATAAATATTGTTACGCATTTAATAAAGGGTGATCAAGTTAAATTTATTCACTCAAATTTAAAAGGGAAAAAAACTTATTTATAGTTTTCTATTGAGAAATGATGCTGATTGGTAAATGCAAGAAAACCATTCTCATAATAATCTTAATTAATTTATACATTTAAATTACACAGAGAAATATTAATTTTTTCACACACATTAGTACATTACAACATTAACTTCAGAAAATTTAATTTGAAAATTAAAAGTAATCTGAAGATTTAAAAGTAAATACAGTAAAATTAATTATTTTTATATTAAATCAAAAAAAATTCTGAAATTTATTTTAAATCACAGATTTCGCTATGTTTATAGCAATCAATAAAATTTTGAAAATTCTATAAGGCAATCAGTGTGTTATTTAAAAGAAAAACTGTTATGGTTACCCAAACCATTAATAAATAAATTTTAAAAGCATTTTTTTATGTTTAAAATAAACTTATACTAAGTATGATCTGAACGTATAGAAATTCCTTATTTGGAATCTTGTGTTCACAAAGCATGCCTTTGTACTAATATCTGATGTTAACTCTGGAGAAATTTTAAATCTAGAAATTTGCAATTTCTGTAAATCTTAATTCAAAATATTTTAAAAATTCATTGTCTTATCTTGAATGTGGACAAAAGAGTGCTTTTAAAACATTCTGATATTATGTGAAATATTTTTATTTGTTGTATTCTATTTTATTTTGAATGACTAAATAGCCTAAGCACTTTCAGTGTTATAATTTTATGCATGAAAAACTACATTTGCGTATGTGATAAGATAAACTTAAACTCATTAAATTACTGAAGAAGAGTATTTTTCATATGATAAAATTGCAAATTTTATAAGATGGAGGAAAAGAAAATTTCTTTCAGTTTAATTGCAACTTAAAAAGTTTTTATAACACAGTGGTTTTTTTTTTTAAAAAAAGTATAACGTGGAAATATATAATACAGAATTTTAAAACAAAATATTTACAATGAAAAACTAAAATTTGAATATGCTGTTGTAAAAAAACTAATCAATAACATTTTAGTGAATTTTCATGAACCAAATATGAACATCACACAACAAAAATGTTCCCAAAGCAGTTTTACTTGTATATAGGTAAGTGGAGGTTAGATTCTGTAGACGACCTTTATGCTAAAAATTAAAAATCTGTTGCTATTTATGGGAGGGGTCCAAACTCCCCCGACCTTTATGCTAAAAATTAAAAATCTGTTGCTATTTATGAGAGGGGTCCAAACTCCCCCCCTTGAGTATGCTCTGTACTGAATACATACCTAGATACAGAATTTTTTATGCTCTATAGCAGAGGTTGGAAACTTTTTCAAACTTGTCTAAAATTATTTGAAATATACTATACTAATTTGTCGGTTAATAAGGCTATATCTGTTTTAACTGGAAAAGAAAATTCTGAAAATATTATAGCTTTAAATGAATTAGTTTTTTCAATATAAGTATTTTGTTAAAAGAATTGTATGAATTAATTCTGCTGTCTGTATATTAAATAATTTAATGACATCCTAACAGTCATGTGAGTTTTTAAATTTTCCAAGCAGACATCATATGATATGAAAAGGTTCAAGTAAACACATTAGTAAATTACTTCATTTATATTACACGCAATGGTTATCAAGGTAATGCTGATATTTTTGTATCTATTATATAAAACACTGTCCGTGAAAAAATTACACATTGTTGCCATTTCATATTACTATAAAAATGAATTAATACCCCATTCATACAATAACTGTACAGTACCTTCATTAAAAAAAAAGGGTTCAAATAGGTATTTTAATGAAGTTTAATCATTAATTAGTGCACTAAAAAAAGGTATAAAAATGTAAAAACAATTTTAAATATATTATAACATTCTGCACAATTTATCTTGGTAATGTAAATTAATTTTTGCCGTTGTTGTATTTATATTATATTTTTTTTAAAAAAGAGTAGGTGAAAGCTTCCAGACGTAATGTTTATGCCAAAAATTAAAAATCTCTTGGTTTATGGAAAGGGTTTGAACCTTCATAAAGGGTGTTTTTTTTAGAGGTATAGAACTTTAAATTGCAATAAAACAACGATGTATTATTCGATTGACATGAATTTTTTTTATTCGAAAGATAATCTTATGGCATTGCATTTTAAATATGATTTCTGGCATATGACTGCCACGGCTGGCTCGGATGTAGTCCAATCTGGACGTCCAATTTTCGATGACTTTTTCCAACATTTGTGGTCGTATATCGGCAATAACACGGCGAATGTTGTCTTCCAAATGGTCAAGCGTTTGTGGCTTATCCGCATAGACCAATGACTTTACATAGCCCCACAGAAAATAGTCTAGCTGTGTTAAATCACAAGATCTTGGAGGCCAATTCACAGGTCCAAAACGTGAAATTAGGCGGTCACCCAACGTGTCTTTCAATAAATCGATTGTGGCACGAGCTGTGTGACATGTTGCGCCGTCTTGTTGGAACCACAGCTCCTGGACATCATGATTGTTCAATTCAGGAATGAAAAAGTTAGTAATCATGGCTCTATACCGATCACCATTGACTGTAACGTTGTGGCCTTCATCGTTTTTGAAGAAGTACGGACCAATGATTCCACCAGCCCATAAAGCGCACCAAACAGTCAGTTTTTCTGGATGTAACGGTGTTTCGACATACACTTGTGGATTAGCTTCACTCCAAATGCGGCAGTTTGGTTTGTTGACGTAGCCATTCAACCAGAAGTGCGCTTCATCGCTAAACAAAATTCGCTTATGAAAATCGGGAACAACGGCAATCTCGTTTTGGGCCCATTCGACGAATCTACGCCTTGCATGATGATCGTTTTGATGAATTGCCAAACCAAACTGAGAATAAATCACTTGACAGCTGTTAAATCGGTCGCCATCTTGGAAAGTAATGCCAACTTAAGCTTCTATACCTGGAAAAAAAATATACAGTGAAATACGTTTAACGCGAAAACGCTTAAGACGAAATTATACAACGGTCCCGACAAACTACTATGTAATTTCATGCAGTTTCACACGAAACGAAAATCGCTTTGGGAGTGAACAAATACAAAAAATACCAGCCGGATTGGACTGTTCTTCTATGTCATCGGAAGAATTCGTTGCAGTAGAGCAGCGGTCTTTAAACTGTGTTCCACGGAATCCTGGGGTTCCCCAAGGCATATTCCACAATAAGAAAATCGAAAAGAAACTTGGTATTATGTATGCAAAATGGATTCACGTTCTCTGAAGTTTGTATAATTACAAGTATCTAAATCCCATCTTATTCATTAAAACCAAAAATTTTACTTACATAAAATAATTTTTGAAGTGAAACTTTTTTGCTCTCGAGAATGAATGAGAAAATTGCCCAGTTTTGTGTAACAGTGAAAAAGCGAACGGAAGTAGTCTTCTCATCCCCCGAATCGATACCATGGCTAGGGGAGAGAGTCGGAGGAGGAAAAGGGGGAGCGGGGACACCGCGTGACTTGTGTCATATCGGTGAAAAAGTTGGATAGTTGCCCACGTCTCTGACTGGTCAACTTGCCCACCTTCCGATTAGGGGTCCTTTTCCCCTGACACGGGAACGTTATCAGCGGTTGCATCAGTTGCAGTGTGAGCATTACGGTGTAGACAAAATAGCTTTCGGTGGCTCATTTATTTCTTTAATTTTCATTTGCGTTGAATTATTATTAATTCTAGTCAGAATCTTTAAATCAAATGCATAAAGAGGAAAAGAGTTTCGTGAAAGGAAAAAAAAAAGAAGAAAAACTAGCATCAAGTCCACAGTCGAAAAAGTGACAAAAAAAAAAAACAGAAAAATAGTGCAAATTCATCAAGTGCTACTACCAAATCTCCATCAGAGTACACATGAGAGAGTATTGAGTACGGAAAAAAACATTGCAAGTTTCCAAATTGATGGATCAAGCTATAAGGTCCTCTATATTACCTTGTAATTTCGCCGGATCTGCCATGTCTTGATTTCTAAATGTCTGGTGCATTAGATTTCTCTCGACGTTGAAGACCTATTCACAATACTTGCAACTGTTGTTGTCGGGAAGGGTCGCGATATGCCAGGAATATTCCAGAGCGTTTTCCAATCTCTTCTTCGTCACTGTTCTTGCTTCATCGGTGGTGGTTGCTCTTTCAAGCAACTGTTCCAAAATATTTATTAAAATGGTTTTTTAAACATTTACGTAATTCTTAAGTTTTTTTCCTGGTATTTTAGATGTTATTGTGTGTAGTACCCTACTGCGCATTTACATTTCATTTTAGACTAAGCATTCTTGGATGAAAATTATTTGTGTTTTTATATGTACTACCACCTCTTAAAAATTTCCCCCTTTTTTTCTGAATCAGGCTGTATTTATATTTCCGCTGCAATTTTTCTCCACAGAAGAAATAGGTAGATAAGTTTCACTTCCTTCCCATTCTTTGTGTTTTCCATATTGTGAAACTTTTATTGCACACACACACTAATATTTATATGCATATGTTGAAAATTCCTTCAAAGCTCTGTAAAAATAACATTTATTTTAATTTGGACTATGAAATTGAATATTGATTATATTATACATTACACAAAACTCAGCATTGGTAAAATAAACTCGCCGTTATTTTTATGAAACCTGTCAAAACCTCCAACCATCTTCATTAATTATCAAGGAATTTCACATTTTTCCATGAAATATTTCGATTTTTTTTAAAAAATCTTTGATTTTTTTTGCAGAATTTTTTTTTTTTGTCATTTTTCCTAATATCATAGATTGCTCTCGCATGCATGTCAAAAGATCTGTGAACATTTTTGGAATATTCCATCGCCTTCAGATGACCCTGTAAACGAATCACATTCATATCACTGTACTGAAAGACTACATTGAAACTAAAATCTAAGAGCGTATGTAGTAGAAAATCAATATACGAAGATGAAACTTACCCTTACCTGAACTACTGCACAGTTTATATTTCAAAATAGTCAGACTAATCATTTACAAATTCAAAATTCCTTTTCGTGAATTTCTGGTTTGATTGATCATTTCAGATGTCTTCGATCATGCTTTTTCACCCAGCACCACAGTCCCCTTTTTATTTGTGCTATACATTGCAGAACATGGAAATTGTAATTAGTGTATTCTCTAATACAAAAAGTTCCTTTTGATGAGTAAATATTGGCGGTTACTATTCGCATGCAGTCCCAATTTTATTTCTTGGAATTTGAAAATTTTATCCATTTTTCTTCATAGGCTCATCATAAGAGCTTCGTGCCACATTTTTTTCATGTAACGCTGTTGTTGCTTATCCTCCTAGTATAGGAAAGCCCACACCAGGTCCAAAAGACCTAGTCGCACAAGTACTTCGAAAATCCTGTCCTACTCAGACATGGTATGACCTTAAGGAGGCACCCAAACAAGCAGGAGGATGAGAAGAGCTTCCAGGCAGAGAACAGGATCGTGGAGGAAAAATCCTTCTACCATTCTGAAACTTCATAAGTCTCAAATGTCCACTTCTAAATTTCGACAAGGCCGATTGGAGAGCCCTGGGACCAATGTACGATAGATAATGTCCTGGGTGACTGGCAGCAATCCAGTTATGATCTGGTGGGGTGTACCTGGGAGGAACAGATGAAGTACCCGGGAGAGTTTTATCTTGACAAGGCGTAGAGGCCGTTCAGTTATGCTCAGCTAATGTCTGAAGGCGCACACTGAGGTTCAGTAAGTCTTCAGCCCTAGTGGTGAAGCTGCGTGTTATCTTTCGCCATGGACCAGTCACGTAGCATCACATCACAAATCTGTATAGCGAGGTCCATTCAAAGTAAGTAGATTCAAGGTCAGCATTAATTACTACTTCTTGTATAATACTATCTTAAGTATATTTGAAATCTTAAAATACCGTAACGTTCATTGAGGGTGTTTTGTTGTTTTCAATCAAACAGATCTTTATCCCCGAACTTTCAAGAAGTAGAAGATACAATTCGACAGGATCATTTACAATAAATACGGTTTCGGAAAAGAAAAAGTAGGCTCTATACACTATTCTCGAAATTAGCAAATCGATAATCATTAGTAATGTATCTATCATAAATAATTATTACTGTGATCCTTTGATCGTTCTTTCAATGAATTCTTTTGGCTGGTAATCAATGGACGTTTTTAAATAGGTTTTGTAATAGACGCATGCAATGTAAACAGTATGTGGCTTCGGAAAGAAACGATAAATTCGTTAGAGAATAATAAGAGTGTCAAGAAATGAGAGGAACGAATCTTTAAAATATATATTTTCCTCCAAATTATTACGACAAAATTAATAAATTACGTTCTGCATATATAATTTTTTTCTCTCTGTGACACTTCCTAATTTTTCCACAGTCAATTTTTTCTATCTCACGTTGTATCTATAAAGTATTCTTTGAAGATATTTCGTTTGTGAGCTTTTCTTTTTCAAATGAGACGGTTTCGAAATTTTCTTTTAGTTTTTTTTTTAAATCACAGCTTCATTCAAAATGATATAACTACTAAGGTTTCCGTGCTATTTGTTCCCGATTTGAAATTGATCGAGTAGCTCCGCTTTGTCTCTTTCTGTGTCTCAGTTACTCTCTAACTTCTACAAATATTCTTTCAGCATATCTAGCGTCAGCTGTAGCTTTTGGGTTAGTCTACTGTGTGGATGATTCTCAGATGAATCTCAAGAAAAGTACATTGAATTTAATTAATTGAGTTTTAGATAATAAATAAAATCCCCTATCAGTTTGGATCATTCGACATCAATTTCACGGTACTTTAGTTATTAATAAGCAATATTTGCTCTTTCCACCATTACCGTATTATTTTCATTTCTCATGAAAATATATATAGAAAAGTGGGTTTTTTTTAATTTTCTCTTCAGATTTTTTTTTTTATAAACTGACTTTTAGGTTATTCCCTATGTAGATAAAATCTCATAGTGTGCTTCTTTTCACTTATTCATCCTTTTAAAAATGTCTGTGTGTGTGTGCGGAAATCCAAGCACCAATTTTTTCTTAAAACCACTTTATAAAAGTGACTCCTCTCTACTTTAGTTTTAATTGTAGTAGATTATATATATTTGTATATAATATATTTCTCTCTTTATTAAAATTACTTTCAAACAATATTTATTCCTTATGGGTTTCAATGGTCTCTTTCTTGTTGTCTATTTCATATATATATTTGTCTAATTTCATTAAATTATTTTTAAATTTTCATCCTATCTGTCTTTTACTGAATATTTCAGTAAGTCTGTGATTTCTCCTATTCATTATATCTTGCACAGTACAAAGATGAAAAATTTCTATTCTAATTTCCTATAATTTTCTTACATTCAAATCCTTGGTTTAATATTCTATTTTACCTTTGTATTATTGATATAAAATGCATTTTCAATCCATAGAACAAGATCGAATTCGAAAACAAAATCCTGAATAAAATTATTCCTTTTGCATGGTTACTTCCCTTTTGCATTTCGTAAAATTCATTTTTGCTAAATGTAAGATTTTTTTTACTGGAGTCAAAGTATTGATCTCTCTGTTTTTCATTTTTTTTAAAAAAATTTATTTTCAGTATCTAGAGAGACTCAATTAGATAAACTTTCAGTTTGATATTCCTGCAAGTTATCTGAAAATATTATCTTAGAAATCCATCCATCAAATTTTAAAATTTTTTAAACTTAACTTAGAGTATAGTTGCCCCTTTGTCGTTCTTTTAGGACTTTTATTTGTATCTTTCACTCAAATTCAAAATATTTTTTATGATATCTCAATTATTTCAGATTCTTTTTCTGTTATAAAGGGTGTTTTTTTAGAGCTATAGAACTTTAAATTGCAATAAAACAACGATGTATTATTCGATTGACATGAATTTTTTTTTATTCGAAAGATAATCTTGTGGCATTACATTTTAAATATGATTTCTGGCATAGGACTGCCACGGCTGGCTCGGATGTGGTCCAATCTGGACGTCCAATTTTCGATGACTTTTTCCAACATTTGTGGCCGTATATCGGCAATAACACGGCGAATGTTGTCTTCCAAATGGTCAAGCGTTTGTGGCTTATCCGCATAGACCATTGACTTTACATAGCCCCACAGAAAATAGTCTAGTGGTGTTAAATCACAAGATCTTGGAGGCCAATTCACAGGTCCAAAACGTGAAATTAGGCGGTCACCAAACGTGTCTTTCAATAAATCGATTGTGGCACGAGCTGTGTGACATGTTGCGCCGTTTTGTTGGAACCACAACTCCTCCACATCACGATTGTTCAATTCAGGAATGAAAAAGTTAGTAATCATGGCTCTATACCGATCACCATTGACTGTAACGTTGTGGCCTTCATCGTTTTTGAAGAAGGATTCCACCAGCCCATAAAACACACCAAACAGTCAGTTTTTCTGAATGTAACGGTGTTTCGACATACACTTGTGGATTAGCTTCACTCCAAATGCGGCAGTTTTGTTTATTGACGTAGCAATTCAACCAGAAGTGCGCTTCATCGCTAAACAAAATTCGCTTATGAAAATCGGGAACAACGGCAATCTCGTTTTGGGCCCATTCGACGAATCTACGCCTTGCTTGATGATCGTTTTGATGAATTGCCAAACCAAACTGAAAATAAATCACTTGACAGCTGTTAAATCGGTCGCCATCTTGGAAAGTAATGCCAACTTAAACTTTTATACCTGGGAAAAAAAACACTCTTTAGAAATCAACAAAGATTTTGTATTTTTGAAAATCTCTGTATTTGATGATGAAGTTCTCATTCAAAATTATTTCTGTCTTGTTTTACTTTCTGCAGTAGTTCGTTTTCACAACCATTTTAAGCTTCTAGATCATGTAATGCTTCTTTAAATCAAAACGTGAGCAAGCATTTTCTTCAATAATTCTTCCTTGCACTCAGGATACTCGAACAAATCTGTAAAAAAAAAAATTTATATTCCACATTTAGTTTGTTACTCCTAACGAAATAGTTACGAAATTTGTTACTCACGTATTATCGCAACCGTATTGGCGAAATTATGTGAAACGAAGCACATGGTAGCCAATTCAGCGGGTACGATACATACAAAATCGGAGTTGCCAACTTGGCGAGTAATTTTGAACGTTGACATTGTTACGATAGTACGCAAGCACCCGAAATTTTACACATAGCTTTTCATCTCTAAATTAACTTACCTCTTTTTCCTTAGCACAATCACACACCATGGGTAAGTGTTATGAAGTTCCGCATATTTTCAGTGAAATCTACAGTTTTCATACCATTAAGCATCTTTATTGACTTTTGATTTTCTCATCAACTTAATATTTTTAAGCGGAGCCTGTCATCAAGTGTTGTTTTGGCAGCTTATTTAGAGTTTTAATATTCGTTAAGTGGTCTCAGATAACCCTAAAAAAGAAAACATTCATTTTTAAATTCTGCATCAGATAAAATATGAACAATACATTTAAGTAGAAGACTAAATTTTTTTAAAAAAAAGCACTTACTTTTTGGTTAGTTGAAATTTTCGAATTCCACTTGAACCAAAAATTTATTTAATCTCTGACTTGTGTGTGTGTGTGCTTCTTCATTCGATGATTATTTCGAATTATTCCCTTTTTAGTCAGCTTTGCAGCTTAAACATTAAGAGATTTTCAGAATTGTTTTTTCTTTCCTCTTTTCAATTTTTTTTAAATGTTCTTTCAATAATCAAATTTTAGAAAATAAAATCATTTGAACTTCTGTAACCGAATTTCAATAGTTTGAATCGCCATTGATAAGCAAATTGTTTCCTCCACCAATATCTTGTAAATTTTTCCATTGTATATAAAGTCTTTTTTTTCCTCCTCAACAATTTTCTTTCGCTAACTGGTTGTTGTTGTTATTGTTTTCACGTCCATGGAATTTGCAAAAATAAATAAATAAACATTCTAGATACACCAAGAGTGGCTGCTGATTCCGGAAGATTTCCCGCAGTTGGTTCATAAGTTGAGTTAGACCAAGCTTTACTGCTCTTGGAGTGAAAGCTGGTCGCTCGAAGATATGTTTTGGTGTGAGCAGTTGGATTTATTACACCGGGCAGTTTTTGCATTGCATGCAAGATCTTGTTTTATCAGGATGGACTTCCATGCCCTTGTAATGATGGGTTCTTAGTCCTGTGGTTGAGATGGCATGATTCTTGAGTAGTCTAAGTCTGTTATGAGTAGTTTCTTAAAGGAATGGAATAAAAGTCTAGATCTGGCCACAGCGTTTGCATCAGCAGGTGTGATGGTGGTACAAGGTTGGCCACCTTTAAGTCTGGAAATTTTTGAGTCAATGGTTGATATTCCCTTTGTTTTATTTGATGCTTGGTGCAGATTTAATCTCGTAGCAGGTAGCTCTCCCACTGCGGAATGTTTTTAAGTCTCTTTTGGGAATTTTCATGTCTCTTTTGTAAAATCTTTCAATTTGTGTATTGCTGTTGAATACCAGAAAAATTACTTAAGAATTCAATATATTTGTTTGAAGTTTTCTTTTGGGGGTGACCATCCATTTGATAGTGGTTTTCTGTACAGCACTCAAATGCGGATAACTTTTCCACTAATCTCTACTCTCCTTTGTTCCAACATAATTAAATGGGTTCAAGTGTAGTATAGGGGGCACATCAGATTTGGAGATTTTTCTGTGGATTTGGCGATTTTTATTAAAAATACCACGGGGAGATAACGAATTCATTCGGACAAACTGTTTAATTTGGTAACCCTTGATTTTTGATTTTAGGTTTTATGCAGATAAGGTCACGTGTTCTTTTTAAAAAATTGCTATTGGTTAATTAATAAAATAGCGGATAATTTGAGCTCGAGCAGACGATGTTAAAATTAATTATTCGAACTTTAATTTATTTTTTCATTTTCAAAGTTATTTTCGTCCTCGTGTGTGTGTGTGTGTGTGTAGGATCTAAACCTGCGAAAAATAATTTTAATTGCTCCATTTTCCTGCTTTTTTGTTTTTTTCTTCGACTTATCCTGAAAAGTATGTCTGAAAGATATGATTTCCGTTTTTTTTTTTTTTTTTTTTTTTTTTTTTTTTATGAATTGGAACAAAAGGGAAAATTGAATGTGATAGAGTGGTGTACGAAAAAAGGATTGATTGCTGCCAGCGCTGAATGTTCGGTTTGCAAGATAGCGATGCGTCTGATGATGAAAAGGAATTCAAGTGACCGGTATATTTGGGAATGCCGGAAGAGAGGAGCGAATGGACATCGCACAAGGAGATCTGTTAGGAAGAATAGCTGGTTTGAGGAGAGTAAGTTGAGTATGATTGAAATTCTTAAATTGACGAATATGTGGGTGCGAAAGGCCAACCGTGACTTCATTGATTCTGAACTAAATGTTTCAAAGAAAACAATCACGGATTGGATGAGTTTTTGTAGAGAAGTATGCATGGAAATGTGTGTGTACGAAAGCTCGATGCTTGGAGGTCCGGATGTGATTGTAGAAATAGACGAGAGCATGTTCGGTAAAAGGAAGTACAACAGAGGCAAACGAGTGAAAGGAACCTGGGTGTTTGGAGGCATTGAAAGGTCAACGAATAAGGGCTTCTTCCATGTCGTTCAGGATAGGTCGAAGGATACTCTTCTCGCATCAATCAAGAGCAACATAAAGGAGGGTACAACCATCATATCGGATTGCTGGAAATCTTACGATTGCCTGGAAGATGAAGGTTTCCTTCATCTTTCAGTCAATCACAAAATGTACTTCAAAGACCCAGAAACGGGCACTCACACGAACTCCATTGAGGGTTCGTGGAGCGCCATTAAAAAATCTCTACATGGAATCCGCAGGTGTGATGATCAATTTGACTCTTACCTTGCGGAGTTCATGTGGAGAAAACTGAAAGTGACCCAGCAATCCGAATGACCTATTCACTGCCTTTTTAGAGGCAGTGAAAGAAATATACCCTCCTTTAAAAGAACTCACCTGAACAAAGGTAAGCCTACTTCTGGAATATTCTACTTTTACGATTACTTTTTGCTTAAAAAACTTAATTTTTTAATTTTATGCATTGATGATATAATAAAAATATTTATTTTTATTTCACATAAATATCTATTCATTTTTCTTTCAAAATTACAATTTTCAATTTCTTGGAACATCTAACGGTAAACTATGTAGCTTGGCTTACGATTCCAATCGCCCAAAATACCCATCGCCGAAAAAATTACCTTGGCGACCGCTCTTAGTCGCCAAAAAAATGACTGCGCCAAGTGCCCCCTCTCCCCCTATGCTACACTTGAACCAATTAAATGTTTTAATTAATTGGAAACACAGCACATTTGTCATTGATGTTTATCATTCGAAAATTTTTTTGCTTTTCTTCATTATCCAGCAGCAATTTATTTTAATTTGTCTCCGCTTCGAGAAAACTATCGAAGAAGAACTCTTCTTCGACAAAATTCGAACTCGGTAGAGTCGAAGTGTTCCTTCATGGCTCCAGTTCCAAAGAGACCATGAAGGCAAAAGTCCCCATGCCCACCGGATCTAACTCAGAAAAATGGCAAGGCTGTAACAGGTGTTGAATGCTAAGCCATACCCTGAGATGATCGAAGGAGACGGACTGATGGAAAGGTTTGGAACTAAACACCTTTTCCATCTTGGACGTTAGACAGTCCGTGTCCGTCTCGTGGGGACAACACAGCAGCTCCCATAGAGTGTGAAAAGTTCGCCGTTGGCTCTTGGGGACACGAGACCAGGTGCCCTTGAGCCTTTCTATGGGAGCGCTGGAGAGGGTGGAGAGGATGGCGACCTTCGAGTGCACGCTTCGCATTTGGTGGAGGATGGTGGCGATTTTGATGAAATGTGAAACGATAAGTGCCCTACGCTTTGGGCAGGACTGTGCCAGGATGGTACGCACAGTCCATTCCAACAGGTGTTTAAAAATCACACTGTCGGGCGACTGTTCGGCCTCAGGAAGGGATAACCCGAACTCCGAAATGTCGCTGCGCCCGAAGGACGCTGCATCCAAGAGCGTCAGTTGCTCAGCGTAAACCGTTGCCTTCACGTCAGTAAAAAAAACAGCAGTAGTCACTCTGACGTGAGGCACGGGAACAAATTGCCGCTTTAGCCAGTACCATGCCTCGGAGGCCATGGTAACAAATAAGAGGGTTTTTAATAAATAAGCGAGGTGTTAAAATGATGTTAAAAGATGTTTCTGTGTTAAATGAAACTTTAACGCAGAAAAAACGAAGAACTTAAAAATAGAAGACTCGTCGAAACGAAATTATACAGGGTGTTTCAGCTAAGATGTTACAAACTTCTAGGAGAGGTAGGGGACAACAAGACGACTCGAAGTATATAGGCAATGCTGGGTCGGAAATGCTTTCCTAAGGCTCCACGCGCCGACAAAATTTAGGGTGCAAAACTTCAACTGGTCTTAAAAACGGGAAAAATTGTCGAAACGCTTTGGGTTTTGGTCAAAATCATTGTTATTATTTATTATTTCATAAACAAAATTCTGAGCAATATTGCTGCTAAAACATCGCTAGAGGGCGCTTTAGACTTTGGAACGCTAGGAAAAAAAAAAAATTTCAATATTTTTTAAGTTTTTTGATGGCTTTCATAAGTTGAAACTTTAACTTGAATTTTGATACCAGATTTGGTATCCTCCGGGGAAAATTGATGTAAAAAATCGAACATTGTTCAGGGCACTTAAAGCACTAACGGTGCTAAAAAACGAGCAAAATGTTGTATTTCGGTGCGGTTTGCGCGAAAAGCATTCCGTTACTGACTAATTTGTTCAAAACAAATTTTGACATTGTTGCCAAATTTAAAACCAGAGGTGCTTCAGACAAGTAAAAAGGCATTTCCGACCGACCTTTCCTATGTGATTCCGAGTCATCTAGGCGTACTCTTCCACCAACGAGGTAGAGTACACCTAGACGACTCGGAATAACATAAGAAAGGTGGTCCGGAAATACCTTCCTGAAGCAGTAAGACCATCGAAAGCCTGATACGTAGCCCAGGAATTGCAAGTGTCGTGGCAGTGAATAAAGCGAGCAGGGTTCTCGGCGAAAATTTTAGCGAGATAGTGTTAAAGGTAGAATATGCAAATTTTACCGTCGAGAGTTGAATTAGCCGCCAGAGGGACAGAACGATAAGAAGGAGTCCTCTGGAAGGAAGCTTTATTTCCATCGCACACAGACTGGCTGTACGATGGCAGAGTACACGAACGCAGAGAAAGCAGATATGATTCTGGCGTACGGGACCACAGATTGCAATGGTCGAGCCGCTCAGAGGTTGTACGCCGAAAGGCATCCTGTCAGGCGGACTCCTGCTCATACCATGTTTGCTCGCCTACACCAGCAATTATGTGAGACCGGTTCATTCCAGAAGGCAGCACGTAATCGAGATCGGACGGCACGTACCGAATTGAACGAGGAAATTGCACTAGATATGGTAGAGACCACTCCCAGTTTAACTACACGAGGTATCGCTAATGAAATCGGGATTTCATACAGTAGCGTTTGGAGGATTCTCGATGATAGTGCCCTGCATCCATTTCACTACCAGCGCGTCCAGTCACTAAAAGAATGTGACTTTGCACCTCGTCAGGCCTTTTCACAGTGGTAATTACAGCAACGAATTGCAAATCCCTTTTTGCAGCCTCCGTGTTGTTCACAGATGAGGCGTCTTTTTCGAGAGAGGGTATTTTCAACACCCATAACAGCCACTCGTGGGCAGCAGCGAACCCACATGTAACATGTACTCGGGCTGCACAGGATCGTTTCCTGGTTAACGTATGGGCTGGCATTTTAGGGGATCATCTAATAGGACCCTACATTCTGCCTGATCGCCTGACTGGTCCAAGCTACCTGATATTCTTGGAACAAGTTTTGCCAGAGTTATTGGACAGCGCACACGTTACCGCTGCGACTCGTACTTCCATGTGGTTCCACCAAGATGGAGCCCCCGCACATTTCAGTATTTCTGTTCGGAATCACTTGGATGCAACATGTGGTGAACGATGGATTGGCCGTGGAGGTCCAGTGCATTGGCCTCCCCGATCGCCAGACCTTTCCTGTCTGGATTATTTCTTCTGGGGGCAAATGAAATCCTTGGGGTACGAAACACCCGTAAACAGCGCCGAGGAACTTGTAGCACGCATCAGCCGGGGAAATACGAAACACTCTAGAAATGTTATCGAATGTTCGACGCTCCATGAAGCGAAGATGTGAAGCCTGCATCACATGCGGCGGGCGTCAGTTCGAACACCTCCTTTGACAGCAGTTTTCCTTCTTTTCTTTACTTTTTCTTTTATGGTTATGCATAGCAGTTAGTAAACAGCTTTTTTCCTCCTATTTTGAGTTTTTCCTTGTGTTTTACCTCTTGTGATTTGGTACTTGTGTTTTTTACCCTCTTTTACTAAAATTTTTTTGCTATAAAATTACTTTTTTGCAACACAGACCAACTCGAATCTCATTTAGAGGAAAAATTGCTAGTAATTATTCGGCTTACACCCAACCACAAAATTATCCAAATGAGTTTTCAAGTTGCAATGTCTGAAAGCGCCCTCTGGCTTTGATTAATGGCTACCAAGTCAAAATTTATTTTGAACAAATTAGTCAGTAACGGAATGCTTTTCGCGCAAACCGCACCGAAATCCAACATTTTGCTCGTTTTTAGCATCGTTTGTGCTTTAAGTGCCCTGAACAATGTTCGATTTTTACATCAATTTTCCCCGGAGGATACCAAATCTGGTATCAAAATTCAAGTTAAAGTTTCAACTTATGAAAGCCATCAAAAAACTTAAAAAATATTGAAAATTTTTTTTCCTAGCGTTCCAAAGTCTAAAGCGCCCTCTAGCGATGTTTTAGCAGCAATATTGCTCAGAATTTTTTTTATGAAATAATAAATAATAACAATAATTTTGACCAAAACCCAAAGCGTTTCGACAATTTTTCCCGTTTTTAAGACCAGTTGAAGTTTTGCACCCTAAATTTTGTCGGCGCGTGGAGCCTTAGGAAAGCATTTCCGACCCAGCATTGCCTATATACTTCGAGTCGTCTTGTTGTCCCCTACCTCTCCTAGAAGTTTGTAACATCTTAGCTGAAACACCCTGTATAAAGCGCTTTTTATGCTCACAACAAGACAATAAAGAAACAACTGGGAAGATGAAACGTTTCAACAAATATATACATTTAAGTATTGTGTTTCTCCATTGTTGATACTTTAACAAATAAATGCAAGACGTCCATTGTTAGAATACAACTGTTCTGATCTTAAATTTCTGCAGTTTGAAGTGTTGATGTAACAATACTTTGATATGGCATTATTTGAATTTTTTTTCAAATTTTAAGTGTTAATAGAGTTTAAATATATATATATATATATATATATATATATATATATATATATATATATATATATATATATATATATATATATATATTGTAACGTTTGGAAGAATAACGGTAGCGTATTCTTGGTTAATTTAAATATGGAATTTATTTACGTCACCACTATTGAATATTATTCACTGAATGATACATTAAAGTTAATAAACTTAATTATAGATTGTTAAGAGTCCAATATTTTGTGAGAGGAGGATCCGTTGACCACCGCTCCCGTGTAAGCTCAAAGCATCTCTCCCTCTCATCTTCCGGTCGACGGGGTTCGATTCCTTGAGGTCAAAAAGGGGTTGCGCTGCAAGATGCACGTGTGGATGTCGGGTCCAACAAAGACGCCGACCGCTTTTGGTGTTCGGAGTAGTGACGTTACAATATATATATATATATATATATATATATATATATATATATATATATAACACGAAAACGCTTTAGACGAAATATCGGTTAATACGAAATATAATGGTCCCAACAAATTACTCTACATTTTCATGCATTTTCCTTCTCTTAACAGGAATTGAAAATCGCTTAACACGAAAACATTTTCTTTCTGAGAATGAACAAAATACCGAAAACACCAGCCACGCAGGCGAGATTTAAGAGAGATGTTTGAGAAAGTTTCTGTATTATTGAACTGTCCAACTGTATCATCAGAAGAGTTTGTTGCAGTAGATCAGGGGTGACCAACCCAAATGACCTCGCGGGGCACTTCGGAAGAACTTTACAATCCCGCTGGCCGCATATAAAAATATATATCTTTATATTAGATTTGGATACATTACAAACATTTGTTGGAGTGAAAACTGATATATTATTATTGTTTTAATTGTTTTTCATGCATACAAACATAGATAGTATAAAAATAATAATGCAATGATCAAATAATGTTTAATTTATTTAATTAGTGAGATATCTGTTTCTCAATTCTTTCACTTAGTTTTTGCAAGTCGATCTCAATGTATGTGTGTTTGCGTGTCGTAATTGATGTTGCAGATTTTCGTGCGTTAAGTTTGAGCACAATTTATGTTTGATAAATTTCAATTTAGAAAAAAAAAGAGATTCACAGTAACAGAAGTAACGTTATAAGATAATAACAGTTATGGGATTTATTTTTTTTTACAAAAAACCTCTTTAAACAAAAAATATTGCACAAATAGTCGAATTTTGTAAAGTTGTAAAGAATCTCGCGGGCCGCAAAATTATTCAAGGCGGACCGCGGGTTGGACACCCCTGTAGTAGATGATGATAATGTGTAGATAACCCCAATTATGGCAAAGACATTTTGGAGTTTGTCCACTGATCAAAAAATATCATTGATGCAGATTCCGGGGACGAAAATGAAATGAATTAGTAAGCGCATGTGTTCCCACGTCATCAGAAATGAGGAGCATCATGAAAAATATGCGCAGTTACTTAGATGCGTATACCAATGATGAAATGAATAACAAAATGGACGACATCGAACAATTTATTGAAAATTTGCGACTACTAGACTATTTTAAGAAAAATATCAGGTTATTTTTCAAAAACTCAATAAATGATTTTTTAAAAAAACTTGAAAATTTTGTATTAAATTTCAATAAGTTCTTGTGAATGTTTTAATGTTATTGATTTCTATGAAATACATGCATTTATACATATTTACGCAAATAAAGAGGGCTTACAGAAGTAAGTATTAAACACACATTCAAGGGAAATAAACAATTTAAAAAATGAAGTTAAGAAGGATTACAAACAGTTACAACAAATTTACAGAAATTTTTGAAAGCACTTTTGGTGGAAAGAAGCTGGTGAAAATTCGGTGGCAAATTAATGTGGAGTCTCTTGAACGCCAGTCTTATGATCTTTCTCTCTCTGACATACTTGGAACACAGAAGGATTACATGTTCTACATTTTCCTCGCCACCAATATTACAGTCACAGAAAGATGAAGGAACTAAATTAAATTTGTTCAAGTAGCTTTTGAAATCACCATGACCAGTGAGAAATTAATTTGTAGTTAGTGTAAAAATGATGACATGATACTCTCTTACTAATGGTGGGAAAAAATTTCTTTGTTATGCTCCTCTTATTGGAAATGAGATATTTTCTTGGTTCCAAGACTTCACCATTCTTTCTTTCGTGATCTTCTTGTAAAACGATTTAGGAATATTAACGTCAATGTCAATTTTGCGCTTGGTTGCAGCTTTTGCAAGCCAATCGGCTCGCTCATTCCCAAAAACGCCCGTGTGTCCACGAACAAATGCAAAATCTATTGAGATGTTTTTATCTCTTAGGCTTTTAAGTTGCTTTTGGATCTCGACGATTATATTGTTAGATGAAGAAATATATTTAAGAGAATCCAAGGAGGAAAGAGAGTCAGTACAGATGAGATATTCTGAGATGACACTATTTTGCTCAGTGATCCATTTAACGGCAAAATTTAAACATAAAAGTTCAGCTACAAAAACTGTGCATTCATCACGAATTCTAAATTGAAAGTTCTCGGATTCAACACCACTCCTGAATACAACAAATTCGAAACCAACTCTTCCATCAATTTTAATGCAATCAGTATAGCAAATAACAGGGAAATCTTCTGTGCTCTTGTGTCACTAAATTGAACAATATTGATGCCATTCCTCTCTGAAGGATGAGGGATAAAAAATGGAGACAGAATACAATCATTATTAGAGATGGAAGAAGCAGAGAGATTTTCCCTAAAAGCAATATCATGAAGAATAGTAATGTCGATTTTGGAGGGAAGCCAGAAATAGCATAAACTGAGTCGTAACTTATTGTGCGATAACCACATATGACCCGTAAAAGTATCCTTCTTTGTATGCATCGCAGATGCTTAGAATTAATCTTTCTTTTAAGTGCCTTGTTCCAAACTCTAATGAAAGGCTCAATTCCTTGCTTATAAATGAGAGAATGTACATTGAAATTTATTCCGAACGTGTTGCGAGCAATCCGATTTAATCCACGCTGTAATTTGTCACATTTCTCGGATATGTAACTTAAGTGTTGCTTCCAAGGAAATTTAGTATCAAGAAGAACCCCAAGATACTTCATTTGCTTTACCATAGTCAAGGGAGTTACATCAAGATATAGCTGAAATGCATCATAGCAAACGTTTCTTTTTTCAATAGCCATGAATCTGGTTTTATCAGGATTAAAATCCAATTTAAAACTTTTTGACCAGTCAGAAGCGAGGTTCAAAGCTTCCTGTACGTGTAGGAAAGTCGCAGAAAGATCCCTACCTTGGGAACAAACTAAAATGTCATCAACAAAAGCTATGATTTCACAGCAGGCAAGATTATTAAGTTTAGATAGGAGATCATTGATAATGATATTCCAAAAAATAGGTCCAGACACTGATCCTTGAGGGCAACCTCTTTCAAGGCAGCGGATAGCAGAAGTCGAACCCAGTTGCATTTTGGCTACTCTGTCATTTAAAAAGTCAGCAACAAGTGAAAAAATATTTATCGGAATTTCAGCTTTCTTAAGGATATTCACAGAATGCAAGGCCACCATGCATTGTCAAAAGCACCTTTTATATCAAGATTGAGTGTAAATGCTTCTTTTTGCCTCTCTTAACAATCTCATTTAAACGTAAAAGAGCATCTTCAGTACTCTTATGAGGAGTAAAACCGTATTGATCACTAGAGAGAAAGTCTCCACGGCGCAGATACCAGCAAATCCTGTTAACAAAAAGTTTCTCTAAGCATTTACCAAGAGCCGGAAGTAAGCTTATGCACACCTAAGGTTATCCAAATGAGGAACACTAAACTCATTAACTTTGGGGATGAGAATCACCTGGGAAAGCTTCCAAATCCGAGGAAAGATACCTAAATCGAGGCAAACTTTAAAAAGCTTATGGAGAAAAGAGGGGAATGCTAAGAAACTGTTTAATAATCTCTTTTGAAATAGAATCCGAACCAGGTGATTTATTTAGCTTTAGCATAGAAACCATTCTATTAACTTCATCATAGGAAAAGAAGGATCAAAAAGGAAGGGTAAGCAGTACGCGCGGCATGACGATAGTCTTTATGAAAGATATTGTCCTTTTCCTCTGAATCAGATGGGAATGATTTCTGAAGCACGGCATTAATTGTCTCATCTAAAGAAGTGGTTGTTTCTCCTGTGGGTAGCTTAATACCAGTTATTTCAATTTTTTTCATGAATTCTTTTTTAACGCCATACGTATAAACCTTCTTCCACACATTTTGCGCATCAATGGTCAAAAGAAATTTCTTCCAAGACTCAGATTTTGCATTAATAAGCATTTGATTATAATCCTTTCTATATTCAAGATAATTATTTTTATATAATTCTCTAACAGTTGGATTTTTACAACGCTGAAATCTACGTCTAGAGGCATTAAGCCTCTTCCTCTCGCACAACCAATCTCGATAGACCACCAAGGCACATTATGCTTACTAGTTTTCTTAATAGGCATTGAGTACAAGCCTGCCTGATAAATAACAAAACTAAGTTCCTCAATGACTGTATTTAGGCAAGAACTATTAGTGCAACTGTTAAGAGTATCAAATATATGAGTCATACGAGAGAGACAAAATTTCCGAAAGCGACACCAGTTTGCTTTCTTTGTATTAAATATTACAGAAGGAGCACTTGATGTATCTCGCAGGACAGTGGAAAGACAAAACTCAAATTCTATCATCACGTGATCAGAAAAGGATTCATTCTCAGAAAGACACCAACTCGAGTTGTCCTCAAGTAGATCCGAACCAACAACTGTAATATCAATACAGCTTGCTCCCTGAGTTGCACGAAAAGTAGGACCACAATCCTCGTTGATAATAAATAAGCTGTTGACAGAAATAAACTCACTTAACTTATTTCCTCGTGCATCTGAGTAGGGACTAAACAATAATTCTGATTTGCTATTGGAGTCCATGCTCCAAACCAATCGATTGAGATTTTTGCTACTAAAAACTTGGCTGATTTTATGAAGATCCGAGTCAATGTTTTTTGAAGGCTCGAAATAGTAAGAGAAAAGAGTAAACGCAGTTGAGCCTGCGATAATTTCTAAAGTGACCATATTATAATCAGAATTTTTATAATCAATAAAAGTCGAAAGATGACAAGAAAGAACAATAATAGCTGCCTTAATAATGTTAGAATTAGGATCATAAAAAAGTCGATAAGTACTAGGATAACCCGGAAGAGTACTCCTGTAGCTATGAGGTTCTTGAACCAGCGCACAATCAATGTTATCTGCTTCCATGTTTAAAATGAGTTGCTATGTCACAGATTTAGACTTGTGTAGATTTAACTGCACACACTTTAGAACTTGATTATCTGACCTAATCATAGTTAACATCATTAACATTTAAACCAGTATATTTTTTACATAAATATTGTTTCATTCATCCGGCGCTTTAAGATTTTTTTTAATATTTTCTAATAGGGTTGTAGGAGAATACATCTCGGAAGAAGCAAATATATATTTTATATACTGGAATGTTAAATAAATGGAAAAGAATGAAATTTTAAAGAGTAACAGTTTTTAAATAGACATGTAAGGGTTATTTTTTCTATCAGAGATGAAACGTAAAGTGGTTTAAATTAAGCAATTTTTCTCCTTTATCATAATTACTTTTTCTGAGTTTGGAAGAGATTCAGATCCAAGACCTCATAAAGACTGTGACGGATCTATCCGCGTCCTTTCATTAATATAATCCTCTTGGAAAATCTTTTGTCTTTCAATTCGAAGTTATTCACAACCAACCCTCTGAAGAAGAAACCTTGATTATGTAAATTAGGTCGGCTATATATAGTCTAGGTTTTCAAGCTAGAGTGAGAGAAAGTGAGGAGGTAGGATACATTGCTACTGATCAAGTATTATTCAATTTTATAGTATATTTCAGATATTGGAGAAGTTTAAGAATTAAAGTGACAATTAGTCACTACAGTTCAATTCAGCAATACTCAACCTCCGGCCCACAGAGCCTTTTTAAGTGGCCCTGTCATGTCCTATTGCTCTGAGAAATTCCCTTATTTAAGAACATTGTACTAAAAATTTGGTGAAAAATTCTTTGTCAAGAAATCAAATATATAGATTTTGCTTTTTGCTGTCGAGGTCGTACAGGGGCGAATAAATCTTCTTTTTCTATTTGTAATGGTTACGGTTAGTGATAACAGACAACAATGGAGTAGCGACAACTTTATGTGTGGGAGAACTAATGTTTCAATAACTTTCATATCTTACAAGCGAAAAATGTTCGAATAAAATATATCGTTTCAAAACTATTGTGAGGTTGACTATTTTGTAGGGAAAAACAAACATGGATCAATAATTGTTTGATTTGTCACGAAAGTGCTGTATTTAAAAAGTACCAATAAACAGGGATCCTTCAATGACTTTTATCACTTTCCCTCGATCTCTTTCAAGAGGGGATAAATAGGCTTTGCAACAACAACGTGTTTTGTCAGTGATTATATCACAGTGGTAACAAAGACATATCAAACGAAGGTAGTTATATCATTGGTAATCATACGAAACCGTTTACTGATGCAGAAATTGTGAAGGAGTGTTTCCTAAAGGTGTGTGCTTCTAATTTAGTGTTAGTGACAAAAATAAAAAAAATATAAAAAAATAATAATTAAAAAAAGCAAAGCAGAGGAGTTGTAATATTTTGATCAAATTTCAACATTTCCAATTTCCAATGTTATCTTGGTCTTAAAGCTTTCCTCCCCCATTTATCCTTATGTTGCGGCCCGCGGGAAATGGCTAACATATGTATGCGGCCCACGTGAAATAGCTGGCATATGTATGCGGCCCGACAGAAAGAAAGGTTGAGTACCCATGGTTTAATTAGTGATCGGATAATCTGGAAAATAGATTTGATCTACAATTAAGTAGGTCGGTATTCTAAGTCTTCGCACACTTGATGCATCTCGTTATTGATCCACATGTTGGGTAGATTGAGAGCATTTTTTCTCTTTGAAATTACAGTCGGACCTCTATATAACGAAGTCGCCAAATCCCGGAAAAAAGTTCGTTATTTGGAAAATTCCTTATATACAGGTTCATCTTTTTATATATTTTATACACCACATAAAACAAATTTTAAATTCATAAACACACTATATATGTAAAAAGTAATTATTCACACCTTTTTTAAATTAGTATATGTTTATTTTATATATCTTAACCCATCAAAAAAAAAAAAAAAAGAAAAGCTACAAGGAAAATAAGAAAAAAGAATGTCGAAGAATGCACAGTATTTTAAATATTAAATAAAATAATGTATATTAAAACTAACGAGTTTTTTAAGGACATTTTCTAATTTGAAATATACAAGTAATATTAAACATGCATTATTTTATAGCTAGAACACGGGGGCATGAGACAACTACACTGAGGGTGAAATGGGATATCAAAGATGTTTCAAGTAAACTCGACAATGGGGGTTAAGGGTTACACTTCTTGGATGAAACGTTCAGAACTCTATTGCTCTCGGCGAGTTAGGATCTAACAAAACCAGTTCAAGATTCATGAGCACACCATAAAATGTGTTAAAGAGAGAATAAATGTTCAGAAATACTTTAAAAATTGGGAGAAAAAAATTGTATTACAAAAGAAAAAGTTCGTTATGTAGAAAATGCACTTCGCAATAGAGAGGTTATTTTATAAAGAAAATTGTGAAATGTTCAAGATTCCAGGAGAAAGTTCGCTATATGGAAAAATTCGCAATATAGAGGTTCTTTATATAGAGGTTCGATTGTATATTAAAAAATTAGATTAGAGTTTTTTAATTATAAGTGCAATACTTTTTTCAATTGCTTTGACATAAAGTACCTATAACATGTTGATCTACTTTAAATATCATTTTGAGATATATATTCTTCTAAGTATGTTTATGGCGTTCTACAAAAACACCTTCTAGTTCTAGTGGTTCCATAAGTAGAAAAAGTATGAAGACCACTGCAGTAGATGATGATATCGTGTATACAAAACCAATTAAGGCAAATGAAGATATTTTGGAGTTGGTTCAAAGTTCAAAAAATATCATTGATGGAGATCCGAACGACGAAAATGAAATGAATAATGTACTTCCTGTACCCACGTCATCCCAAATGAGGAACATCATTGAAAGTATGCGTCGTTATTTAGATGCACATTCCAATGGTAAAATGAATAACAAAATGAAAGATGTTGCAAAAAGACAATGCAAAGAAAATATATCAGATTATTTTCCCTAAACTCAATATAAATGTTTTGTTTTCAAAAAACTTGAAAATTTTGTATTAAATTTATTTAAGTTCTTGAGATTGTTTTTGTTTCATTGATTTTTATTTAATACATGCATATATATACATATCTAATTAAATAAAATAAGCTGTAATAAACTTAACTTTGTTGATAGATATATGTAGATATATATTTGCAATATCCTTTAACACGAAAAGATATTTCAGTCTCGAGTTAAGCGATTTTTACTTTATATATAAAATTTATAGCGTTTTGTGTGTGTGTGTGTTTTCTGGCCTTCCAACTATTCAATGAAATATGTTTTTTCAAATATTTTGCAGAACAGCTCTATTCAATTTATTTGCCTAGATTGATTAAAGAAAATGTGTGTATGAGCATTTGTTGCGCAGAGATGGAAAAGCCCAGTCACGAAATTTGGAATTAGTATGCTGAGACTTCGGACAATGCTAATGTGCATCCCAAAGCGAATTTTTTTTTGAAAAAATTTAGTTTAGATTATTTTTACTAGTTAGAAATGATTTTTACATGAACCTTGTGGCCTAGATGTCGTACGAAACGTCACTGGATTGGGATTCGTGTTTTTTTTAAAAGAAGACTTTTATGCATGCAAATAATTTAGGTAAGTTTTTGAAAATCATCAATATCTCTTTTGTTACAACCAAAGACATTTTAAAGTAAAGACCAAATGGGCTTGGGCTCAGGGTTTCGGCCTCGAGGAGGGTGTGGAGGGCGCTTCTCTTTCTCGACTTGACCTCAGCAAGATCATGATCCGAATAATTTTGTAAAGAACAGTTTTAGTTGAGATTTTGCTCAGTAGATGGCTGCACAAGTTAGGCTAACATGTGGCTCGTACTTTCAGCATCGCTATCAGAATCCTAATAATTAATTAATTATAATTATAAAATAGCATGATTAAAATATTATTGATACACCATATATAATTTAAAAAACAATCTTTATTAATTTTTTAAACTTTATTTATCAATTTATATTTTTGTATTTTTTATATATTATTAACTTGATTAGTGTAATGTTTCAACTGTGTAACTAATCAGAGCATGATGTATAAACGTGGCGACTTGAGATGTTGATTTGAGTTCCAGAAATAAACTTGGAAGAATTGATAAAAATAATTGTGTCGTATGATTGTTATTGAAATTGCAAATTAAACACAAACCTTCGATGAAACGATATTAAATTAATATTATTCACCTATTGAGATCATTAAATAAGTGAACCGTTAGGCAAGAATAATTTTACTAATTCCATGTTATTCCTGGACATATTCTCCGAAAGACTGGAAATTTTGACTAAATCCCTAGCTGACACTATTGGCAAGATATCATAATGTCATCCGTGACTAGGCCAAGGCCTACCACCATTACTCGTTTAGTCGAAAGGCGGCAGCCAGTTTGTGCATAGGTTCGCGAGATTGTGAATCACGTGCATAATTATTTGTTAACGTGTAACCGTTAGTACGAGTATTTGACGACGTATGCTATATACAAGGGGGTGAACCTTTATGGATCAACGTGCCATTTTTTCTAAAGAAGTGTTTAATGAGATATAGACTGGCCGTCAAATAATTTTTACTTGTGATTATATTGGGAAAATAATAAAGCTAAATACTAACAACTCAAAACTCTTTATTTATTACGAAAAATACCTTTTGCACTATATAGTTGTAAATGCTTTGTGACGAATCTGTACGGAACCTTTCCACTAATCTTCTTAGGCGTCTTTTTGGGAAATATAAATTCGCGTTTATTTCCAATCCACTCCAAAAAGATGAACGGGATATGCAAAATAGATAAGGTATTTAAGTTGTAAGCTAGCAAGGTAGATGATGGAAGGCTATTGAGCCAGAAACTTTAACCGCAATATTAGAGGATTCCAGGTTATTAGAATTGTGAAGACGTCGTGTTGCTATCCGACGGAAGTACCAGAAAGCTGATATAGCCAGCGGTAAATATAATTTACGAACGCTTAAAATAAGCGTCAGTTTAGTCGAATTAGTTAAAGTTAATGAAAGTTAAGAATTCGAGTACGCGAGTATTTCTCGGATCTCCTATTTCGGTATACCTTACTTGATCTTGAGCGAAATTATTAATTAGTTGCATCATTCGTAATTTAATTTAGTATAAAGGTAAATCCCTTTATTGGACGTAACATAAAAGTATTATATGTTATCAGAGAGAGATTTTTTTGAGAAATTGGAAATAATAAATAAATATTATTATTATTTAAAATGGCTCTTAGTGGTTCTTTGCCTCAAATTAATCTTGGTGTCCAAGGTGAGACCCAGGGGGTCCTCCACAGCTTTAGTTATACGTGTAATTCAAATTAAAGTAACATTAATGTGACTTCTGTTGTTGCAGATTGGATGACCAATAACTTATATTAGGATTGTAAGATGAATCTTTTGTTGGTCATCTGGCCAGAATGAATGAAGATCGTTGCTGCAAGAAAACCTTTCTGGCAAAGCCCATGGGAAATAGACCTCGAGGCAGCCCCTGTTCAGATGGACTGACTGTGTTGAAAAGGACCTAAACATTTTAAAGGTCAAAAATTGGGGAAAAAGTTGTAAAAGTAGGGATGTCTGGAAAAGACTTCTAGAGAAAGCCAGGGCTGTCGAGACATTGAAGAAGATGAATCTTTTAATACAATGCATGCTGAATTGGAGTCATCTGCCAAATGGTTTCTAAGCAGCTAATTATTTTTTCTGAGGTTCACTTTTTTGACGAGAGGATTTGTGATTTGTTTCAAAATGCCGTTTTACAGACGATGTTCTGCATACCTCTGCTCCAGAACATAAAACACACACCTCTTTCTCGCCTTTACGAATAATGCCATATTTCTAGATTCACTGTTTGAAATTCTTATCTTCTAAGCTTGAAATTTTACTAGCTTGAAATTTTTGTTCTTTTGCTGAACTAGCCATGCTAAATAACAGTTAAAAATCGTAAATATAACACAAATAAACTTTAAAATACAGTTGTGTCAACGAAATTGACTATGCTATGCGTAGACAAATTTTGCATCATAAGCAACTGTAGCCCGCGACGCTACTAAGGCAAGACAGTAACAAACGAGTGTGCTCCCAGCCGTTCTGCGACCGATCACTCGCATTTATTTGTAATACTTCATAGTGAACTTTGTTATTTTGAAATAAAATGCTAAATATTTCGATCGCTGGCGTGCCCAAAATATTGTATCAAGTGCCATTGATGGCACGCGTGTCACAGGTTCGACATCCCTGCTATATACTGTCTATTTAAAAGGGTCGTAAAAGTTATCTAGTTTTGCATTGTCCCGCAGGGCCTCAATTAATCTTAAAACGTCGTTGATTATTACTACATCATGATATTCGTATCGTTGCATCTTTAAAAAAAGGAAAGGAGTAGACTATTTTTTCCCTTTTTCTCCTTTTCCGTTATAGAGGATTTTCGTACCTAGCTTTGCACATTTTATATCGCAGAATATATTTACTCATATTTTGAACAAATTTACGTTTATTTTCAAAAGAATTATCCCCCAAAAATTCTTTTGAAAGTTAAGTTTTAGTCTTTTCAACGCCTGTTTAAAACAAAATCATTTTTTCTATTGAACATTAGCTTAAAAATTAGCTCTTGCGAAGAACTAGTGCTCTTCGCAAGAGCTAATTTTTAAGCTAATATTCAATAGAAAGAAAAAAAAAAGGGGCAAACTGTATGCCCTTTTTTTTCTTCGAGAAGGAAGTTTGCTGCATACCATTACGTTATGATTTTTCTTAATTCTGATTCCCAAAAGTATTTTGAATATCATTGTAATAATTATTATACCTATTGCTATATAAAAAAGACATGTGGCACGTTAGACTTTTTTTACAACTCTTGAATCTCAATTGGAGCAATTTACCGTTCCCCCTCCCCCAGTTTAGTATCATAATCTTATACTTACCAGCTGGAGATTTATATATTTTACTGATTGAGTTTAAAAAAAAATTTTTTTTTTACAAAAGTCACCTGTGCTAAAAACGGGCGCTCCAATTAGTATATGATAACAGGTCAAATCTATCACAGAAACAATCTTCAAAAAGCATCTATCAAAATTTCAGAAATATGACTGTAAATTCATTTAAAAAAAAGAGCCTTAAAATGTGTTTTCGAATAATAATATTTTTTAAGTTTTAAGAACTGTATTAACTGTCCAGAAAGAGAGAGATTTTAATACTATTTCTAGATCTAAAACTACATTCTACATGAAAATGATCATAATATATAAATTATATAAAGCCCAGTGGTCGAGGGGTAGCGTATCGCGCTTCCCCACCACAGGTCCGGGTTCTGTTCCCGGGATATGCAAGGTCAACTGAGCCTTTCATCCCTACTGCAGTGGGTCGATAAATGAGTAACAAGCTTGCTTGGGGACTAAACACTGATGGTCTCGCTTCAGACTGACCACCTGTTCGGGAAATCTGCTCATGCACCTCACCGCCAATGGTCACGTATACTGGGATGGGCACAGTAGGCCCTGGCCCTTACAAAAGATAAGTAATTGACGTCAGTCAGGCTTTGGGCCTCCTAGAACCCTAAGCCTCCCGCGATGCGGGGGTGTACTTTCTAGGCTAGAGGTGGCAACGTGCCATTTTTTCAAAAGAAATGTTTAATGGGGTATAGATGTGCCGTCAAATAATTTTGACTATTGGGAGAATAATAAAACTAAGTACTATAACAACTCAAAACTCTATTTCGAAAAAATACATTTTACACCTTATAGTAGTATATATTTTAGTTATATGTGTAATTCAAATTAAAGTAACATTAGTGTGATTTCTGTTGCTGCTGATTAGATGAAAAATAACTTATATTAGGACTGAAGATATTACTTTTAGCAAAATGCATGCTTAATCGGAGTCATCTGTCAGTGTCTACGCGAGTTTTTAATGCTATTCATCTCTGAAAATAATGACTCGCAGGCGTGGGTAGATGAAAATATATGATTAAAATAGATGACCCAGTTTCTTCAAACAGTTAAATGTGTCTGGAATAGAATTCCATGTTTCCGAAATTTCACTATTAGCATTTTTACTTATATTGCATGTTAAAAAATCTTTCTGTTTCAATCAATTCCAACTTTCTCCTTTTTTCAACAAATTTTTGAATTCATATTAAACTAGACTGGAAATTAATCAGTTACATTAAAAAAATTTCTGTTTATAATCAATCGAAATGGGGCAAGTTCAGTTTATTAAATGAAATCACATCGGGGTACATACAAAAACTTCAACGTTTCTGGTAATTCTTCAAACTGCGAAAATATCGCTGAAAACTGCGACCGATTACTTGCGTTTGTTCGTAATATTTCATACTGGACTTTGTTACTTTGAACTAAAATGCAAACCGTTTTGATCGGGGTCATGCCCAAAATATTGTGCCGTGTGCCATCAATGGCACGCGTGTCACTGGTTCGCCATCCCTGGTCTATGCCATTGTCGAAGAGTATCAGAGTCTTGGAATATATGGTGTGGAAATACAATTGTAAAATTTAATGAGGCTGTGAAATGCATTGTTCCAATAAAATCACAAAATATGTTTCTAAACTGGTATGTATATATTCAGTGGGGCATGCACAAGGTTGGAGTTTGGGGAATCAAACCCCAATATAGACGAACAGATTTTTAATTTTTAACATAAAGGTTAAATGTCAGGGCATTCAGCTACGTTTTTTTAAAATTGTGATGCTCCACATGAAAGTAGTTTATGAATGTCACTGTATATATTATTGTTCTATTACTCATATAGATTTGCAAAGGAAATTTTAAAAAATAATATAGTCATGCTTCACACTATACTTTTCGCAAATTTTTTTCTCAGGTAAGCCGTCATAGTTTTTACCCTTATGGAAACAATATTCCAAAATTTAGTTTCATCATGGTATTATAATAGGCAGAGAGCATAAGGAATACAAAGGGTGAGTGACGGACCCGATTTTAAAAAAATCATATTTTCGAAACTGCTGCACATCTTACAATAAGTGATACATGAATGTAAAATGAAATATATCAAGTTTTTTCCCACCAATAATCATCATACATTCAAGATCGCTGTAATTGAAACTCAAAAAAGGCGACAATGACAGAGAAAAATGTTTGCATATTAAAATATGTACGGTTTATTTTCAGTAACTTCGATGCAGCGTGTATTTAGAAATCGTTATGGAAAATAAGCATCATCCAACAACAGCATTCTGTGATGATATCATCAATTTAAGAAAACAGGTTGCTCGTGTGCAGCGGCCGGACAAGCGTCTCCGGAGAAGCAATGGAGAGGGCGAGGCAAATTTTTGTTCGAACGCTACGAGAGTTGCCGCCTGCGAATACCCCAGAAAACAGCATGGAAAATTTTATGAACAAAAAATTAAATTTCAAGTCGTATCATTTGCAATTGACACAACAAGTAACAGAGAACGACAAGTAAGCATTTGTTCAGCATTACAAACCATTGATAGAGTGACGCTACAAAACGTATGGAATGAACTGGATTACAAATTATGGACGTATGCCGTGTAACAAGAGGGTCACACATCAAATATTTATAACAGAAAAAAACTTGGTGTAATTTCCTTTACATTCATGTATCACTTATGGCAATACGTGCAGTATTTTCGATAATATGATCTTTTAAAATTGGGTCCATCATTTATACTCACCCTGTATTTTTGGTGGATTTAAATATTAAATCAACATATATGATTCTGTTTTGCCGAGTGGTCCGATTTCAAAACTTGACAAAATTAGTTACTCAGGAAGATTATTACGTTGGATTCAGAACTTTCTTAATACAAGAACTATACAGGTTAAATAAATATCTCTTTACTATCCTTTAAAATATCTGTAGCTTAACTCAAGGAAGTATTTTAAGTTCCTTTCATTTCCTAGTTTATAAAAGTTATATATATATTTTAAAAATACAACATAACAGTCTTTTACTTGCCAGCGCAGATGATAGATTTTATTAAAAATTGTGGTACTTATTAGAATGAAATAGTTTTTAAGCTCCAAGATTCTTTGAATAATATAAATGTTTGGTGTGTTAAAAAGAAGTTGAATATCTCCCTTTTTTGAAAAAAAGATGGCTATTCAATTTATCAAAAAGAAATAAAAATCTTTACAGTTTAACATATTGCTAGCTATCTGATTACTGAATTTTCTCATTCTAAGATTCTAGAGATTTTTGTGTGTGTGACAAATATCACTTGAAAAAAATCATTATTTTCGACAGAAGGAATTCAAGAGTTTAAATGCCATTAAAATTTTATCCTTCCTCAAAATAGGTAAAATAGCTGATAACCTTTTGTCCATCAATAAAGTCACCATTCGATCTTTTTTTTTTGATCATGCTTGCCAACTTTTCTTTTCTTTTTTTTCAATACTAATAGAGAAAATTAGAGTTTTTTTACGAAGCTGATTTGCGCTGAGCTCTGGGTCTTCCAAGGACTACTCCAATTAAAATTTTGCGATTGGGATCAATGAACTGTAGTATCCAATTTTTCCTGTGTTCCACATACTTTGTTCAACAGTTTACCATAAGGAATTGATTTCCAGTGCAAGACTGTTTATAGATCATCACAAAATCTGTAATTCTAATCAAACAGAAACTTGTATCTTTCAAAAGATAAGCAGATATTCCCTTTCGGATCCTATCTCCTTATCCTTTTGCAAATCATAAAATAGATTGTTATTTGGATTAATTCTCTTCAAAATAAGAATCTTGGATCTTTTAAATACCATACTGGAAAAATTTGTTCACCGACTTCATTCAATCAGATTTTAATGACAGTATTCTTACAGTAAAAGATAGTTCTAAAACCACTAACCAAACATCAGTAGGAATTTTTATCCCTAAGAAAAAAATTCATTAATTTTTTACATGAAGAGTTTATTTCGATTCTTATAGCCAAATCTATTGCTATATAGACTGCTTTAAGAAACTGAGTTACTGAAGCATACAAGTAAGTTATTCTTACTAATAACTTACTATTGCTATAAATTAGCCAAAGCTCCCCCAGATCCTTGGAATATTATCCTTTGGATTCCAGCGGAAGAAATCTCCACCCTTATTTCAAAGAACGAATGAAGAATATAATAAGTACAGAATATATAAAAAGTTTTTTAACCATATTTTCCATCTTGGAAACTGGAATGCTCAAGCTGCAAACAATAAATACATGGAAGTTTTTATTAATAAAATGCGAACTAAAAAGTTACCAATAAATGATTTATATTTCTTACTTGAAAAAGTTGATTCTCAGATGTACAAGGAGTGTGGAATTCCGAAGACTGGTAAACATTTCATGTTAATGAAAGTTCAAAGAAACATCTTGGAGAATTTTATTTCACAAAGAGGCGATTGGCTCTACTCTTCAATTGTGCGATACAAATCAAAAGAGCATATACAAAGGGTTGAAAAGTTTTTGATCTAAAAGGTTCGGAAATATTTCAATTTCCTTTCATTTCATTCGGAACGTAAGACTTTGTCCAAGCTCCAACAACTCAGTGGTCAAACATTGAAATGAACTGGTGAATGGCAATGACGTGCTGCTGCACTTAAGAAATACGATTATTATAATTAGTCAATGGGTAAATGTTAGTGTAAGTATTTTTTTTGGTATGAAATATGATGCATATATTGAGATCGTGATGTCCAACAATATAACATAAGAAGTATGCGGTTGATCGTTCAGAAGCCGCAAATGCAACAGAAATTAAGGTCATAGAGTAGTTTTATAATGAAAATACATTATTGTATGAGAGGGCTATGTAACGAAAATTATGATTATAGAAATTGGGTCGAAATTGCTGAAAGGCTGAAAAAGGCTACATTTAGGTACAGTAATAGTTTGATTGTTACGGTATGTATTTGTAACTTACGGTACGTGCGAGTCCAGATCTTCTCCTTATAAAGATATTCCTGTGGTGGGGTTCGAAATTCTCATGTCTACGTTGTGTGCAGATAAGATTAAGGTACAAGCTCAAGGGTTGATTTTATGATTTAGCTATAATAAAATCTATGAGGTATATTGATTGTGATCAGTGTACTTTGTGTCAGGTAGATAGACGAAAAAGTGTTTAGAACAACCACATTTCCAACAATATTCCCTTCCACCCAAGAATTCCAGTCGAGATTCTGTTAGATCCTTCGGGGGTAGAAGAATTGATAAACATATTAAATTTGTTGATTTTCAAAATCATTACTTTGGCGTAACATAGAGTTCGATACTGGCTTAGGTATTGACTTCGCAATCTGACAGGTTTCCAAAATTATAAGATTGAAGTTAAGGACATTTCATTAGCTAATCATCAACATGTTTTAGATTCCTTTAACACATTAGCATTGACATAAGTTTTGTTCAACCGCGCTGAGAATGGCGCCTATTGTCCCTTTTTTTATGACTACATTAAAATTTAGATATCTCTCTATGTAAAAATAATGTTTCATGATTGTTATGGTATAGTGGAAAACTTCAAGGAAGTTTATCTTTAAAATGAGCAGTTATTTTTCTACAAGTCACTAGTTAGCAAAATTAAAATTCTTAATACAAATTTAGTTACAAATACAGCAGTAGCTTACGCAAGGACGGGGTATGAGAGCTCCTACCCCTCCCTCTGCAGTTAAATAACACATTTTTAATTTTTTTGCGTATAGATTAATCCTCGGAGCTTCCGTCTACGTGCTCTTTAGAATATAAACCCCTCCCTGTAAAAGAGTTTTGCGTAAGCCCTTGAATCACGTGCACTCATTATTACAGAAAGAATTTCAGTTACATGATATGTGACACAAGAGGAGCAAAGAAAGACCAATAAAAGTACTACAAAACACTGTTGACGCCTGCTTAATGACGATCACGAGTATGAAGCATGCGTGAAGATGCCTGCGTGCGCACCTGCCAGCCGGATGGTATATTCGGAGAAGCTGAAGGATTTCAGTATTGCTGACGTGGGTAATAACTACTTTACACATCGAAACCCACAATAACTTATGTTACCTTTTTGTTTTTATTAAAATTTTAGTCAGAAAGACTTGGTCTGTCAAATTATTTAAACTCGTGACACTCACGAACATTTTTTGGTCCTGGCGGCCCGTGATTCACGAACTAAAGCGCGATGGATATTTTAAAATTAAACAAAGCTAAAACTTCCTTAAAAGGAAGTATTACTAGAATTGCAATCTTCATGGACAACGTGTCCGAACATGTTGACATAACCGAGCTGGAGGTCAAACTCAAAAAAATTTACCAACTCTAGAAGAAAATTGAAGAATTGAAAGAGCTACTTTTTGGATTAGAAACCGCAAAACCAACAGAAGAAGCGAAATTCGAGGAAGATTTGTACAAATGTGAAACACGTCTGGACGATTTGGAGGTAAGAGTTAAAAAATTGATTAACTCTATTAATGTATCATTGTCTGTGACTGCAGTTGAAAAAAACAAATACGAAAACGGAACTTTTGCTCAAACAAAAATTCCACCTATAATACTTCCCACCTTTTCGGGAAAATACGAGGCGTGTTTTTAAAGTAAGTACCGTTTTGACATAAAAAAACAACAAGTAAATTTTTTCCAAAAATAATTTATTCACTTGAAAGGCCATATTTTACTCTACTTTTCTACATAATTCCCATTACTATTGAGGCATTTATCGTATCTTGGGACCAGCTTTTGTATGCCATCGTCAAAGAAGCTTGCCACCTGATTAGACAATCACTGCTTCACAGTCGTTTTCGCTTCGTCATCATCGGAATGGCGCTGCCCCGCCAAATGCTTCTTCAAGTGCATAAACAAAAGGTAGTCGCTCGGTGCTAGATCGGGACTGTATGGAAGGTGGTCCAATTGTTCCCAGCCAAAAGAAGTGATAAGGTCTTGTGTTCGATTTGCTGTGTGTGGACGGGTATTATCGTGGAGCAAAACGACACATGCACTCAGCATGCCACGCCTTTTGTTTTGAATTGTGCGGCGCAGTTTTTGTAAAGTCGAACAGTACGCTGCTGCATTGATCATGTCGCCGCGAGTCAAAAAATCGACCAGCAACACACCCTTTCTATCCCAAAACACAGTGCACATAATTTTCTGAGCAGAAATTGTTTGTTTGAATTTCACTTTCCTAGGGGATGATGAATGCCGCCATTCCATTGATTGCTGCTTCGATTCCGGTGTAACGTAGGCTACCCATGTTTCATCGCCTGTGACAATATGGCTTAGAAAATCATCCCCCTCGTTACTGCATCGTTCGAGAAAACTCAATGCACTGCCCAAACTTTTGGTTTTGTGCTCATCAGTCAACATTTTTGGCACCCAGCGTGAACACAATTTCCGATAATTTAAACGTTCGGACACAATTTCGTAAAGAACCCTTCTTGAGCCAGCAGGAAACTTTTCAGCTAAGGACGAAATCGTGAATCGTCTGTTCTCTTTCACTTTACAGTCCACTTTTTGAATCTGTTCATCGGTAATGACTGAAGGTCTCCCACTTCGTTCCTCATCATGAATGTTTGTGCGGCCATCTTTAAAGGCCCTAACCCATTTCCGCACCATTCCATCACTCATAATGTTCTCACCATACACTTCACTGATTTGGTGATGAATGTCAACTGATTTGAAGCCTTGAGCACAGAGAAACCGTATTACAGCACGCACTTCGCAGTCGGCGGGATTCTCAATAAGTGGAGGCATTTTAAAATCACGCAAACAGATGTAGACTCGATCAGATGGTTCCGTAATGGCGTCTGTGGCTTCCCAACCGATGTAGCTACACGACGCGCATGCGCTAAACGGCGACCGCAGCGCTGCGGCGGCGTAATTTAAAAACGGTACTTACTCTACAAACACGCCTCGTATGAACAATTTAGTAACTTTAAATCCCAATTTGACGATTTAATTACAACAAACGAACAACTGCCTCAGTCACAGAAATTGTATTATTTAAATTCCTGTCTATCAAATGAAGTTAAAGAATTTGCCTCCACTTTCGATACATTTTCTTCATTGTATGAAGCACTCGAATCCCGATATGATAACAAAAGATTGATTGTTGATACTCATGTGCAACAAATATTAAATTTTAAGAAGATAGAACGTGAGAATCCGAAAGAAATTCGTGAAATGATTGATTGCATTAAAAAAAAAACTTACGAGCTCTAAAATTATTAAACTATAAACAAAATAATTTATTTAATGTATTTTTATTAAATATTATGCTGAAGAAATTGGATAATGAATCACGAAAAAATTTCGAACTGAGTTTAAAAGCAAAAGATGTTCCCACATTTGATGAATTTATTGCATTTTTAGAACAACGCGATCTTTTATCCGTAGATAAAAATTGTATTGTCGAAACAAAAACAATATTAAGAAAACCTAACTTATCCTTTAAAACAAAAACCAATCTTTTAATCAATCTGTTGAAAACAAGAGTTGCATAGTCTGTAAGGATAAAACTTCACATCCAATATTTCGATGCAAAAAGTTTCTAGAATTGAACCCCGAAAAACGATTAGATCTAGTCCGTCTGCATAAGTTATGTGAACTGTGTCTGCAAAAAAACCACAAAAGGATGCAATGTACTTCGACGTATATGTGCCCATGTGGCAAAAAACATTCTTGCTCCTGTCTGTGGCAATAGGTGATCGAAGAAAAGGGGTTATTACCCCCGCTGAACTTCCAGTACTAACAAACCCGGGGGACCGGGAATCGGATGTAATAAATTCTTCCACACAGAACAGTTTTGAGTAACACGGCTTCTCAACATAGAAAGAACGTGTTAATATCGACTGGTAGCGTTTTCTTACGAAATAATGAAGGCCGAGAACTAAAATGTCCCCTCATTTTTGACTCAGCGTCTAACATTAATATTATATCCAGAAAAATGTGTGATTTTCTAAGTATTACAATAGAAAAAATAAATTCCTCAGTTTCAGGACTTAATTCATTGAAACAAAATTTAAAGGGAAAAACTAATACTTTAATTTCTAATAAAAGTGGTACTTTTAGAGAAAACGCAGAATTTTTTTGTGACTGAAAAAATTACCGGGTTGACGCCAAGTGTTGCGTTAGATGTTTCGGAAATAAAAATTCCTGAATTTTTAGAATTATCAGATCCCTATTTTTACGAAGCTAAGGAAATTCACGCTTTACTGAATGCGGATATTTTCATTAGAATAATTAAAGATAACGTATATAAAGTAAATAAAGAATTGTTGTTCAGGGAAACTGAATTTGGATGGAATGCTGGTGGACGACACCAGGGAGCCAAGACTAATAACTTTTCATGTTGCCTTCTTAAAGATAATTCTGTTGAGGATACATTAAAGCTGTTTTTTGAGCTCGAATCCCTTGGCATAAAAGATAACCCTTGCTATCGGAAAGATGACCAAGCTATGAATATTTTTAAAGAAACTGTACAATATAATAATAATCGGTATGTGGTTGAATTACCTTTTCGTAAACATTGGAACGAATTGTCGAATAACATTTCTGTGGCAAAACAACGTTTCCAGAGTTTATGGCGAAGGTTACGAAGAGATAAAACGCTATACACTCAATACAAAGAAACTATTCAAGATTATTTGAATCAAGGAATCATAGAAAAGGTCAATGATACTGAAATTAATGTACACAAACCAATGTATTACTTACCACACCAAGCGATAAAAAAGGAGGGTCGTGTTACTACTTCTACTCGTATTGTTTTTGATGCAGCTTCACACCAAGCTAACGAACTATCACTGAACGATTGCTTGTAGCCTGGACCTAATTTGAATCCTAATCTTTTAGATGTTTTAATTAATTTCAGGCTAAATCGAGTTGCAATATCATCGGATATTCGTCAAGCTTTTCTTCAAATTTTCTTCGCGGATAAACATAAAGATTTTGTACGGTTTTTATGGATAGATAGTAATCCGCGTATTGAGGAAAAGCTCACTTTGCAAGTTTATAGATTTAACAGGGTGATATTTTTTTTCTACTATCAGCAACAATCAAATATCACATTGAGAATTATAACGAAATTCATCCCATAACTGTACAACATTTAGATTCTTTCATGTATGTGGATGATTGGATTACGGGACAGGATACTCGAGAAGCTCTTTTCATGTCTCGCCACGCTAAGAATATTATGAAAGAAGCAGGAATGGAGATGAGAAAATGGATCAGCAATGATACCGCTTTAATGGCTCAGTGGGCGGCTGAAGGTTTCGACACATATCCTATGGGTGCATCCATCAGGTTGGGAACAAACAAAACAAAGGTGTTAGGCATGGCTTGGCAAACTCTAGATGACTGTCTGACGTTGGATACTAAAGGTTTGCTGGAATTTGTTTCGATAAACGAAAATACTAAAAGATTTATGTTACAAACAATAGGGAAGATATTTGATCCCCTGGGGTTGCTCTCATCTTTTACTATAAGAATAAAATGTTTCATACAGGAACTTTGGATAAAAAAAATAACTTGGGAGGAAATTTTACCCCCAAAAGTTAAAGTGGTTGATTTGGTGTAAAAAACTGCCCCTATTAGATCATCTTAGAATTCCAAGGTTAGTTCTTGACTCAACGAATGATGAGGTAAGTGATCTCATTGAAATTCACATATTCTGCGATGCCTCTAAACTCACTTATGGAGCAGCAGCTTACGTGAAAGAAAGAAAACAAAATGAATGCTCGTAAATCTCATCACTTTAAAAACGAGGGTGGCACCCCTGAAAGCAGTTACTTTGCCTCGACTTGAGATCCTGGGAGCTTTAGTAGCAGCTCGATTGAGTTCAAGGGTGCAAGAAATTGTCCGCAAGAAAAAGAAGTGCAAAGTGTTCCACTGGACAGACTCCAAAATAGTCATATTCTGGATTAAAGGCTTGCCGCGTTGCGTGGTTAGCCTACACTACAACACGGTTGAATGAAATAACAATAAACATTTATTAACTTTAAAGATAAAAGATTAAATGAGCAATTAAGAGGTAAGCTTCCAAAAGCTACAACACATGGTAAAAACAGGCATGCTACAAGAATAACAGATCAATTCAGTTCAGTTTTGGAGTCGTTTTGTTGAGCTGTAAGGTCGCTGCATACTCCCCTTCCAGTGTCAACGATACCTAGTTGGAAGATGAACTTTGCGACCAGAACGTGTAGATGGCTGGGTAGGCGTTGAAGCTGTTGCATTAGGTTCCACAGTAGCAGGTGTTTCATTCTTGGTTTGAGGTAGTTGCAAGTCCTCAGTGTTAAGAAAGAAGGCAGGTTTGCATCTATCAATAGATACAGATACCCGTTTACCATTGATGTCAAGGAAAAACACTTTATCCTTCCTTTGTAAGACTTTGAAAGGGCCATCATAGGGTTGTTGAAGTGGACGACGTAACATGTCTCGACGAAGAAAAACATGTGTTGCTTCCAACAGTCCTGGATGGATAAAAACTGGACGTTTGCCATGGTGTTTTGGTGGTTTAGGGTGAAGTGATTGCATGTGAGACTTAAGTTTCGAAAAAAAAAATTCACAACATAATCATCTGGCTTGGAAGAGTCAAACATCTCCCCTGGCAGTCGAATAGTGGTCCCAAAAACTAATTCAGCTGGGGTACACAGAATATCTTCTTTAAGAGAAGCTCGTAGACCAAGTAAGATGATAGGGAGTACTTCTGTCCAACGCTCAGTAGCATGGCACTTGATAGCACTTTTCAATGGGAGGTGCAATTCTTCGATCATCCCATTAGCTTGAGGGAGGTATACAGTTGTACGACACTTCTGAACACCAAGTAGTTTGCTAAGAGCTTTGAAGAGCGAGGACTCAAACTGGCTGCCCCTGTCGGTTGTGAGAATTGCAGGAGTTCCAAAGCGAGACACCCAAGAGGAAAAGAAGGCCTCAGCAGTTATGTCTTTGAGAGGTTGGGCCTCTGGCCATTTCGAAAAACAGTCAATCATTCTCAGGCAATAGGTGTAGCCATTTGATGGAGGTAGAGGTCCAATGAGTTCCAGATGAACATGATCAAAACGTTGGGAAGGTTCTTGAAATGATAAAAGAGGTGATCTAGTATGACGATGAATTTTGGATTTTTGGCAAACTAGGCAGTGTCTCGCCCACTTAGCTACATCTAATGAGATTGATGGCCAAACAAAACGCGGCTTCATCAAATGCACTGATGGACGTATGCCAGGATGGGATAAATTATGCATAGCAGAGAAAACATCTTGGCGATCCTGTTTTGGGATGTAGGGTCTGGCTGTGCCCGTTGATAGATCACACATAATTTCAGTAGACGAATTGGGAAAAGTTACCTTTTTGAGTTCCAAGGAAGTTCCAGATGTTATTAGGGTGTGAAGCTCCTGATCAGTCTGTTGTGTCTCAGCAATACAGTCATAGTCAATTTGACTTGGGAAGGTGATTGCAGAAACACGAGAGAGAACATCAGCAGCAATATTGTCAGATCCTGGAATGTGTACAATATTTGTGGTGAACTGAGAGATGAAATCTAGCTGACGGATCTGCCGTGAAGAACACTTGTCACTTTTTTGCCTAAAAGCATAAGTGAGGGGATTGTGGTCAGTAAACACTGTGAAATCTCTAGCTTCCAGCATATACCGAAAGTGTCGGATAGCCGAGTAGATAGCAAGGAGTTCACGGTCGTAGGCACTGTAAGACTTTTCAGATGAAGTAAGTTTTCTGGAAAAGAAAGCCAATGGCTGTAGCTCAGAGTCCACAACTTGGTGAAGTGCACCTCCTATGGCATAATCAGAGGCGTCCACATGAAGAGCAAGCGGGGCAGAAGGTGAAGGATGAGCAAGAAGTGCAGCACCAGCAAGAGCTTGTTTACACCTCTGAAATGCTGTAATTGCCTCAGAAGACCAGTTTAAAGGCTTTGACTCCTTCTTACCTTTAGAACAGTTTAAAAATTCACTTAAAAGATACTGTTGTTCAGCTGCTTTGGGCAAGAAACGTCTATAAAAATTTAACAGTCCTAAAAATTTTCTCAGGGAGCCAACAGTCTCTGGTTGTTTGTAATCAAGAACTGCTTGAACTTTGTCAGGCAATGGCTTAATGCCATCAGGAGTGATAAGGTGGCCAATGAAAATGAGTTCAGTCACACCAAATACACATTTAGAGATATTTAGTTTTAAACCATATGAGCTCAGTCTTTGGAATATAGTTCTTAAGTGAGAACGACGCTCCTCAGCATTTTCTGAGTAACACAAAATATCATCCAAGAAGACAAAACAAAAAGGAAGTCCTCTTAGTACTTTATGCATGAATCGCATAAAGGTTTGTGGTGCATTCACAATGCCAAAACACAAATGGGTATATTCGTAAAGACCCCATGGAGTTGTTACAGCTGTCTTAGGAATATCACACTCAGCTATAGGGATTTGGTGGAATGCCTTAAAAATGTCTATTTTGGAAAATATCCTCTTGCCATGTAGTGCATGAGCAAAGTCATTCAAATAAGGCATGGGGTAGCTGTCGAACTCAGTAACAGAATTCAACTACCTGTAATCCCTAACAGATCTAATTGTAGAGTCAGATTTGGGCACAACATGAAGAGGAGAACTCCAGGGACTTTTGGAAGGTCTAATAATGCCTTGAGCAAGAAGAAATTCAAATTCTACCTTCACTGCATCATACAGTTTAGGGTGTAGCCTTCTAGGCCTGGCAGTGACTGGTGGGCCAGTAGTAATAATATGGTGGACTGTGCCATGTGATGCTGATTTGGAAATTAAAGAAGGGTTGCTGAGGTCTGGATATTCCGATAAGATGTTTTTAAAACTAATGTTTGCATCTACAGTGAGGATTGTGTGAGGGCTGTACAATATTTGAAAAAACACAAGCAGTGAAAAGAGAAGTTTCCACATCCATCAACCTTTTTTTCTTAAGGTCAGTTAAAAGGTTGAAGTGCTTTAGAAAATCAGCACCAATTATAGGAGATGATACATCAGCAATTATGAAAGTCCAGATAAAAGGTTGCCTCATACCCAGGTTCAGTTCTTTACGGACCATACCATAGGCTGGAATTTTGGTATTATTAGCAGCAAATAAGGAGAAGTTAGACTGAGGTGATTTATTCATAGTTGGAGAAGGTGGGATGACACAGATTTCACTTCCAGAGTCTATGAGGAATTTCTGGCCAGACTTGCGGTCTAATAAAAATAACCGGCTGGTATGTTGCAAAGGCTCTGCCATTCCAGCTATGACAGAGCTTACTCGTTTTTTTGCACAAATGCACAAGGTGAAACACACTTGCGGGCCTGCTCTTTATAACGGCAATGATAGTAGCAGATGCCACTTCCTCTATTGACACTCCTAGAGCGTGAATGTGATCTCCGGCGGTCAGAACTATATCGTTGATGGCGAGAAGAATTGCGCTCTCTTGTCAGTTCAGCAACTTGTAGAGACAGCTCTTGGATCTGCCTGACGAGAGAATCCATGGTTGGCTGAACACTGCATGAAGATGACTGGGATGGTGGAGGAACAGTTGTGGCTGCACAGAAAGTGGAGGATGAACCAACAACCTCAGAAACCTTATCAGCGATGATAGCCAGTTTATCCAAAGGCTCTGAGGATGCAGACAAAACAGTCTGGATATGTGGTGGCATTCTTTGAAGCCACAAACTTTGCAGAAAGTCATCCTGGAATTGGCCATTAGACAGCTCTTTCATTTTTCGCAACAGGTGGCTGGGCTTCTCATCTCCTAGCTGAAGGTCAGTAAGCAGTTTCTTAATTTTTTGAGTCTCCGAGTCGCTAAATTGGGTGATGAGCCGCTGCGAGAGAGTGTGATATTTGTAACTGTTCGGAGGGCTTAACACAATGTCCGACACGTAGGAGAGAGTTTCAGCATCCAGGTTCGCAACCAAAGCAGAATACTTAGTATCATCATTGGAGATACCACTGAATGTGAATGCATGGTCGCATTGCGCAATCCATAGACGAACGTTCGATTTCCAAAACGGCGGCAGCCGCAACGCAATACGAGCGACTTCAACGGTTTCTCTAGTCATATTGTTGAATAAGCAGGAAGCGAAACGAATCTCCGAGCAGATGCTTCAAGTGGCCTTGAGGAGAAGGAAAAAAAATCTTTCGCTACGTACTGATCATCCGTAGTAGAAGAATTTGTATTGCATTCGCCAGTAGAACAGAATAGCTTACATGTTTTTAAGTCCAAAAGGGGTCACCACTGCCGCGTTGCGTGGTTAGGCATTCTTCACTACAACACGGTTGGATGAAATAACAATAAACATTTATTAACTTTAAAGATAAAAGATTAAATGAGCAATTAAGAGGTAAGCTTCCAAAAACTACAACACATGGTAAAAACAGGCACGCTACAAGAATAACAGATCAATTCATTTCAGTTTTGGAGTCGTTTTGTTGAGCTGTAAGGTCGCTGCAGGCTCTTCTAAAAGATGGAAACAATTCGTGGCTATCAGAGTGCAGGAGATCTCCTAGTTAACTGATCCTGATTCTTGGTTTCATTGCTCAGGACAAGACAATCCCTCAGATTTCTTGTCTAGGGGACTTAGTGTTGATACACTTATTTCCAACAACAAGTGGTGGAATGGTCCAGCCTTCCTAAGAACTGACAAACTCCCAGAAACTGTCTCTGAGTGCCCGGAACTGAATGAAGTAGATTATTTGCCCGAACTAAAATCAAATGATTCTAAAAAAAATATTGTATTGACTTTAAATTTTAATCAAAATTTTTTTGATCTTTTACTTTCTTGTAGTAATAGGTTTCTAACTATCGTCGAGTGTTAAGGGGACTTGGCACCCTTTGAGCAAACTTCTTTATTTACGTATTTAAAAATTATATTTTAACATTTTATACAATGTTTCTATTCAAGAAAATGTTACCAGATGAAAATTTTCATATATTATTCACACAATTTTAAAAATTTAAATTTTTTGAAGAAAATTGGGAAAATTTTAAAATCCTACTCCTTTTGTAAAAATTAATTTTTTGACCTGAAATTTTTTCATAATACTCTGATGGATGATCTAAACAACTTTAGGGATCGATTTTAGAATAACTCATTCGTTTTCAAAAAAAAAATGTTGATATACAGGCTAAAAATCAACGAAAAAGCCAACATGTCTTACATTTTTTTTTTTAAAAAGTATTCAGTTTATAGCAAAACGGATCCCTAATTTTATTACATGCTTTATTTTTAACACGCAGGAAAAAAATTGAAGTGATTGGTAAATAATTGTCGAAGGAGAAGCATTTTGAATGCACTAAGGTTTCGAAAAACACAAACTGTGAAAAACTACTTTAAAGTTTATAATTCTGAAAAAATAATTATTTTAAGCTTAATTAAACTTAAAATACCACTTTAAGATATCACTTATTCCGTTTTTCTTTAAAATAATTGCATTTTCATATGTTTTCAACCCACACATTTTTATAAATGATCAACTTTTAGTGAGTACTAATTGCACAAGAAAACTCAAGAAAAACTTAAAAAAATTTTTTTTTTCTGTCACGACAGAAACTTTAGTTGTTTTTCTTCTTATAATATTAAAGTATTACATTTGTATGAAAAATATATCAGAAATAAGAACTAAATTATAAAATTATTAATATAAAATGCCTTAATTTAAAAAATTTTACATGCACACATTTCACAAGGAAGAAAAATTACATTATTGTATTGCCTCGGAAATATTCTGCTTTTAATACTACACATTATTTTTTATAGTTATTATTTCTATTTCTAAAATAGATTTTTTTTTTTTTATCATAACGCATGTTTTAGCTTTTTTTTCTAAAAAGGGGGTGTGGCTGAATTGCCTAATTTGTTTTCAAATGAAGTTTTATTCAACTTCTAACTTTCCGACATGCACAAGTGATATATCAATCGAAAGATAATAATGCAAAGAATAAGATTAAATGAAAATAAAAAAAACGATAGGTTTGTGATTTTTAGGGTACCAAGTCTTCTTAAGTTTTCTTTACAGGTTTCTGTTTAACATTAGAAATCCAACTAACAAGAAAAGGGGACCTCTTACTTCAGATGAGGTGGAGGAAGCAGAAATTTATTTAATGAAACAAGTACAGCTTGGCTCATTCTATACGGAAATTAGAGCTATGCAAAATGGTGATGACATTTGTAATAAAAGTAAGATTTTAAATTTATCCCCACTTTTAGATAAGGGAATCATTCGAGTAGGTGGAAGACTGAAGCACACTCTCAACTTCCTTATTCGAGTAAACGTCCTATATTGCTTCCTGCGAAAAGTAAACTAACTGAAATTATTGTTAAATACTACCATGAAAAGTATTTTCATCTTGGGCCCCAACATTTACTTTATCAGGTTAGACTTAAATATTGGCCAATTCACGGGCGAAATATTTGCAGAAAAGTTGTGCATAACTGTGTAATTTGCTTTAAATTTAATCCTAAAATTTGTTCTAAAAAATGGGCGATTTGCCAAAAGAAAGAATAACTCCTGATAAGGTCTTTAATTCAACTGGAATTGATTTGTGTGGACCCTTTATCAAAAATAAATGTCAGAGGAAAGGTCCTGAAATTAAAGTTTATGTTTGTATATTTATTTGCCTTGTAACAAAGGCCATTCACTTAGAGATAATCAGTGACTTAACTTCACAAGCTTCAATTGCTGCATTGAAAAGATTTATTTCAAGAAGGGGTAAGTGTCATAAAATATTTTCGGATAATGGTACTAACATGATAGGCGCTAATCGAGAAATAAAAGCTTTGTCTAAATTAGTAAGAGATAGAGAAGAGACTTTATTTGCGTTTTTCGCAGAAGAAGGCATTGAATGGTCATTTATTCTCCCTAGAAGCCCAAACTGGGGAGGTCTATGGGAGGCTAATATAAAATCTTTAAAATATCATTTTAAACGTATTGCAGGAAACTCAAAATTTAGTTATGAAGAATTATTGACTTTAATAACGCAAATTGAAGCAATTTTGAACTCTCGACCACTTTCATCTGACGTAGATGATTTGGTAGTTTTAACCCCAGCTCACTTTTTAATCGGGAGACCGATCACAGCTATAGTGGAACCGTCTCTGTTGCAATGCGAATCAAATCGTTTAAATGTTTGGCAGAGAATAACTAAATCAGTTCAAATGATCTGGAAAAGGTGGAGCCTTTCATATTTAAATAGTCTGCAACAACGAAAGAAATGGATTGTTAATAAAGAAAATCTCAAATTGGGAGATATGTTTTAATAAGAAAAGAAAATCTTCCTCCTTGTGTGTGTGTAAATGGTTATTGGGACGTGTTGTTGAAATATACATGGGGAAGGATAAGAAAGTTAGAGTTGTAGACATTAAAACTAGTAAAGGTATTTATAAAAGATCTATCAATAAGCTGAGTATACTGCCTATTGAAAATTAAATGTGTGTATGGTTATCTATGATATTATTAACTTGGAATTTATTGTTAGAATTTTCGATATTGTCTCATGTATCAAATTACTTACTATGTATTACAATTTTCTTTGTATTATGTATTTTATTGTTTGAGAACTTAAGCTAATTCTCTGCTGAAATTTGATATTCATACAATTTTCTTTGTATTATGTATTTTATTGTTTGAGAACTTAAGCTAATTCTCTCTGCTGAAATTTGATATTCATATTCAATTGTATATTCACTTAATATTTATTAGTATTAATTCATGTTTAAAATTTATTACTTATTTTATGTTAAGATACAAATTGTTAAGTTCTTGCATGTGGACGTAGCAAGGCCGGGCGGGATGTTGAAGCCTGCGTAATGACGATTGCGAGTATGACGCATGCGTGAAGATGCCTGTGTGCGCACCTGCCAGCCGGATGGTATATTCGGAGAAGCTGAAGGATTTCAGTATTGCTGACGTGGGTAATAACTACTTTACATCGAAACCCACAATAACTTATGTTACCTTTTTGTTTTTATTAAAATTTTAGTCGGAAAGACTTGGTCCGTCAAATTATTTAAACTCGTGACACTCACGAACAACACAATTTGAAAATTATAAATAATCAGTCTAAAACACACTCACGCACATTGAGAATAAAGAAAAGCACTAACAATAGAACCCCCCCCAACCCAAATGAGCCCTAAAGCATTGAAAAGGAAAATAAATACCTAACAAGAATTCAAAAGTGGCCAACATACATTTTAAGAACATTGAAAGTTAAGATGTCAAACTGTTCAGTCAGTAAGTATTTTATAAGGCCAACATGGACGAGTTCTACTTTGTAAACAGTATCAGTAAACCGTCATATTTGGCCCTCTTTTTTGCCATAGTCTTCAAGTTGTAATTTTTTAAAGTTTAAACAGTGATTTAGTTTTGTTTCAATATCTGACTTATTAAAATTATTTCAAGTGTGGTCTTGCAATTCTTAACGATATATAATTGTGACCTTGTTGCTTTCCTTTACACTTCGGAAGAATTAACGATTAACCTTTATCTTAATATTTGTAAATTTTTTTATGAATATGCTTACATTATTCTATTTTCGAATAGTTATACGTTATTCTATAATTCATTTAATTGAAAAGAGTTCAGTACATATGTTGATTAATATATTTTTAAATTTTAGAATCTGATACACACAAATATTTTTAAAATCACTGGGTTTTTATAACTATTACATCCTTATTGAATCAATTTAAGTAAAGGTTTATTTTAAAATAATTTCATTTACTTCGATAGTGAATAATGTTTTCAAATTATCTGCACTTGAGAAAAATTAATGCACTATCTCAAATTTCAGATTTCGGAGCTTCTATTATGCTTGAATAATTTCATATATCGCGAACACACTCTGATCAGTGAGAAAGGAATAACTACTAATTTAAAGTTACAATAGATCTATATTATTCTAAATTTGTTTTGGATTACGGTGTCGACCTTACTGAAAGGTTATTCTAAAACTCAGAAAAATGAGCCACTTAATGATGATATAAATCTTCCCAAACACAAAATACCACTTGTATCGTTAAAACTGGTTAAATGAATTTTCAGTGCATTATAAATTGCTTATTATTTTTCGGTATTTATTCGTAATAGGAATGGAGGACTGGCTAGATTTGTTTTCGATGGGATATTCTACTTGAAGATTTTTCTGTATTTCTAGGATTCTCAACAAATATTTAAATGGAATATCAGTTTCGAAAGAAAAACTCAGGCTACCACATTAGTTTTTGTGGCTTTCTATATAGCGCACCTTTTGATTTTCTAATGCTTGTTTTTTGTTGTTTTTATTTGCTTTGAACTGCAGTGGCAACGACCGGCATTGCGGGTTTTTGGGCGGTAAGGATGAAGGCCAAGAGCAGTATTGATTGCAGTTTTGCGCATGGGCGTTAACAGGTTGAAACAAATGTCGCTTTTCGAACGAATAATCATTTATTTGAATCTATAAACATTCAATCTACTAACAATTTCTTTGATTGAGTAAAATACAATGCAAGTTTAACAAAAAAAAAATAAATATTGAATTCTGAAATATATGTTTTTAGATATGAAGAAAAAAATTTAGGGGGGAAGGAATGGGATAAAATCGCGGGGGGCATGCGCACTTGCTCAACAGAAGTTGCTTAAAGGCACTCCTTTTTCGCTTCTAGGGATTTCGAATTGTCTGCTTACTGTCATAGCGGCATTTTAGTAAACAGATTGTTTCAGTAAAGCTGTTGCAGGAAAACAGTAAAAATATTACAATTAATATCTTTATTTACCTCTGCTTAAAGCAAAATAATTATGAGCGATAACGCTGAGCAAAATACTGTAGCTGCTACTGAAAATGAAAGCGAAAATGATGCAGAAGTTGAAACGGGGCAAGAAGCTGAAAATGAAAATGAAGCTGAAGAAGTGAAAGATGAAACTCCTGATGATGAAAATGCTGGCGATAGTGAAGATTCTGGTAAACCTCAAGTAGCGGCTGGAACTAAAACGGCTACTGAAGAAACTGTTATTCGTACTCAACGACGACATTTTCCCGGTAAAACTGATAGCAGCATTTTTGGTTAAGAAACATTTTGCATAGCTCTTCCAATGAGGATGAATCTCAATGTCATTTTTAATTTTATTCAACCGGTTTCAAACAAGACACTTAAAAAGGAATTTTGTTTTACCGGTTACTGCCAAATTCCCTTTATGTATAGAGTAATGGCTGCTTGTTTGAAATTTTTTTAAACTTAAATTATGTTTGTTTGGAGCTGCTAAATGTTTTATTTGTATCTGTATCTTGTATGTGAAATGTGTACTAAAACAAACGTAACTATATTAATTTGTTAAAAACAAATATTTACCAACTGTGTGAAATAAATTTCATAATTTTAAGTTGCATAACTTTGATTAGTTCTGGAATTTTGTCTTAATACATGTTTATTTGCCAATCATGTACTTAATTCTCTTAAAATTGTCATGATGAAGTAGATCTTGAAATTTAAAATACAAACTGTTAAAAGTAGGTACTCAAATAGGTATTTAATTTTTTGACAAATTAATCTTCCAATTCAAAACTTCATTTAAATCATATACAAACCGGGATGAATATTGGGACAAACAAAATTTCTTGAGGAGGGTAATATGTAAATTATTTCTTAATATATAATTTTGAATAAATATTATATTTAAATAGCTTATATTCTAATGAAATATGTGTATTTTAAGCTACTACTTGAAATTTGGAAACATTTCAACAATTATTGTACATTTGTGAAGTAATTGTCTGATAAGTTTTATAAGTTCCTTTATGAACACTATGTTGTCTTAACTTTTTTTCTCTTTGTATAATCTGAGTATATATTATAGAAACATAGAGTAATAATAATATATGAAATTTTTCTCAAAAATGTTTTTAATCCTTTTAAGAGTTCTTAGTAAATTGCATCTTACAGAGCCAGGATTAAAATTTTTTTTAATTGAAGCCTTTCCCACCTCATTTTGAGGATACCTTCTTAGGATTAATTTTGACTTTTTTGTAGCATTTAATCAAATATAATTTTTTAAAAAATATAATTAAAAATTTTGTTTTGCAATTGTCTTATTTTCTTAAAAGAGCGAGATAGTTAATTTGATAAAGGCCGTGTGTTGATATAATTGGAAGAAAAAAAAAACCATAAAATACTCACCTTAGGTAATCTATAAATTATTAGTTTATATTTATTAAATAGAAAATTTATACTTACATCTGCATTGCAACCTGTTGCAACCTTTAAAATGAAATATAATATATAATTTATATTTATTTTTCTAAAATTGTATTAGGCATAATATATTTTTTATACCTTTAAAATGAAATATAATTTATATTTTTTCTAAAATTGTTTTAAGCATAATATATTTTTTAGAAGATGCTTTTAAGAAAGATATTTTTCACATATTTATTCTATTTAATAAAATTTTTAATAAAGTTTTCAAAAAACCTCGATTTGCCTTCTAGTACTAATAAAAGTTAATGAATACGTGGGTTATATTAGGGTTTTGATTAAAAATATCAAGCATTTGTTTAGAGTTAGAGTTAAGTAGATGCATCATTAAAAATCAAAGCTCTTTCTGTCTGAAAATAATGGGTGGAGTTCAAGATATGCCCCACCCTTGAAATCAATATTAATTTTAACAAAACTTAAGATTTAAATAACTTTATCTTACTTGTCTGTAAATAATATTTTAATAATTTATGAGTAGAATATAATATTTTCATGTTTAATATTCAGTTCAGCCCTTACAAAAAGACGGATAAACTTAATAAGAACACACAATGTGTGTGGAAAAATTATAAAATTCTTCATTTAAAATACACATTAATCACATCATACAATTTTAAGTATTCATTTATTATGAAAGATACAACGTTTATATAAAAACCAGCATGATTATCATTAAATGTGTATGAAATTAAGAACATATGAACAGTTTTCTAAAAATTGAGTAAATTTATTGATAAAAGCCTAGAATTTGTTTATATTTTTTAACATCTAAAAGTGACTAAGATGTTGATGTTTGAAGGTTTTGTATATACAACAGAGTCCCAAAAACTTGGCCTAATGTGGACCGAAGGGTGGTTGAATTCGTGAAAATGCTGGGTTATCGAGAATTTGATTAAAAAAGATTACTTATATATACAAGTGTTTCCTAAGAAAATATTGTACCTCACTTGTTAATGTTTGTGCTTGAGAATACAAGAGAAAATAAACTGTGTCCAAATACCCTTAAACTGAGGAAAAGTACATACTTTATATTGGCATAGAGCATTTACTACAAGAAAATGAAAATGAATACATAGCAAACAGTAATTTACGTAATCAGACACTCCTCAGAAAAGTACTTAATGAAGGTGTAAAGCTGTCTATAATAAAAATTAAATAGCCAAAAAAATTGGCTACTTTTTAAAAAGAAATGCATAATGTCTTGGGTAGGGTTTTTTTTCAACCTGCTAGGGTGTGGCCAAGTTATCCTGACTGCCGAGTTTTCAGGACACTACTATGTTATGTTTATATCTTGTAACTTTGAATAAGTACAAAAATATTGTAGATGGTCATGTCTTGAACTTAACAACTTAAACTGGTCATAGAGCTTTTTAGTCAGTTATCAAAGTTATAATCGGAGTAATTTTTTGGCTATTTTTTTGAAAGTTAAAACTATAATAGTTTATGAATATTAATTATTGAAAAATGTTATGACCAAACAATAGTGTGTCACATTTTTTAAACTATTATTTGTTGATATCTATTTCTTTTGAAGTCAGAAGTTTTTCTTTCATAATATTAATTTAAATAAATACAGATAAAAAGATGAACAAATGAATTTTAACACAATTTTACAAAAATCATTTTTAATATCTCATGTACATATTTTAAAGCTTTATTTAATTGATTAGTGAAGTTTATTTTTTAAAATTAGTATTTTTATTTATTCAAATATTTCTATAATTTTTTAAAGGTTACAAATTTATTTAAATACATGATAGCTTAAATGTAATATTAAAAAAAATGAAGAATGAGATAAAAATACATAAAATCTATTATAAAGAGATGTTTCACAATGATACTGGAAGATATTTATACATATATTTCTTTTCATCTATCTATTCAGTCTACTGGTATGTTTCATAGTTAATTAAAACTTTATTTATTCATTATTTTTAAACCAGTTTTAATTTTAAAATTTTACATTCACATAATTTGATATGGACTAATAAATTTATAATTTTTATTTTGAAATATTTTTTAAAATTGTTTTAAATTAATTCTACTTTAGTATCTTAATCATTTTTAAATATCTGAACATTATATATATCTATGTATTACCCGACTGATGACATCGTCAGTCGGGTAATATATAGACTGACGATGTCGTCAGTCGGTACTGGGAAATTCGGCATCAAATGGTCAAGAAGCTAAGAATGGGCATTGGATAAATAAATTTATATATTTATTATACATTATTAATTTATTTTTTGAATTTATTTTAAATATATTTGTTATATCTCCAAATTAAATAAGTAAAACAATTTATTTTGGGTCTTCGTCAGTAAAATGTTGATCTCTAACCTAAAATGGGAGGGGGGACGTATTAAACCTCTGGTTATTAAAACTGAAGACAAACAATTAGGAAGCTTCAATCTGGTTATTTCTTTTTATATAATGTGATGTTTTTATTTTTATTCTTTCTTTTCTTCTATATACATTTGTTGTTTTTGCCAATTAGATTAGTTTTCATTGTATAGCAAAACCTTGATGGGGAATTTTAAATAGTCTGTATAATGTCAAAGAACAGTTCCTGAATATTTTTTTTACAGATAAGGTCTTAAATTAATTCAAGCTTGTATGTAGTAGCACAAATGCTTACTTTTGATGCTAAGACCTTGAAAATGATTTCATGGTAGTTGAGTGGTCATAAATGTGAATTTGTAGCTAGTATTTCTGTTGAGTCCTAGTGCCATTAAAGACACCTTATACCAGTGGTCTTCAATCTATGTTTCACAAATCAGAACAAAAATTCGTAAAAAATATCAAATGTGTATGCGAAATAGATATGTATTCTCTACAGAACTGAGATACCTGGAGCACAAATTAGTGTTACTAATAAGTAAGTGATATTAATATTATGCTAAAAAGTTTTAATAACAAATATAATACTTTTTTGATTTTACATAAAGTAACTATAACATCTTGATCTTTAAATATTCTGTTAAAATATTTTCTAAGGGTGGAATGGGGTTATTTTGAAAACACCTTACAGTCACTGGTGTAGCTAGTCCAAAATGGGCCATGTATCAAAATTCTTCAAGTGGCCCTTTTTTTGGAAAATAAATAAAAATGATTGCATTAGTAAAACTTGTTTGAATGTGTCAAAATATAACACATGTTGGGGCTCCGAATCATTGATATGGCATTGATAGGGGTATAGCTATGTCCCTGCTTGTAATTCTAAGGAAGAAGTGGGTTGATAAGTGTGGCTACGGTAGCCTAGTGGTCAAGGTAACGGAGTCGTGGCCTGTTTGTCATGAGTTTGAGCCTAGTACCGCTAAAGACCCACCTTGCAGAGGGGCGGCTGATGCATGTTAAACCTGTTTGGACTCTAAAGTTCTCCCTTGATGTGAGGAAGTTTGAAGGGGGTGCCAACTCGCATGTTGTCTTCATTGCTTGACCATGGTTCAAAATAATGAGGTCCATTGCCAAGAGCTCTTGAGTAGCTGAAAGTAGTATGACATTAATATTCACTCACACTGTGGGTTAATAAAGTTAAGATCACAGTTGGGATGTTTTCGCATCACACAGTTAACAAATCTGCTTCTTTATGTTAGTATAACACCATTCATATACACATGAGCACCCCCCAAAATGTTGTGAGGTTTTTCATCTGCATTGCTCCAAAACTGATGGTCATGCACCCCCAAAAGCTGAATTTGACACTTGCAAGCTGCAAACTCTGAGTGTAATTTGAGGTGTCAGGAACGAACCGCCTCGCCCCAAGAAAGTGGAAGGATGGTCTGTTTAGAAACACTAGCAAGTTTGGTTGTGTTTGCCTCCTCCCTCACAAAGGACATATTCTGTAGAATTGAAATAATTCATAGTATGAATAACTTCTATTTAAAATGTAAATATATTGTAATTAATAATTATGACAAATAAATAAATTGTTTAATTTCTTAACCCTCTATCATTAATTTTCTCAAATGTCACACTGTCTTTTAAAAAGGTTGATTCATGTTGAACTTGTTGCTCTAAGTCCTCATGTCCGTAGTCTGGAAGTTTGGAGAATGAGTGCGAATTCAAGTGTCCTCATCACTTGTTTGTGGTTCTGAATACTGAGATTCACTGTCTAGATCCTTTGTGTTGTCTTTACGAGCAATATTATTAAACAATCATTTTTAGTCTTCATTACAGTTCATCCTAATTCATCTTAAGGTTTGCTCCATGATCAAAAAATATTCAAAATATCTGTTGGCTGGGCATACTCACCTCAGCAGCAATAACATATTGATGTATTCAAATATTGATTTAAATAGCTGTGAAAGTACATTACAGTAAATATATTGCTTTCTATTTGATAGTGAAGTAGGAATAATATTAAAAATTTTTTTTAAACATTCTACGCAAAAACTGTTCTCATTTAGCATTAGGTAAGGAGAGCCCTAATTCATGAATTATGGAATGATTTAAATCATTTTTACTTGAAAATGACTTAATGAAAAAAATCCACTAATTAAAAGAAAATTATGCATTTGACAAAGATATTTTAATTCATGAAATTGGGTCATTACTTAGCTCAGTCAAATATTTTTGGTAAATCAAAGTAAAGATTTAAAAAAAAAAATCAATATAACCTGATTTTTGAAGAAAAGTATGTTGATGTATATGCATTAAGGTATCTTTTTTTATATTTTATTCTTATTTTTCAAGCGAATTTGCACTTAACATGTAATCAATAAGCTAATGACTGCAAAATTGTTTTCTTTTTTTATCTTCCCTTTTTTTTACAGAAATTTAACATAAATCTGAATTTAGAGAATATAATGAATTTAATCATGATAAACTCCTATAGATAAAAGTTTAATATGCATGCTTTGTGTGTGAATAATATATACATATAAATTATTAACAATGCATAAAAACATACTAAAGTATAAAGATACTACATTCATTCAACTCAAATAAAAAGTTAGTGCTTTACAGTTAAAAAGGTTTTTGTGAAAGGGTACAATTTTATTCAATGATGATGGGTAGAATAAGTTAAATTTATCTAAAAGTCTTTTTCCCTCAAAAATTCATATAAGAAATTAACTTCTGCATCTTTTTTGTCATTTATACATAAATAAATATGAAATCATTCAAGGTGCCTGCTGAATTCCAAAAGGCATGCTGGGTAAAATGCAAAATCTGTCTTAAAACGAACATTGCCTTACACACGATTATATAAATTTTTATACTAATTATGAAACTATATTTATCCTGAATAAATGGATATCCAGTTCAATTAATTAAAAATAATTTTAATAAAACAATTTTTAAAAATTGTAATTTTTTATTCAAGTTTTCTATTTAAAACATGCTTCTTAACCCTTTATCTACCGATGGTACTTATAAGTACCACTTACTTTAAAATTACACAGGATAACCATTTTTACGAATACTCAGATGATACTTAGTAGGAATATTCTTTTAAATCCACTCTTCCAAGATATATGGCAGTACGGGTTCTATGATGAGTATTTTAGCGTGGGAGATATGAATAGTTTTATTGTAAATGCATTTTACGCTGATGGCGTTTTCAGTGGATTACGAAAATTGTCATTTTTGTTACGAAAAATTAGTTAATGTCAAAAGGTAAGTGTTTTATTTTGTTTGTATCTTAGTAAAGACCTTAGAAAACGATTTATTTATTTTAAGTGAACAGTGTATATAATTTTGCAGTTGAATATCTTTAATTAATTAATTAGCTCTAATGAATTAAATTTCCCAATGTTGAGTATTTTTTTATGTATATCCCTTAATTTTCAATGTAATGACTGAAAAAAATACTGCAGTAAATCATAATGTGGTAGATAAAGGGTTAAAACGAATCTCATTAAGTAAAAAAAAATTGATTACATATATATATATATATATATAGATACATATATATATAATCTAAAAAATGTACTTTTAATGAAATTTCTTCTAAAGAAGTATTCAAAACTAATACAAGCCTTTTTTAAAAACACTTTTACAAATATTGTAAAACAGATTCAAAGAAAATAAATGGGTAATAGTTTTATCACAATCTATAATATATGTATATGTGAGCACAGTGCACAACTGCCTTTTAAAGTTTCTCTGAGGTTGCTTTATATATATGTCAATATCTTGAAATGAAATTTGTAAAAAAATAATTTAAGATGCTTGGCAGAAATAAAGTATATTCAGAGAATACTGAAGTAAATATGTTGAACCCACTAATATATAATAAAAAATTAACTTAATAAATAATTACCGCTTTTTACACATTCTAAAACTAAAAAGTAACAGCAAAAATAACTCATAAAATCAGTAGATGGTTTGAAATTCAGAAGTAAACAGCTTTCTTTAAAACTTGTTTTTTTAGAATTCAAATTTTACAGCACAAAGAATGCAAACTCGTAAGTTTCTTCATATTGTGTTTATTTGAGCTTGCATTCTAAGAATATAAACAGAAATGGATGGAAAGAAGATAAAGCAAAAAAAATAACATACTTTTAATACTTAACATACTTTAACACACCAATTCAAACTTTTTTTTTATAGAAAACAATGGAATGACACTCTAGAAATAATTAAAAAAAACCACTGTTAATATTTAAATGTTATGAAACAGATTACACTTAGGACATTACAGCTAAATTTATTTAATGTACATTATTGCAACTATAAGAAAAAAAATTACTGCAAAATCTGGTGTATAATGCGCATCTATATACTTTCAAGCTGTCATTTTTAGTATAGGTATATTCGCTGTATTACATGCACCCCCTTTTTACGAAGAAACCAGAAATGTATTAATGCAATGCTCTTATATTTTGATGCCATTTATTTGAGGTATCATTCCAAGCTTAAAAAAAATAGTATACTTTGAGAACTACAACCTTTTAAGTTTGTACGGAATGTCACTTCTTTTAAATTAGCAATATTTTGATGTATGTAGAAGTCTAATTTTTTTTTATTTTAAAGTTTTCATTTTCCTACCTGGCGTATAACCCCTGTGCACCCATAAATTTCAGTCTTATTTTTTGTGTTAAAAGTGTACGTTATACGCCGGATTTTACTGTAAATATTTTGGAATGTTTTACCAACTAAAATTCTCTTAAAATTATTGTACTATTCACTTTTACTTTGTAACACATTTATACTTATTGGCTGTTTTTTGGGGGAGCATAATTGATGTACATTGACACAATCATAAATTATAATACATCCAATAATGTAAATAAAGGGGAGAGAAAAATATGATTATAATTTCATTATTATAAAAAAGGATAAATAAAAGTATAATCCCAGTTTTTATTCTAGTTTAAGAAGTTATTATTTTAAATTTTTTTTCTAGTTTAGTTCACTTATTATTTCACATAATTTTTTAGGTAAAATATATGTTTCAATTAATGAAGCAATAAATATGCATTGATTCTAGAGTATCCAGCAAGGGTGGTACTTGTTAATTTAATCAGTTTTGAACTTGTTCTGTACTTTCGAGTTTTTTAGATTAAATTATGTGCAGGCATAGAAGAAAAAAAAGCTATAAAAAGTGTTTGAACCATATTATTATGTCATCAAAACTGAATCATAGATACTAATTACATCTAAAAAATTCTCAGATATGTTACTGTTAAAAGAGAGGTGAAAAAATCAGAAGTGAGAGAGAGCACAATTAAGCATAACCTTTTCTGCATTTTATAAGTAAATCATTTAAAATGATATTTTAAAATATAATTCAGGACTCAAAATTTCAACCAAGTAGTTTCCTCATACCATTCATCAACTGGAATGAGGGGAAAAAAATCAAAGCAATCTCTCTTGATAATTTAAATTACATTAATAATTTATCTTGGATTATCTTCCATGTTGTATTTATATTTATTTCTGCTTTCCATGAATATATATTCTAAGATTTGTTATTCTTTTTAATTCTATCAGCAACCAGTGAACCTTTATTAATTCCAATCCTCATTAAACTCAGGGGCATAGGTCAAACATTGGGTAGAGAAGAAAATAAGGCGCAATTTAATGCGAGCCAGAAAAGCGAAGAAAGGATTTGGCTGGCCATATTAATGATACGAGACCCCAACATGTGTAACTACAGTCTACTAACAAGGCATCCATATCTAAGAAAAGTTCTCCATATGAATTTTGATACAGAGTGATTAAACTGGATGCTGTTTAATCCAAACAGTCATTAAAAAATTCATAGTTAAAAAATACAAATAAAAGACGGTCATGAGTGATACTAATGAAAAATCTACAGAGTTGTACAATGAGAACTCTTGTGAATTATGACCATTTTGCTTTGTTTTATTTCAAAATTGCATCAGACTGACGACTTGACCGGAACATCTGCTCATGTATTTCAGTGCCGAAGGTCATGAAAACTGAGATGGGCACAGAAGGGCTTGGTGCTCTGCGAGCTGTGTTGTGCCACTTAGTTTAGTTTATTTCAAAATGCATGTTATTTTTACTGTACAGAGTGTTCAATTGTCTACTGCAGCTCATTATATGTTATCTTTTTTAATCAGAACTTTCATTAATCCGGATAACCTTGAGCACCAATTAGTTCAAATCAATGAGGTTCTACTGTATTAGACTAAAATGTATCTTCTACAGCTAAACTTCAATTTCATCATGCAGCTGTTTCAAAAAGGAAAGGATATGTTAGTCTTAATATCTCACGAAAAAAATTTATACTCCTTTTCAATTATTATTATTACAAGCATTGCTGAGGGACAGTAGAAAAACTTAAATAATGTGAAATAATGAGCACAATTTTTAAAATAAAATACAAGTATAATATGTGTAAAAATAATAATTTATAAGAATCACATAAATTTATTTCTATTGAATTGAGAAAGTATATTAAAAACTCTGTTTATTACATTCAAAATTAAAAGCATATTTACAGATGAAGTGCTTGGAATATTTCAAGATCATCAACATAAATAATTTCTTCTTCAGCATCCTTTCCGAACAAAGAACCACATTGAATTATCATTTTAAAAAAGACAAGACAATTAAGTTCTCCATTTGGATGGAATTTATTGAATCCAGGAAGAGAACACCGATGGAACTGAAAATTAGAATGAAGTATTATTATGAAGATCTCTGTATCTCTATCTAAATATATCATAAAAGAAACACAAAATATAATAAGTATGGCTAAGAGTGAAACAAAAATTAATTATAAAATTAATGCGTGGAAAGATTAATAACATATGAATTGTAGAATAACATACAAATATAAGAAAAATATAAATTTTGTTAAGTAAATCCCATGTCATTAAAATCCACAATGAATACAATTTTATATAATAGGATTAATATCTTAATATTTTATCTCTACAGCAGAAAAAAAATTAGATGCGCAAAAAAGTTAAACACACTTTAGTATTTTACTTCCCAAATTTTACACCAATACCTCAGGATCATTGATTATAATGTACAGTAACCTTCTTCATCTTTATGATAAAATTTGGTGTTCAGGACTTTAATCCATTGCTCTGTAATTTGTTTTATGATAATGATATAAAATAAAATGAGATAGTGTTAATGTGCAAAATAAACATAACTGTGTTTTGATATTTAAATTAAAATATGAAAGGAACACAGTCATAATGCTCAAAAAGAAAAAAAGCTCACAAATAGCTTACCTTGGTAATTTTTAGCACATATAGTTTTAGGAAAAAATTTAATAATAAAAATCAACAGTTTTCAATGAAATTAAATCTTGTTTTTTCTGAGAGTAGTTATTTTAATTCATATTTTATACAGTTTTTTAAAAGAAAATTTTGAATTAAATTATAAATGTCCAAGATTTTGACAAGAAAACTTTTACAAAGATATAAATAAAAAGCTAAATATGGTTGAAGTCAACAGAATAAAAGAAAAGATATTTTTAATAAATTCATATAATTTCTCCTAACATTTTTTAAATCTATTTTTTTTCAAGCACAAATACAAAATACATCTCTATTCAGAATATAAAGTGCTGGGAAGATGGAATATTAATCATTTTGATTTCAAATAGTCATTTTTATTTTAAAGAGTTACCTTACAAGATATTTTGTTTGTGCTTCTATCATTGAATGCATAGTTTTGACAGCAATGCAATAAATGATGGATGCAAGGATAACAAAAATAGAGTAACCAGATAAGAATCTGTTTAAGCAAATCTAAAAAACATTTTTAATCATCGTATAAAAGCATTTCAGGTAAAACGTCAAACTAAAATAGAATAAAAGAAAATAAAGTTGGATATTTTTGTAATTCTAATTACTTCGAATATGAAAGAATAAAACTTAAAATTCAAATAAAGAATTTTCAAAAAGGGGTGCCAAATCCAATAAATATAACAACTGCATTTGGAATCTATTCTATCCATTACTTTTAATATTAATAATGTACATTCTTACCACCAATTTTAAACTCAAGAGATTTTATGAATAAACAAACAATAAATAATCTTAACAGTTTCAGATCCAAAACATCACATTTTACTTTTGAATTATCAATTTATGGGACGAAATGAATTAAATTTGCTTTAGTAATACAATAGGTAAGAAAAGGTGTTTTTCATATTTTTAACATACTATTTACTATATGAAAGTAATAATTACATCATGAAAAGAAAATCCTGAACAAGTAATTGCACATTTTAAATTAAATATATTACACAATTTTTAAGCCAGATACATGTTTAAACGGATAGAAAATGTATATTTGATATTGTTCCAAACTGATAATAATTGTTTTATAATAGAATTGATATACTTTCTTGTTAAAGCTACTTTACACAAATTGCCTCATTTTTTTTACAATGATTTTTGCTCCGTATTATATTTTCCATATCCTTTAAGTTTTTCTTTTCTTTTTGTCCAGTCAATGCAAAGAAGGTAAATCGAATTAAGATTGTTGCTTAGCTAAAATAACACATACACACAACAGTTAAAAATGACAGGGCTTTAATGGGTAGTATTAATCCCACATTATTTCCCATAACGAATAAAAAGCAATCTTGTTATTTTTTCTTCTCCATAAAATAATAGTATAAGAAAGAACTTAATTTATAATTCTTTTTATTTCATGGAGTAAAATAATCAAAGATAATTAATGAAAATAAATTGTTTAAGACAAGCGCTTCTAGTACAGCAAACAGTCTTGAAAAACATTTACTGCTATTTTTCTCAAATATGTACATTTCAAGACTGTTCTGAATGACTTAAAATAAAAGATTAATTAAACACAAATTTATGATTTATGTGATTTGAAAAGTCATAATTTGACAATACAAAAAATTAGACCAAATACTGTCTTTTTTTGAAGAAAAATAATATGCAATAAAAATTATAAATATTTATGCTTTGTTTTATAGAAAAACAGATAAGTCTCATTCATTACAAACATTATTTCTTTTTTAAAATTAAAAATTTAGGCACATAATCATCCAAGTCTCCTTTTCAACAGTAAAAAATCATATTTTTAGCATTATAACATTGAAAAATTTCTATTAAAGTTCTTTGTTTTAAATAAAATTGTCATAAAAGTTACCAGAATTTAACAGGAAAAATATTCCAGCAATGTTTGAAGACAGGATTAAATTATTCAAAATTTTAAAATAATTTAAAAGATAGGATTTTAGACCTAGCTAAATAAAATTTATTTTTTCTTAATTCAGAACAAAATTACTCTTATACTACAGTAACTTGTGTTATTACTTTGTATTTAAATCATTTTTCCCAATTATGTAAAACTGTGAAAGAGCTGAACAAGCAAGTGCTACAATATATTGTCAAAATTGGGTGTTCTTTATTGCCACTGGACATATATGGTATGAAAATTTAAACAAATATTTTGATGTAACTTTTGTAATATACATTTTAATCACAAAAAATTATAAAAAAAAAAAAAACTCTAGTACTACACTGAATATTTCAACTAGCCAAAAATATGAATCTCACTAAAAAGTACACATACTAAATAAAAAAGTTAATGATATGGTAAGTAAAATTAATTTGCTTTATAATAAGTTTAAAAAAACCCCTGAAATTATTACAATGACACATGGTAATAAGAAAACATTGTTTAAAGAAGCATTAGCAATGAATATTTTACACTAAGATTTTTATGAATACTTTTACAAATAATACACATTTCTTTTACAGATACATGCGTAAATAAATATTTGATATAAAATTTTTGATAAGTCAAAATTCATACTTATAAAGAATTTAAATTTAGTCCATTAACAATTTCTGATTTTATGTGATTCAGAGATTTGAATTACTAACAATTTCTAAAATTCTTATCTGTGCATTTCTTGAAGACATGGAATCTAAAAAATGAATTAAAAATAATTAAACATAAAATTAAACAAACAAACAAATATATATATCTAAAAAAACATAGTTTTACAAACATAATAGCACAAATCTAATTAATTACACAAGCTTTATTTTTATTTAATTTAATTCTTTTGTAAATGAGACAGGCAACAAACAGATACAGGGTAAAAAAAACATTATGATGATCTAAATTTGACTATAAATAAGCATACAAGTTTAAAATCTTTTGAAGAACTAAACAGTAATTATATGAGAAAATAATGGTTACATATAATTTTTCTAATATATATATATATTTTAAATTGATTTTTAAATAAGTTCATAATCATACATAACTAGTATTGTTCCTCAATTACCGTAAAAGCTGGCATGTAATTCGTACTTTTAATAAAAAAATAAGATTGGTATTTAAGGGTGCGCGGTTGTACGCCGGGTTAAAAAATGAGAGCTTTAATAATTAAAAATAGATGAGAATAGAAAAAAAAATTAGACTCCCACACATATTGAAATACTGTTTACTTAAAAGAAATGACACTCCTTATGAATTTAAAATGTTGTTGTTCTAAAAGTATACAATTTTTTCTAAAGTTTAAAATAGTACCTTGAATAAATGACTTCAAAACATAAGAACATTCCATGCATACAATTCCGGTTTTTACATAAAAAAGGGGGTGCATGTTATACAGCGAAAATACCTCAACATTAAATTGCAGCTTGAAGGTATAGATGCGTTCTATACGCTGAATTTTACGGGGTAAATTTAAAGCACAACAGTGTGCTATTTTGTGTCTCTTTAAAATTAATACATAACAAATCATCTATAACATAAAATAACTATTTTTAGCAATACTATACACAAGCAGAGGAGAGATTCAGCTAATCTGAATTGTTTAGTTGGTTAAATTTTTTGTAGTTTTGTTGAAACAGTTATTAAAACAATATTTGTAATAAGGTTTTTCTAAATGGACTAATTTTTTAAATGTAAAATAATCATTATAGCAGTCTATTAGATGTTAAATTATTAAATTCCCTCCATAAAACTTTTTACAGCAAATTGATAATAGTAATATATATAGAGTTCAAAATTTACTAAAGTCTATAGTTACTGATGTTTAGATGAGACAAAATGGGACAGCAACACATAGAATAATGTTTTCATTTTTATACAATAACTTCTTAAAAAAGTTATTCTTATGAATATCAACATGTCATCATAACACAATATATTCAACTGAAATGGTACAGAATTAGCTATTAAGTTAATAGCTAAAAGACTAGCTAATTATGATGGAATCTTTTATAATCTACCATATATATATATATATATATATAATAAAAGTGACACGTTATAGAAAATCTGAAGAAACTAAAGCAATATACACATCAAATTAATTAAACAAGGTAGCTGAAATAGATTTGCTCACCTATTTGTAATTATTGATTTCATCCAGCATCAGTAGTACAGTAGTGGATAAAATATCTATAATGTGGCTAGGAGAGTTAATGAACAATTTGCTCGAAGATTTTTGTACTAAAAGATATTCATTTATATAGATTAGTACTATTGTAAATTTCCACATTAAAAAAATTGTATATAATTTCCATGACAGGTACAACACGATAAAATTACATGCATTTAGACATACACTAAGCAGTAGTAGAAAAAGAGTAACAACTTTTGTCCAATCAAATTCTCTTTTATAGTCTTATCTATGAGAAAAAGTTAGAAGTGGTGGATTATATTTAAGCAAATTAGCAATTTATGATATACACACTCACTTTACATTTGGATAAGTATCATTAGCAGTATTTTTTTTGTAATTATATATTTGTCAAGATACTTACAGAGAGTATATTGAAAATTTATTACAATTATCAAGGTTCCCTCATCAATATTAGTAAAAATTTAATATCACAACCTTTCAGCAGAATTTTATTTAGTTTAAGAATCCAAACATCTTTCTTTGGTCTGCAGCGACCTTACAGCTCAACATAACGACTCCAAAACTGAACTGAATTGATCTGTTATTCTTGTAGCGTGCCTGATACACCATGTGTTGTAGTTTTTAGAAGTTTACCTCTTAATTGCTCAGTTAATCTTTAAAGTTAATAAATGTTTCCCTTTTGGACTTAAAAACACGTAAGCTAAAAAACGTCTTTTAAACACGTCTGTTCTACTGGCGAATGCAATACAAATTCTCCTACTACGGATGATCAGTACGTAGCGAAAGATTTTTTTTCTCCTTCTCCTCAAGGCCACTTGAAGCATCTGCTTGGAGATTCGTTTCGCTTCCTGCTTATTCAACAATATGACTAGTGAAACCGTTGAAGTAGCTCGTATTGCGTCGCGGCTGCCGCCGTTTTGGAAATCCAACGTTCGTCTATGGATTGCGCAATGCGACCATGCATTCACATTCAGTGGTATCTCCAGTGATGATACTAAGTATTCTGCTTTGGTTGCGAACCTGGATGCTGAAACTCTCTCCTATGTGTCGGGCATTGTGTTAAGCCCTCCGAACAGTGACAAATATCACACTCTCTCGCAGCGGCTCATCACCCAATTTAGCGACTCGGAGACTCAAAAAATTAAGAAACTGCTTACTGACCTTCAGCTAGGAGATGAGAAGCTCAGCCACCTGTTGCAAAAAATGAAAGCTGTCTAATGGCCAACTCCAGGATGACTTTCTGCAAAGTTTGTGGCTTCAAAGAATGCCACCACATATCCAGACTGTTTTGTCTGCATCCTCAGAGCCTTTGGATAAACTGGCTATCATCGCTGATAAGGTTTCTGAGGTTGTTGGTGCGTCCTCGACTATCTGTGCGGCCACAACTGTTCCTCCACCATCCCAGTCATCTTCATGCAGTGCTCAGCCAACCATGGACTCTCTCGCCAGGCAGATCCAAGAGCTGTCTCTACAAGTTGCTGAACTGACAAGAGAGCGCAATTCCTCTCGCCCCCAACGATATAGTTCTGACCGCCGGAGATCACATTCATGCTCTAGGAGTGTCAATAGAGAAAGTGGCATCTGCTACTATCATTGCCGTTATAAAGAGCAGGCCCGCAAGTGTGTTTCACCTTGTGCATTTGTGCAAAAAAACGAGTAAGCTCTGTCATAGCTGGAATGGCAGAGCCCTCGAAACATACCAGCCGGTTATTTTTATTAGACCGCAAGTCTGGCCAGAAATTCCTCATAGGCTCTGGAAGTGAAATCTGTGTCATCCCACCTTCTCCAACTATGAATAAATCACCTCAGTATAACTTCTCCTTATTTGCTGCTAATAATACCAAAATTCCAGCCTATGGTATGGTCCGTAAAGAACTGAACCTGGGTATGAGGCGACCTTTTATCTGGACTTTCATAATTGCTGATGTATCATCTCCTATAATTGGTGCTGTGATTTTCTAAAGCACTTCAACCTTTTAATTGACCTTAAGAAAAAAAGGTTGGTGGATGTGGAAACTTCTCTCTTCATTGCTTGTGTTTTTTCAAATATTGTACAGCCCTCAATCCTCACTGTAGATGAAAACAGTTTTAAAAACATCTTATCGGAATATCCAGACCTCAGCAACCCTTCTTTAATTTCCAAATCAGCATCACATGGCACAGTCCACCATATTATTACTACTGGCCCACCAGTCACTGCCAGGCCTAGAAGGCTACACCCTAAACTGTATGATGCAGTGAAGGTAGAATTTGAATTTCTTCTTGCTCAAGGCATTATTAGACCTTCCAAAAGTCCCTGGAGTTCTCCTCTTCATGTTGTGCCCAAATCTGACTCTACAGTTAGACCTGTTGGGGATTACAGGCAGCTGAATTCTGTTACTGAGTTCGACAGCTACCCCATGCCTTATTTGAATGACTTTGCTCATGCACTACATGGCAAGAGGATATTTTCCAAAATAGACATTTTTAAGGCATTCCACCAAATCCCTATAGCTGAGTGTGATATTCCTAAGACAGCTGTAACAACTCCATGGGGTCTTTACGAATATACCCATTTGTGTTTTGGCATTGTGAATGCACCACAAACCTTTATGCGATTCATGCATGAAGTACTAAGAGGACTTCCTTTTTGTTTTGTCTTCTTGGATGATATTTTGTGTTACTCAAAAAATGCTGAGGAGCATCGTTCTCACTTAAGAACTATATTCCAAAGACTGAGCTCATATGGTTTAAAACTAAATATCTCTAAATGTGTATTTGGTGTGACTGAACTCATTTTCCTTGGCCACCTTATCACTCCTGATGGCATTAAGCCATTGCCTGACAAAGTTCAAGCAGTTCTTGATTACAAACAACCAGAGACTGTTGGCTCTCTGAGAAAATTTTTAGGACTGTTAAATTTTTATAGACATTTCTTGCCCAAAGCAGCTGAACAACAGTATCTTTTAAGTGAATTTTTAAACTGTTCTAAAGGTAAGAAGGAGTCAAAGCCTTTAAACTGGTCTTCTGAGGCAATTACAGCATTTCAGAGGTGTAAACAAGCTCTTGCTGGTGCTGCACTTCTTGCTCATCCTTCACCTTCTGCCCCGCTTGCTCTTCATGTGGACGCCTCTGATTATGCCATAGGAGGTGCACTTCACCAAGTTGTGGACTCTGAGCTACAGCCATTGGCTTTCTTTTCCAGAAAACTTACTTCATCTGAAAAGTCTTACAGTGCCTACGACCGTGAACTCCTTGCTATCTACTCGGCTATCCGACACTTTCGGTATATGCTGGAAGCTAGAGATTTCACAGTGTTTACTGACCACAAGCCCCTCACTTATGCTTTTAGGCAAAAAAGTGACAAGTGTTCGTCACGGCAGATCCGTCAGCTAGATTTCATCTCTCAGTTCACCACAAATATTGTACACATTCCAGGATCTGACAATATTGCTGCTGATGTTCTCTCTCGTGTTTCTGCAATCACCTTCCCAAGTCAAATTGACTATGACTGTATAGCTGAGACACAACAGACTGATCAGGATCTTCACACCCTAATAGCATCTGGAACTTCCTTGGAACTCAAAAAGGTAACTTTTCCCAATTCGTCTACTGAAATTATGTGTGATCTATCAACGGGCACAGCCAGACCCTACATCCCAAAACAGCATCGCCAAGATGTTTTCTCTGCTATGCATAATTTATCCCATCCTGGCATACGTCGATCAGTACATTTGATGAAGCAGCGTTTTGTTTGGCCATCAATCTCATCAGATGTAGCTAAGTGGGCAAGACACTGCCTAGCTTGCCAAAAATCCAAAATTCATTGTCATACTAGATCACCTCTTTCATCATTTCAAGAACCTTCCCAACGTTTTGATCATGTTCATCTGGATCTCATTGGACCTCTACCTCCATCAAATGGCTACACCTATTGCCTGACAATGATTGACCGTTTTTCGAAATGGCCAGAGGCCCAACCTCTCAAAGACATAACTGCTGAGGCCTTCTTTTCCTCTTGGGTGTCTCGCTTTGGAACTCCTGCAATTCTCACAACCGACAGAGGCAGGCAGTTTGAGTCCTCGCTCTTCAAAGCTCTTAGCAAACTACTTGGTGTTCAGAAGTGTCGTACAACTGGATACCACCCTCAAGCTAATGGGATGATTGAAGAATTGCACCACCCATTGAAAAGTGCAATCAAATGCCATGCTACTGAGCGTTGGACAGAAGTACTCCCTATCATCTTACTAGGTCTACGAGCTTCTCTTAAAGAAGATATTCTGTGTACCCCAGCTGAATTAGTTTTTGGGACCACTATTCGACTGCCAGGGGAGATGTTTGACTCTTCCAAGCCAGACGATGATGTTGTGAATTTTGTTTCGAAACTTAAGTCTCACATGCAATCACTTCACCCTAAACCACCAAAACACCATGGCAAACGTCCAGTTTTTATCTATCCAGGACTGTTGGAAGCAACACATGTTTTTCTTTGCCGAGACATGTTACGTCGTCCACTTCAACAACCCTATGATGGCCCTTTCAAAGTCTTACAAAGGAAGGATAAAGTGTTTTTTCTTGACATCAACGGTAAACGGGTATCTGTATCTATTGATAGATGCAAACCTGCCTTCTTTCTTAACTCTGAGGACTTTCAACTACCTCAAACCAAGAATGAAACACCTGCTACTGTGGAACCTAATGCAACAGCTTCAACACCTGCTACTGTGGAATCTGATCCAACAGCTTCAACGCCTACCCAGCCACCTACACGTTCTGGTCGCAAAGTTCATCTTCCAACTAGGTATCGTTGACACTGGAAGGGGAGTATGCAGCGACCTTACAGCTCAACATAACGACTCCAAAACTGAACTGAATTGATCTGTTATTCTTGTAGCGTGCCTGATTCACCATGTGTTGTAGTTTTTAGAAGTTTACATCTTAATTGCTCATTTAATCTTTAAAGTTAATAAATGTTTATTGGTATTTAATTCAACCGTGTTGTGTAGTGAAGAATGCCTAACCACGCAACGCGGCAGGTCTTTGAAATTTCCCAATGTATTGCATGCTCTTTTCCAAATGTAGTTTCATTTTGTGATGTACAGTACAAATAGTTTAAATGGTTTACTGTGTTTAACCTACCTTCAAGAATTCTAAATCACAATTGCCACTTTAAAAATCTCATCCTTGATATAATATAATTATTCAATCATTTAAAAAATACATATCCTTCTTTTGATATTCTGAAGAAGCTATTAAAACTAATTTTATTAAACATAGAAGAATGAAATCTAACCTACAGTAATTGAAGAATTATTTGACAATCTTTAATATACTTTTACAAAATAAATTTAAAGTAACATAAAAAGGCTTACTCCTAGGAGAGCCCACACTCTTGTCACGAATTAATTTGGTTGGTGATAATTGCGCCATCTTGGTAATCCTACTTTTAAACACTACATATGGCAACCCTAACTATTTCTAGCATTTTCGTATTTTGTGGGCGCGCATTTCGAATTTCATTTTGTTGTTGGGCTCCGGGCTGGCTGCGTGTGTGAAGGAATATACTTTAGAATTTTTTATTTTGTTGAATGTGAAAGGTAAGAAATAATTGATTGAACGGTGTATGAAGGAAGGATTGATTGCTTCGAGTTATGAATGTCCTAAATGTAATGATCGGCATGATGTAACATGGTCGGCAATAAAACGCTTTCTTCGAAATCGTACCAGCCACGCCGAATGTATGTTCAACCATTACCTCGCAGAATAAATATGGCGGCGCTCACACGATCATTGGCTTAGTGATGAGACCTTTAAGGCTTTTTTAAAATCTGTTGTTACGCTGTACCCTCCACTCAGAAAAGATTAGAAGTAAGAAAGTAAGTGCTGTTTTTATATATTTTTTTTTATCTTGAATGGTTAATTTCTGTATTGTTTACATATATTTTCATTATGCATCCTCCTTTTCGCCATTGTCGGTTTCGCTTGGCGCTTTTTTCAGTTTGTTGCCAAGGGTGTGGACTCTCCTAGGATTTTACCACATAAAAAATATAACATCTTACAACATTAAATCATTATTATATGGAAATATAAAAAGAGCATTTGAAAATCTTATGATTAAAATTACAATATTTTTATTTTACTTCAGTGACCTATGAAATAAACAAAGATCTGTATGTGGATTGTGTAGGCTGTGGACTTCCAAAGGTAAAGACTTGAATTAAGTTGTTTTTATGTAACATTAAAAAATAGGACCCAGAACTGTAACTCTTTTACAGGTAGCAAAGTGCTCTAAGATTAATATAACATTATGATTTCAATATCATGGAAAGAGTGGTGTATTTTATTATATTACTCATTTGCTTTTGAATTGCCCCCCAAATAAAATGTATTTCATACTTTATAGCAATAGCAGTAATGCCAAATGAGTTTTCCTTTTAAACATTGCAAAGAAAAATACTTATTTATGAAACGTTTTCAGATTTAAAAAATGCAGTATAATAAATAGGTTATATGAATTACAATGTTAAGAATTTTCAGGAAAGTAGTCTGTGTGTGGCACTGAATGTGAGAAATTACATCAAAAATCATAATCAAAAGAGTACAAAATTATTTTTTTAAATTATAAATACTTAACTTCAGATGGACTTAAAAGAAGAAGATTGTATTTTACCAATATTTGCTCTTAGGTAGTTACTGATCTTAAAAGATATTCAAAGAGAGAATAGAGAGATTTTGAAAGTATTTTTCACAAAGTGGTAACTGAGCTTGTGTGACAACTTGATTTAGAGCTATTTAGAATAGAATTAATCTCCAATCTAGTAAAGTTTAGTAACACAATTTAGGTCTGTTTAAGAAATTTTGTTTTTTACAGCAAGGAACAATCAGCACAATATGTAATGAATTGAAAATACTTTCTAGTTTCTCTTGGCACAGTTCCCTCTATCTCATTTAAAACTAGAATCAATAGCTGATATGCATTACTTGTTTAATTTTGTCTAAGAACAAATCATGTTTAGATATCAAATGATTGTAAGACAGCAAATCTGTTTAAAAGATTGTTTTGTTGATTAGGAGAAGATATAATTATGTTAAAAAATATTACAGAATGACCAGAAATAAAATCTGTGGCTAAGGAAGAGGGTAGAAAGAAGTTTTAAGTGTTATTATAAAGATGAATATTAAAAGCTCAGAAAAAAAACTTAAATCCCAAACTTCTGTTATTGGTGTTCTAAGATGTTGAAAGAAAGACCCAGGGTCACTCTTCCGCTTAGGCATGTGCCTAGGGGGCAAGAGTTTTGGGGGTGCAAAAATTGGAGAGTGAAAAAAAAAAAAAAAAAGAGAAGAGAAAAAAAAAAAAGAGAATTAATTTTAAAACAGTTCAAACAATAATGTATACTCTATACTGTAATTGCAAATGATTTCATTAACTTACTGTACTAATTGACAAAAGGGTGGGTGGGTTGTTCATGATGCCACAAGGAAATAAATGAACAAGAGTGTCCAAACTATATTATCCTTTCAGGGGTGTAGCTGCCGCTGTATCAATGATACAAGGCCCCCAAAACTTCAGGGGCCCCAAAATGTGCAAGAAAAAAATCCAAAAATGTTGAGTCTACCAAAAAGGGCCCCAAAGGAATTTTGATACAAGGCCCACACGGGACTAGCTACGCCAGTGTATCCTTGCCTTATGGCTGAGGATTGCCAGTTTGGGACATGGCAGGTCCATAGGTGGTGGATAACAGAAAGACTCTCCAAAGATCAAGAACAAAGAAAGGGAAAGGAGTGTTAAGGGGGGAAATCTACCGTCTGAAGTACCTAGGGTGCCAGGGAGGTTAAAAATGGCTCTAAAAAGACCTCATTTGAAACTATGTTCTTTATTGTACAAAATTTTATATGGTCATGTTCCAGCAGGAAAACTATTCATAAGTTGTATCAATGGGGGTACTCTTTTGCAAAAAATTGTATTTTGAAGACAGAATCATTCTAGAACACTGTTTTAGTCTTTGGCGAGTATAAATTTCATCTGTACAGAAGAAATGTAAGGTATTAAGTATGGACTAGCAACCATCACATTGATGGTACAGGGCTATAACATGTATAATATTTTGACACTTTTAAATAAATTTCCTTATTGGAACCAATTTTATAAATATTTCCAAAAAAATTGGGTAATTTTCTGTTTCATCAGCATGCATCTCGGCAAATAAGTTTTATTGGGAACAAGATACAATATACACATAAAAAGTGTTAATTAATGTTAGTTCTCATTGGTTTTTTATTCATTTTTGATGTATTATGAAAAGGACATTACTGATGAGAAGAGACTATCACTTGTTTTGTAAATGTGGTGGTGAAAGGTTACCAGCAGGAATATTATTTGGCATTGGTTGTATCATTTTTGATGACTTTATCATTTGCGACGGTGAAATGGAAAAATATCAAATTTTTATATAGGCTCCTCTCAAAACTAACTACGCCAATGATTGGAGTTTAAAAACAACTTAAGGACAGTTAAGTATGAATTGCAAATTTGTCCTTGTTTGTGTAGATATAATCAGGAAAAATTGTCTCTACTGATAACATTATAAACAAATTGGTATATTTACACATCTGAAAGAATGACCAGTAGAAAATGTTGAAGTAGGACACAAATCAAACTTGGTCCTTCAGAAAAACAATGACCCTAAACACATGGTGATTATAGACGAAGTAATATTTAGTGTTGTACTATAGCAAACAGCAGCTATACAAACCATCCCAGTTAGATCTACATGTCATAGAAAAAATATGCATGGACTCGAGAGGAAAAATTCAATCCTGAACTTGGTGTAATAAGTAGAGAAACAGGTAGAATGCATACTTTAAAGATGGTAAGTTGCTATTCAGGCAGAATAATACATAACTAACTGTTAATTTTTTATAAATACGCAAATTAATGTAACTGTATTCAATTTTGTGACATTTTTTTGTGTGTAAATGTCATTTATTCACTCTTAAGGAAATATCTAAACTTACATAAAATTTCTTATATATTAAACAGGAGAAGGAGAGTTGCCCATCTGGTATAGTGGTTAGCGACGCTGACTGCTATGACATAGGGCCTGGGTTTGAATCCCGGAGAAAACATGAATGTTTATAAATGTATAGTGCCTTTGTGGCATGGCGGTATTCTAAATAGCTGTCAAGCCGCAAGTCCTCTCGTGAGGTTGGTGGAAGGGTAAGAGATGGGAGGCCTCTGATCCCCCCTGGGTGTTCTCCATCAAAATTGGGTGAAACCAAGCAAAATCATTGTCACCTGTATGGTGTTCAAAGCTATGCCCAACGACAGGCATACATCTATCCACCTTATCTCAGGCTGTGGCAACTTCCCTTTAAGAAGGACATGACAAAAAAAAAAAAAAAAGATGGACAAGAGTATCAATAAAAAATACATGATTTGGTACTTATGTATTATTCCAATAATCAATTTAGTGAAACCAAAGTATGTCATCAATTCCGAAGACATTAAATGCTATAATTTTCATATTATATTTGAACATGCATAAGAACAGTTTTCTACTAATGTCTGCATTTGGTAATTTCGTTGGATTTGTCGAAATTGGTCAATAGTATAAATATAGATTATTTTCTTTAAGGCAAAATTTAGTCTGATATATACAACAAAACACAATTTCAGGCTCATTGCATTTATGAATGCCTAACAGAAAGACCAAATAAAAATGCAGATAAATCATACATCAATTTTGACACAGTATTATAACTAAACTAGTTGAAAAGTTACCCTTTGATAAGTCAGGAAATGGCTCATCCAAGCATCAAAATTATTCTATAGTAAATGCATCAGCAAATTCTTCTTTAAGTGGAAATTTGTAAGGAAAATTGTTTGAATACTGAATGCAAATTTCTAAAAAGAAAAGTAGTATAAATATTTACAACCACAAATATCAAACAGCCAAATTCTATTTAACACAAAAATGCCAAATTATAACATTCTCATTGTTATTTAAAAGAAAAATAAAAATGAAAGAAATAATGTAAATTATTCGAAAAAGAAATATATCATGGAACTAATTCAATATTGGTCCGCTATCCGTTTTTGGCGCGATTTCGCCAAACAGATTTTCAGCCGCGAATTATTACACCATTGTAGCAAAAATTTACAACTATTTGACGGCAGTAAGATTTCAAATTAGTTTCTGTCTCATAATAGTATTAACTGAGAACAAAAATATAGCTGAATATTTTTACGCGCAAATTCTAGAAACGTAGTGGTCAAATCATATATATAAGATGGGCTTCGAAAAAACTGATCTTTTAGATTGTTCTGTAGACAACAATCGTGATAATTTTTTCGTAAAATAAAAGCAGAAGAAAAAATTTTACAGGTTTTGAGTGGGATATGAAGCAACAAAGGCAACTCCCCCGAAAAAATTTTAATTTTTAAATGAAAAGGAATTTTTCAAAAAGGAGAGAGAAAAATCAAACTTTGTGCGAATTAAATTCCAGTTAAGAAATTTGTTGATTGCTGTGTCAATTCACTGGCAACAGGTATTTGTGATAAAAAAAATATGTCAGCAAACCTGTTCAGGCCAATAACCTTTGTTACTGTGTCTTCCAATCAATCAAACAATCAATATGTCACGTATGAATAGTTACTTGCCAACATCTAATAAAATGTGAATGCGCTTTCAGGTTTTTGTTTGAAAGTCATTTTTATATATATACTACGTTCAATTATTCAAAAAGCTTTATTTTCAGTATCCTTAAAGTGTATACCTTTTTTAGAGAGCAATGACGAAACTGAAGTTTACTTGAGTTTACATACGACGTAGAAACGAAAGTAATTGCAAAATCATTCCAGCTGTTTAAATATAATGATGCCGGCTGATACATTTAATATGCCGAAATTTTTTTTCAAAAGCTGTGAATGAAAATGAGGATTTATAAGCATCTACCGTATTTATTCATTTTTTGTAAATTCTTTTTAAACATTTTTCTTGCCATCGGAAAGGAAATTATTTAAAACAGATTTTTTTTTGTTTTTGTAAAACGTTTTCTGGGAGAAACCATGGGTGATTCGAAAAACGAAATTTTTGATGATTTGCCTAATCATTATAATTATTTATTGTTGGAGAACAGAGAACAGATTTTAATCTTTCGAATTAAAGAAGTAACAAATGAAGATTCTGCCTGGGTATGAATAGTTTAAATAATTTTTAACAATGCGATTGTTATATCCAAATAATCAAAAAATTGTATTTCAATACTTTAAATTTATATGTAATTTAAATTTTCTGGTAATTAAAATTACTATCCTTGTATTTAAAATATTTTTTTGACAGAATTTAAATACTTGTATTTTAGTTTCTAATTGTTTAAAATTGTTATTTTTTTGCATTTACTTATTAAAAATAACGAAAAACCTTTTTCTGAATTTATTTATAAGTATTTGAAATATTTTTGTTTTAATTTTTATATAACAATAGATTAAGAATTTTTCAATAATAAGTTGCAAGAAAGTTTGTTGTATAAATTATTTCCATTGTTGCATACAGACTGCATTTATGCGTGGGGTTTACTTTTTAAAAAACACTTCAATGAAAGGTTTGAGAAGTAATCTGTATGCCAAAATTTAAAAATCTTTTGGTGTATAGGAACGATTTGAATCCCCTAACTCCACCCTTGTGTACGCCACTGATGTTGCATCTTGCATTTTTTAATGTTTTTGGGAATTGCAGTGTGTAAAAATGATTGAATAAACACTCAGAATTTCTGTAAAATTAGCAAAGATATATTTACTTAGTGAAGTTAAAAATTAAGCCATGAAGAATTTTTATTTTTGATGTAACATGAAGTTTGTTGATGGTAATTTGACTTGTTGAATTAATTTTATATAAAGAATTATATATAAAATTCTCTCATTTTGTTCTTTTATCACATTATTTTAATATGTTTTGTAATTTCTTAGTTTAGATCTCTCACCTTAATGTTTAAGATATAAGTTAAGGCCTTTTTTTTCTTATTGGAAAGATATATTTAGATTATAAAATTTTTGGTTACTTTACTGTTAATTAAAAATACAAAAAATGTGAGGAATGCTTGATGCTTAAAATTATAGTAGTTTGTATATCCAAAATTCAAAATGGATTTGAATTCATTGGGTTTGAATATAAGTTGATTCATTTATTGTAAGCAATTTTTCCGAATGTATTGAGTAGTGTAATAAGACATTTGAAGACTTTTTTCATTACTTTTTGTTTTAGAAAGAATGATTAAATTCTATAAGAATAAGTATTTATTTGTGTGGAATAATATTGTATTGAACAAAAATTTGCTACATTTTGATTATATATGAGTTTTGTTTATTCTTTGAGGCTATACAAGAAAGTAAAGTATTTGTGTTAGACAGTGGCATATACAACGGGGTGGGTTAAAACCTCCTTCTTCTAATCCATGGATCATTAGATTTTTAATTTTTACCATAGATAATTTTTACCATTTTTACCCTTTGGTTCTTTTGTGTGCATGTTTTTTAGACTAAACACTCCCCTTAAAAGAGGTCTGTGTACATCACTGATGAAGGAACCTGTAAACTACACTCCAGTACATGGAACATCTGTATATATTGGCTAATTTGTTTCGTTCCATTGAATGATCAACTTAAAAGATTATTAAAAAATCTGTTTTTTTTTAAAGTGCATGAAATAGTTCATTCATTTAAGTAATTTCCTAAGCTTTAATCATTTGGTTTTAAGGAATTGAGGTTAAAATAAATTTTATTTAATGTGAAATAAACATATTCTCTTCTTTTTTTCTTTGTATCATTTATAATTTGTGTGCTATTGTGGATAAATATCGTGTATTAAATAATCATTAATATATGTTATGGTCAACATGATTAATAAGTTATTATCAATGGTAACCTGAGATTTTTTTATTGATAACCAAATAAGATGGTTAAAGTGAATAATACGAGAGTTTATCACATTGGTTGGTTATTTTTATTAACTGCCAGTGATGATCAGTCCGTGTATTCATTTGCAATGCATGTACCTAAAAATTTCCATTATATATGCATTTGTGTAGTTATCAAGTTTTAAAATGACATTGATAAATATGATGGAAAAATGAAAAGCAACTATAAATTTCCCTTTTAGATCTATTATATTAAACTAAAAATATAAGTATAACAGTATTTTATTCAATGCTTGATTTAACTAATTTCTACAGTAAAATCCATCACATCGCAGCATATAAAAACATACAAATTTCATTAGAGTTGGGGTTCAATCAGTTGTAGCTATACATACATCTATACATATAAATAAAAATGAAATGTCTGTTTGTAATTTGAAATTAACAGCTTTTTACTAAATGCATTTAAAAGTATATACGGTTTTTATATGAAAAATCAATTTTTAAAATTTTTGTCTGTCTGTTTGTTCCGGCTAATCTCTGAAACGGTGGGACCAATTTTGACGAAACTTTCACTGGCAGATAGCTAATGTTATAAGGAATAACTTAAGCTACTTTAATTATAGAAAAAAAAATTAGGGTTCAGCGAAAATAAAATTAAAGAGAATGAAATGGTGAACAATATCCATTTCAAATAGGGATTATTTATTTCAATAGGGATTATTTTTATTCATTAGGGGTTATTTTTAGTCACTAGGGATTGCTTTATTTCACGAGCCTTCTGTCTCAACATTTCTAGTAGTTATATCAAACTTTTTTGTTTGATTAGGTTGCTGACATTCGTGATTTTTCCCGTTCATGTCTGATACTAATGATTTTAACAGTGTCCACACCATCGACACTGTCAAAGGTCATGCATCTCTTTAACCCCTTGCTTGTGGCTTCCTTTGTGTTCATTTCACCCTATCCAGTCCTCACCCCATCAACAGTGTCAAAGGTTACGCGACCCTCTCCCCCCTCTGCTTGCAGATTCGTGTCACCTTACTGCTACTTAGATCTGTTTAGAACTGTTGCATTCAACACTTATAATCATTCCAATGATTTCATTCTCTCTCAAGAACACTGAGCAACATCAATTTTTCCATAACATAGACAGCATTTAAACTTAAATTAGAAAGTTTTTTTGGTTTTAAGTCATTTAACTTCTCACAAGGCTCCACATTTAAATAGAGGTAAGCCAATTTCATACCTTTATTGTTTATTTCATTGCCAAACACTGCACAAAGCAGTCACAATAAATGTTTGTCTTGCAAGAATGATTGTACATGTTTGAGTGTGCAGTGGGGGTGGCGATCGCAGAGCCAACAGGTTGTTTTATTTAGTTAAGTACGTAGATAGTTGTTTCTAAAATAAATAATTTTAATTACATTTTAGGTGAAAAATTGCACTTACACCCTTAAATTAAGTTTATTCAAAACTGTAAATAATTTCATCTATCCTGTGCAATATCTATACATATAAATAAAAATGAAGTGTCTGTTTGTAATTTGAAATTAACAGCTTTTTACTAAACACATTTAAAAGTATATACAGTACTTATATGGAAAAAATCAATTTTTAAAATTTTTGTCTGTCTCTCTATTTGTTCCGGCTAATATCTGAAAAATCTGCACCAATTTTGATGGAACTTTCACTGGCAGATAGCTAATGTTATAAGGAGTAACTTAGGCTACTTTTATTTAAGAAAATAAATTAGGGTTCCGAGGAAATAAAATTAAAACCAATGAATAATATCCGATTCAAATAGGGATTATTTTTATTCAACAGGGATTATTTTATTTCGCGAGCCTTCTGTCTCAACGATCTCTAGCAGTCATATTAAACCTTTTTGTTTGATTAGGTTGCTGCCACTCGCGACATTTCACGTCCATGTCCTTTGATCCTAATGATTTTACAGTCCTCACCCCATCGACAGTATCAAAGGTCATGCGTCACTCTCGCACTTTGCTCAACAAAAAACAAAGAAAAAAAGTAAAACAAAAAAGAAACATTGATTCACAAAGTAGAAGAATGACATTATACTTATAGCATAGGTATTTTTTTACGTTGAATATATAATTAAGTTCGTAAACTCTGCGAATTGAATAAACACTTTTTTGTTAAATTCCACGTGGACAAAGTCGCGGGGGTAACAGCTATTTAACATAATATTACTTTCTGATGCATTTATTTTAACATATTACACATCCAGATACAAATTATTTACATTATTTTAATACGTTTATTACACAAAATTTGTAACAATGTGTTAATTTTGCTTAGCAGAAGGAAGGTGTTTTCAAAAATAGATCCAAGGATTTACGGGGCGTTATAAGTAAAAAGAAAAATCTTTTTTATCAGCTATTATATCCACAGACTTAAAATTTAGCAAACATGGTTTTTTGATCAGCTGAGATATGCAAAAAGCTGTTTTTTTTTAAATTTACAATTCACGTAAAATTAACTCATTAAAAACTTCTTTATCCTTCAGTCTGTATTGCTTAAATTTTCAATTCACCCATGCGAGGAACGGGTATACCAGCTAGTATATATATATATAATCCAATTAATAAAATTTGTTTGGTTATTAAAAATAACTATTTATTGTTTAACCATAGCCTTCATATAATCATGAGTAATATACACTGAAGAGCCAAAAAAACTGGTACCAGCATGTGTATGCAAATAAAGAGATATGGAACCAATCAGAGTACAGCGTTGCGGTCAGCAAAGCCTATATAAGACAATGAGTGTCTGGCACAGTTGTCAGATAGCTTACTGCTGCTACAATGGCAGGTTGTCAAGATTTAAGTGAGTTTCAATGTGATGTTATTGTCAGCACACAAGAGATGGGACATAGCAACTCCGATGTAGTGATGAACTTTGGGTTTTCAGGTACGACACCATTTTATGAGTGTAGTGTGAATATCGGGAATCTGGTAAAAATCAAATCTACAACAATGCTGCGGCCGGAAAAAGATCATGCAAGAATGGGACTAACGATGACTCACGAGAATCATTAAGTATGACAAATGTGCAACCCTTCTGCAAATTGCTGCATATTTTAATGCTAGGCCATCAACAAGTGTAGCCGGGTGAACCATTCAACGAAACATCATTGATACGGGCTCTCGGAGCTGATGGCCCACTCGTGTACTACCCTTACTGACTGCACGACACAAAGTTTTACGCCTTGTCTTGGCCCATCAACACCAACATTGGACTGTTGATGACTCGAAATACGTTGCCTGGTCTGACGAGTCTTGTTTCCAATTGAATCAAGCTGATGGACGTGTACGGGTATGGAGACAACCTCATGAATCCATGGGCCCTACATGTCAACAGGGGACTGTTCAAGCTGGTGGAGGCTCTGTAATAATATGGGGTGTTTGCAAATGGGTTGATATGGAACCCCTGATATGTATAGATACGACTCTAACAGGAAACAGGTACTTAAGCATCCTGTCTGATCTCCTGCACCCATTCATGTCCATTGTGCATTCCGATGAACTTGGGGAATTTCAGCAGGACAATGCGACACTCCACACGTCCAGAATTGCTACAGAGTGGCTCCAGGAGCATTGTTCTGAATTTAGATGCTTCCGCTGGCCACCAAAATCCCCAGACATGAACATTATTAAATATATCTGGGATGCCTTACAATGTGCTGTTCAGAAGATATCTCCACTCCCTCTTCCTCCTACTGATTTATGGGCAGCCCTGCAGGATTCATGGTGTCAATTACCTCCAGCACTACTTTAGACATTAATCGAATCCATGCCACGTCGTATTGCGGGACTTCTGCGTGCTCATAGGGGCCTTACACGATATTAGGCAGGTGTACCAGTTTTTTTGGCTCTTCAGTGTACTATATTATTATGACTCTAAATTGCTGTGCTCTAAATTATAGTCAAGAAAATAGCAAGCCAGAACAGGACAAAGTAGAATAGTTACAGTAATATAATAAATTCTTAAGGTGTAAGACTAAGATTTCACAGTTGTTCATAGTTTAAAGAAATAATTATTCATGAACACATTCTTGAATGAAAGCAACAACATGTACTTAGAAAATATGAAAACAATATATCACATTTAAATAATTTTTATTTGTGGAAGGGAAAAATATGAGTAATTAAAATTAACAAGCTATGTTTAAACAAAACAGAAAATTATGATTTTTTATGAAGAAATCAGTACTTTTATGATGTGTAAGAATACAAGACTTTGTTTGAAAGAATATGATCATAAGTTAACGTAGTTATATTAAAAATTTCTAGGATTTTAATCAATTTAAAATATTTAAAAATTAAGTCTTTGTTTGAATAAAAATTTAACTTTGTACTAAATGACTAAATTTCTGCAACCTTATTGTTTATTTGTATTATTCTGAGCTTATAACTGAACAAATTTTGAAGAACTTTTTTTTTTAGTTATTAGTCTGTTCTAGAATGCCTTAAGTAAGTTAAGTTTTTTTGTCTTAAAATATTTTTTGGTATTTTATATGTTTATAAAATATTATGTACTTAAATAACAAAGAAATTGTTTTTATTTATCAGGAGTGGTTCAGAAAATTATCAGCTAGTACTAAAGTTACATGGAGAAAAGCTAAAACCTATCCAAGATGTGGTAGAAATAATATTTTCAAAGTAGATATGAAATGTCAACATGCCAAGGATAGTCGCACCACTGGGATTGGATCTACCAAGAAAACAAATTGTGAAGCAATGCTACAGATTATGGTTAAGAGGTGAGTCAGAGTGGTAAAATCCTAGGAGAGCCCCCACCCTTGGCGACAAACCGAAAAATGCACCATGCCAGAACGAGATGGCGCCAATTGAAACCGACAATGGCAGCAAGTGAATATAGCTGGACAAGGCGGATGTGTAATGAAAATATATGTAAACAATACAGAAATTAATCCAATGTATTTAAGATAAATATTGAAAAGCAGCACTTTCTTTCTTACTGCTGATCTTTTCCGAGTGGAGGATACAGCGTAACAGCAGATTTAAAAAAAAGCCTTGAAAGCATCATCACTAAGCAAATGACCGTGGGAGGGCCACCATATATATTTTGCGAGGTAATGGTTGAACATACTCATTTGACAATCTCCGTTCAAATCCATCTAAAACAGTACTCTTTCATTCGTTTAGTCCCATTCGCTCATTGCATTTAGGACATTCATAATTCGAAGCAATCAATCCTTCCTTTCTTCATACACCTTTCAATCAATTCTTTCTTACCTTTCACATTCAACAATGTAAAAAATTCGAAGGTATATTCACTCGCACACATGCCATAGTTCCAGCATGCTGCCCAACAACAAAATGACGAAATTCAAAATGCTCACCAACAAAAAAAAAAAAAAAAATTCAGAGATAGTTAGGTTTACCATATCTAGTGTACCAAAGTAGGGTTACCAAGATGATGTAATTATCGTCAACCAAAATAATTTGGTGCCAAGGGTGGGGGCTCTCCTAGGATTGAACCTCTGTCTTTGTGTTTACTGCTAAAATTAATCATCAATGAGCTTTTGAAATATTTTAAACCTTAAACTGATTATTATGAGCACTTTAACTTGCATGTATGTGATATCCTTTATTTTTTTGAGGGTGGGGGGTGAGTATTATTCATTAAAAATATAGAATTTAGTAATTTCTAGAATTATGTTAGAATTTAAAATTTTCTGTTTGATTGTAATTCATATATTCTATAGTCTGAAATGCAAATTTTTTGAATTTTAATTTTTTAGAACTAGTTTTATGAGAGGTATTATATGTGAAAGTTGTACATTTGTCATTTATATACATAATAAGCAAATGAAGCTGTTAATGAATATTAATTTTAATAAGGTAAGAAAAGCTATTATGCAATATCATTGTATTCTTGGAATGGTAATAATTAATAAAAATTTATTAACCTTTAAATTTATGTTTTATCACCAAAATATTATGAATGTTATCATTTTCATATGAAATACATATATACATACTAAGGAGTCAGTATATATATCTATATTTTTTTAAATTATGAAAATAATTAATTATTAATAAATATTTTTCTATCTTTAGGTATATAGATTGTTATGTTTATTAGTTTCAGAATGTTCTTCAGAACATTTGCATTTGAACAGTTCAAACAGTTCATTATTACATGATTTTATTAAGCATGAGGTTACAACGTCATCTCGCAACAGCAACAACACAAGCAATCATATTCAGTTACAATACACAGTTAACACAAGTACACATTCACAGTTACAATTATCATGACATCCCTTGTTATACTGACCCTTTAAGTTATTAATCATATAACATAGTCATTCAAATAAGATGGTGATTTACAAATACGGTTACTTCTTCTTTGAACATTACAATCTAACTCGTTACAGTTTAGTATATTTTGAAGATTTAAAATTACTTCTGAATCAGAATTGAAAGTACTTATGTCATTGGGATCTGTTTCTATATTAAAGGGTGTGTTTGATTTTCTTATGTTTTCTATTACGTCTTAAAATATTGCCAGACTGATTTTTAACAAAATATGACCTAGGATGTAATTTATGCTTTGAAACTATTTTAGACGGTTCCCAAGTTTTGTTTTTAAAATTTAGTATTCTGACATTATCTTCTGGTTCAAGTTTAGGTAATGGATGAGCAGTTTTATCATAATGTATCTTTTGAACGTTTTGCCTTTGTATTAACTTTTTTTAATGTTGTTAAATGCTGAATTATTTAATTTATTCAAGATTGGTAATTTTGTTTTTAATCTACGATTAAATATCATTTGAGCTGGAGATAGGTTAAGACTTGATATTGGGTTGTTTCTGTACTCCATTAAACCTACTAAATAATCTCCTCTATCCTCCCTTGCCTTTTTCATAATGTTTTTAGAAATTTCTACTGCTTTTTCAACCATTCCATTACTTGGGGAGTAATGAGGACTAATGAATGCATAATCAAAATCCCAATCATTCGCAAACTTTTTATAAATATAACTATTAAATGGTATATTTTTTTTTTATCTGATACTACAATATTTGGAACACCAAACCTAGAGAAAATTGTTTTAAGTTTAACTATTACCTCATGTGCACTCTTATTTACAAGTTCAGTAATTTCAATCCATTTTGAATAATAGTCTATTACAACTAGATAACTTGTATTACCCAAATCAATTATATCTACTCCTATCTTTTCAAAGGGTCTATTGGGAACTGTATGACGTTTTAATGGCTCTTTACTATTAGCTTTTTAAAATTTTTCACATATTACGCATTGTGATACTAATGTTTCTATATCAGAGTTCATTCCTGGCCAATACATTATTTCTCTAGCTCTTTTCTTGCATTTCTCTACCCCAAAGTGTCCCTCATGAATTAGTTGTAGCATATCTTTTCTCAAACTATAAGGTACAATTAGTTTTTCATTGCTAAATAACAACCCTTCTGGAATATAAATGTTATTTTTTAATTTTATGTTTTTACACCATTGTCTACATTTTTGTAAGATTTAGGCCAACCCTCTTTGATATATTTAACAACTATTTGTAATTCTGGATCTAATTCAGTTTCTTTTTTTAAATTGTACACATCTCTTTTCACTGATGGGTAAATGTTTTGAAATAGTATGCACAATATTTAGTATTTCAGGATCATCCCTTACTGTTTCACTAACAGGAAATGCTCTTGATAAAGTATCAGCGAGAAACATTTGATTACCTGGTACATAATTTATTTCAAAATCATACTTTAATAATTTTAAAATCATTGTTTGCATTCTAGAAGATATTTTATGCATAGGTTTCATAACAATTGCCATTAAGGGCTTATGGTCACTCTGTACAACAACTTTAAATCCATATACAAAATTATGGTATTTTTCAAATGAGAAAACAATTGCCAATAATTCTTTCTCAATCTGTGCATAATTTTTCTTACTGTTTGTTAAACTGCGTGATACAAATGATACCGGTTGACCTTTTTGGATTAAACGGCATCCTAGCCCATCTTTTGAACTATCACATTGTATTACTATTTCATCATTAACACTAAAAACTTTTAAAATTGTAACTTTAGCTAACAATTCTTTAATGTTTACAAAGGACAATTCTTGTTGTTTTTCCCAATTAAATTCTACATTTTCATGAATGATTTCTCTTAATGGAGCAGTAACTTTAGATACATTGGGTATAAATTTTGAAAGAAAATTCATCATGCCCAACAATCTCCTAACTTCAGTTTTTGATTTTGGTGTTGGCATCTCAACAGTTGCTTTTATGTGATCTGGATCAGGTTTTTATACCTGATTTAGATATAATTTGACCTACATATTGTTGCGTTTTCGGGGATTCGAAATGATTGAAGCCGAAGAGCGGAATCCAAAACAATTTTATTCTTGGCCAAAACAGTCCTCCACAAATTGTAGAACAGTTTGAGAAATTCACGTACAATCGATGAAAATACTGATAACACAGATGCAATACACTAACAAAAACAATAGCAAACACTCAGCACAAAAAATAATGACTCAATAAAAGCAATAACACACGCACTATGCAATCGTCTCTCAAGCAGAGAGGTATCACTTGCATGAAAGCTGAGATCTGACTGACTCACTAGCCGGCCCGGGCCCTTTTATACCTTTCGGTCAGAAACCCTTGCACTTGCCAGAATAATCTAGAAATAGAAAGGTCTAGAAAATCCGGAGCGTACGAGAAAAGCTCAATACATAGTGTTACAATACCGCGATAGGGTTGCCAGACAGGGTTATTAGGAGCAGGGTTGCCATGGTCGCCAAGCTTATCGCCCACATTTGGCGACATATCGCCAAATTTGGCGCCAAAAATTAAGTCGCCAAATCCGTCGCCAACTTGGCGCTAGCTGCAATATTTGGCGAGTTTACCATTTAAACCAATGTTAAAGCATGGGGGCCGTGCAATGCAGTGGAAATGATATTACAGGTAAACAGGGTTGAAATCACATTAGATACGACAAATTAAACTGTAGAAATGAACACAAATGAGTAGAAACAATTAGAATAAGACTAAATTCGTAACAATATTTTTCCTCAGACACCTTATATTGTAGTTTATTTGGATTAAACTTAATATTTAACAATTTGGCTCTTTCAAGAACTCTAGACATAATTGCAGCATGTGAATCCTCATCACATCCTGCAACAATAATATGTCATCAAAATAAATTTCTACTCCCTCAATATCTCCAAAAAGCTTTTGATTTCTTTTCTGAAATACCTCTGGTGCAGAAACTATACCAAATGGCATTTTGTTGAATTTGTACCTTCCAAAAGGTGTATTAAATGCACAAATTTCAGAGCTAACTTCTTCTAAAGGTACATGCCAAAAACCATCTTTCAAATCTACTACTGAAAATATTTTCTTGCCCTCTAATCTACTAATGATATCATCTGTACAAGGAATTTGATAATGTTCTCTTTTAGGGTATAAACGTAATCTTAAATTTCCATTGGGTTTTTCTACAATGACTAAACTTTGCATCCAATCATTTGGCTTATTAACTTTTGACACAATTCCTTTTTCTAATCTGTCTAAAGTACTTTTTAATTTTAGCTGCAAAACCAGATGAACATGTCTTGGTGGGTGAATTACTGGTACAGCATTATTTTTTAAAGTAATGTGATATGGTTCATTTGGAAATTCTCCTACCCCAGTAAATACATCTTTATATTGCTTAATTAACTCATTTTTACTTATACTACATTCAATAGCATCAATTCTTTCAATAAGTTTTAATTCCTCACAACCTCTTCACCCTAATATTGGTTTGGATTTTACATGTACTACATAGAAAGGCAAAGGAACATTTTTGAGTTTATCAGTAGAGCAATTAATTATAAGGGAACCATTTGGCTTTGAATTAAAATTTACCATAGGTAGTTAGAGATATATTAGTTTTACTATGTTTTGGATTAACTTTAAACATACTCAAAATATACAGCGGCAAAATATTTACTTCAGCTCCAGTATCCATTTTAAAATTTACATCAAAACACTTATTATTTGCATTTAATGAAACATTTTTATACCAAGTTGTTTCACTTACCATTTCTACATTCTTAAAATTAGTCTGTAATATTTTCCATTGCACATTTAGTTTCATTTTCATTCACAGAATCAATATAAACCAGTTCATTTTCAGGAACGTTCATTTCATGAATGTTCTTTGTACTCTGGAAACATTTAGCAGCAAAATGGTTTTTCTTCTTGCACTTGGCTCAAATTTTCCCGAACGCTGGACACTCTCGAGGCTTGTGTTTTCGTCCACACTTTTTGCACTTGTACTGGGTTTTAGGCTTGTTCTGATTCTCCTTCACAAAGTTTATTGTGGCTGTATCGTACTTCATATTTCGGATTTGTTCCCGGCTCGCTTCAGCTGCCCGGACGATTTCGATTGCATTTTCAATTTTGAGGTTACTTTCTCACAGGAGTCATTCTTGTAACACACTGTCTTTAATTCCCAGGACGATGCGGTCTCGAATCAATCCATTTTCTTGCTCTGCAAACTTGCACGTGGATGCTAGGGTCTTTAGTTGAGTGACATATGTCTCAATTGTTTGTCCCTCCAGTTGGACACATGCAAAAAATTTATAACACTCATAAACAACATTCTGTTGTGGTGAGCAATATTCAAATTTTTGAAGAATTTCCGAAAAATTCGCTTTCGATTCTAACTTGAAGGTGCTGTATATTTCAAGTCCTTCACTGCCCAATAAGTTCAACAGGATTGCATTTTTGATTTTATCTGTTTGATCGTCTTTTTCTGTTACAAGCAGATAATTCTCCGGTTCTTGCCTCCATTTTTGCCATTTTTCTTTTACATTTCCCAGCCAAAATTGCAGCAGAGCAGAGGGTCAGAAGGCTTCCATAATGTACATGGATATCTTTTCAATCCGATATAATCGCTTATACTTCTGTCACCATGTTATGTTTATTAGTTTCAGAATGTTCTTCAGAACATTTGCATTCAAACAGTTCTTCATTATTATATCATTTTATTAAGCATTAGGTGACAACGTCATCTCGCAACAGCAACAAAACAAGCAATCATATACAGTTACAATACAGTTAAAACAAGTACACATTTACAGTTACAGTTATCATGACATAGAAAACTTGATTTTTGTGGTAAAAATAATAAATTTACTCCTATAGTAATTTTTACCCTAAATATTTGAACCTTATAAAATCTAACAATATTCCTCTTAAAATATACAACGATACATCAAGGTAGTCTATTACGGATTTAAACTACATAGCAAAATTTTTGATAAGAGTTGCATTTAATTTTAATAGTGTTAAGGTATCTTTTTTGGTATTCAAAAATTTCAATTTCTAGTTCTAGAAATATTCTTAATTATTTACATTGTAACAATACATTGGTTAGTGATCTATAAAATGTCATATTAAATCTGAATAGGTTTGTCTATTGTATGGAATATGACTATCATTAATTTTCTTTTACTTTTCTAATAAGTTTAAGTTTTACGACAAATTTAAAAAAAATGATTTAATTAGTTCCAATTTTTTTTTCTTATTTTCTATTGAGTTTTTATTCTTGTTTGGATATTTTATTTCAACTTTAAGGCTTCTTAATTTTTCTACTGCATATATATATATGTATTTTATTACGTCAAGGAATGAGCCATTTAGGCCATTTCCCTACGAGCAGCCCAATATAAACTAGCCTTTGCAGTTAAGTTGTCAGAAGAAAAGTTAAAGCCTGTGTTGGCCAGGGAAGCATAAACTATCAGATGAACAAAATTCATAGCCTCTCTACAAAGACACAGAGGGCAGTCTGGAGTGTCTTTCACACCAATTTGATGTAGGTGTTGCTGGAGAAAGTCATGACCGGTCAAATGGGAGATTGCAGCCATGTTTGGCCAGAGAGTACCCCTTTTCATTGCCTGGGATGTTGCAATGGCTGGGGATCCATTGAAATATAATAGTTCAGTCAGCACTGTTGAGTTCATGAATTTTTCTCTCACCTCCTCCCACCACTATAGAGTCACTATTATGTAAGGAGCAGAGAGTGGGGATTGCAGACTGGGAATCTACAAGGAAGACAGCTCGAGTCTATAGGAAGTAGATAAATTGGATAAGGGGCATATTGCTTGTCTTGCAGCTCTATCTCTGCATCAAAACCTGTCGCCAAAGAGCCTTCAAAAAGGTTTTCACAATGGAAGCCAGCCCATCCAAGCCGTCATCCTAGGCAGAACTATCAATATAAATGGGGAGCGACATATCCTTTCGGTATAAAGTCATAATGATTTCAAGAGCATTGGCACAAAGGGCAGCAGACTCTTTTCTGGAAAATTTATTGAAAGATTTAAAGTTGGAAAGCTGAGAGTGGGAGGAAAACTCTCTCTAAGACCAAGAGGTCAGCGAGGAATATTCATGTTTATATTGTACTTATTCAATAGGTCCTCAGATCTTGAATAGAAAGAATCGGGCGATTTAAGTCATCTTGGAGCAGGGAATTACTCGCATCTGTAGCAATCTTTAAGCTACATGTGCTCCCTGGGTAGTGCTAATTGAGTAACAGTGTTCGTTGGTACAACCCTTGCGACTTTTCTACCGCATAGAGAGTTACAAGAGGATGTCACAAGTTAAATAATTTCAAATATAGTTCAATATCTGATTTTGCCTTGTTCTGAACGATTTGCTTATACTCTTCTTTAAAAATTTTCTTATAAAATTATTTATTTTTCAAGCGTACAAAACTATTTTTATTTGATTTTATTAATTTACTAATTTTTACTTTCATGTGGTGCTGTTCTAAAATAAATCTGTGTTAGTAGCACGAAGTTAAAATGCTGGCATATTAAATGCTTTAACAACTCTATATATTCATTTAAATTTTATATTTTCTACTCAAGGTAAGTACATTTAGTTACTTTTTCTTGTTAATTTTACTTAATATTAACATTAGTAAATATAATTTTAATCTTCTAATAATAATGACTTATTCATGCTTCTATTTTTTTCCCTATAGCCCAGTAATATAAGCAAATTACAGTTGAAAGTTGTCTGGGCTGCAATCTTAGTTCCCAAGTCTTAGGGTTTGCTTTTGTATTACTGTGGCTAATTTATTTCTGATCTATACTGTTTGACTGTACTTCTATTTTTACTTTACTTTTTAGAATTATAGCTATTTAGTGTATATTATCATTGATTATTTATATATATAAACACACACGCAACACCTCCTTTTATTTTCATTAAAATATTAAAACCTATATTTTAAAAAATTTATTCATGATTCCTCTTTAAAAGATTAGATCATGAATTTGACAGATTTATTTTTGATTCCTGGAAAAAGAATATCTTAATTGACCCATCCATGCCTTACTGAGCGACTGAAACATTTGCTTAAAATCAGTTGTCTAATTTCTGAAAATAACTAATGTTTCCCTTCACTTACACGTGATTATATTTTTCCCATTAAATATTTTTCCAATCTGAATGTACAAAAAGATTTATTCCCTCTCTTATGTTACTTGGCACTTAAGTAAAGAGGATGCTCAATTGTGATGTTAAAATAATTGACAAAAATTCATGAGAATGTACTTTGATTTTTGTCTTGCCATTAAGAAGACTAGAACATTCCAATTCACAAAATGAATGGTGTAGATTATATGCATACATGGTTTACCTCAAAGTGGAGTTGTTAGCAATAGTTAAGCTAATCTACGTTAACAATATTGTGATAAGGGAATTTACTCCTAATATTAAGTTACCCTAAATATTCGAACCTCATCAAAACCAGCAACAATCCTCTAAATGCAGTTTCCCTTGATGTAACTTTGTATCTTTTGAATAACAAATTAAAAAGTAATATTTTTGATAAGAGATAGATGTCTTTCATTTTAATATTTGCCTTTCTAGCATTCAAATGTTTTAATTTTTATTTCTAGGAAAAATAATATTCTTAATTACTTACACCACACGACAATATATTGGTCAACGATAAAACAATTGTAATGTTTAATCTAAAAAAAGTGTGCTAATTATAATTTAGATCATGACTATCTTTTTTTTAAAAAAATTTCTTTATAATTACATTTCTTATAAGTTCAAGATTCAAAAAAGAATCATTAAATATATAAAAAAAAAATTATTTTAGATAATGACCAGGTTTTAATTTTTCTAATATATTTTATTTTTGTGTGGACATATTTTGTTTATTAGTTTTTATTTTTTCTGCACTCATTCGCAAGATGGGGCCACATTTTAAAATTTTAAGTATATTTTGAATTTTTTTGATTTTCAAGCATTCTTAGACTTAACTTTTATTTGACATAAATTTATCAATTTTTTCTTATGTGCTTACATAGATAGTATGAATATTAATTTAAGGTTCAAATTTATCTTATAAATCTTATCCATTAAAACCCAAAATGTTTATCACTGTTTGTTGTGTTCTTTCTTAAATGAAAAATTAAAGTACTCTAATCAATATTTGATTTAGATTTCTGTGGTAAATACTTCTTTTTGAGAATACAAAAAAAAGGTGCATCCGTCAACTGATGTAATTCTTAATTGGGAACATTTTTTGTTATATCAGTACTTAATACTGATACAAAGTCATCTGTCATTAATAATCTGTTGTAAAGCCCAGTGGCTGAGTGGTAGTGCATTGTGCTTCCACACGACAGGTCCGAGGTTCAAACCCCAGGCTGGGTAAGGTTGACTCAGCCGTTCATCCCTTCATTGGGTCGATAAATGTGTACCAAGTTTGCTTGGGAATTTAACACTGGGGGTTTCGCATCAGACTGACCACCTGACTGGAACATCTACTCATACACCTCAGGGCCCTAGGTCACGCATACTGATATGGGCACAGTAGGCCTTGGCCCTCTTGGGCTGTTGTGCCACTGAGTTAAGTTAATAATCTGTTGCTGAATTTACATATACATCTACAGTAAGTTTAGTGTTTGTTTGCAGCATTCATTTAATTTTCAAAAGATATATTTTCTTACATATAGTTTTCTTGCACATCTAGAACAGTTTGAATAATTCTTTTTTTCCCCCTTTAAAAGTGTAAGTTAAGATATAAATTGAAAGAAAGGAGCTATTTTTTTTCATGATTTGTATCATTGGTTTAGATTTGTTTTAAAATTCATGATTATTGCATTATTATTCAATTTTTTTATATTTAAAACAATGGTTAATACAATTAAATATTTTATTTTATATGTTTGAATCTTTTTAAATTTTTAAAACCCAGCACTAATATTTCTATTCTATTTTAAATTTAGATATTATGAACATTCAAGATCATATAGAAGAAGTCCATTGGATAAAGAATATCCAGCAATAGTAACATTTAAATATGATCATAATCATGCATTGGACAGTGGCAACATTCTCAAATTTAGAGATTTGTCATCAGCAACCAGAGAAAAACTTCGATCTCTTTTCTATCAAGGACACAGTGCTGCCTCTGCTTTGATCCATTTAAAATCTGATCTGATGCTGCAATACAAAGAAAATTACTCTAAAATAGAATCTGATGGTTTTTATGTCCCCAGCAGTTCAGTTGTGAACAAATTGTTTCAAAGGGAATTTTCAGGTGAAAATGTTGAGTTTGATGATGAAATCATCGGACATTTAAAGATAATGATAAATAGGTATAATAATCTTACCTCAGGCAGAGCAGAGTTAGGGAAATCAGTGCATGGAAATCATTATTTTGTTGCTATCTGCACACCTATAATGATGCGAGCTCATAAGGTGATACCTCAGACTGCTGAGATGGTATTAGTGGATGTGCTTCAAGATGTGGAAAAAAAACTTATTACCTATTTGTTTACTACTCCTACACTTGCTGGTGACTTGCCAATTGCAGCTATTGTTGCAGACTGTGAAGAATTGTGTGTATTTGAAGAAGCTTTAACATTATTGAAAAAAATTTTACCACACAATTCATTTTATTCTCAACAAATGCCTAAAGTTTTTTTAACTCATGAAGATATAAAAGAGAGGAAATACTTAAAAAAGGAGTTTCCCCTTTCGCAAATGTTTTTTTGCCAGTTTCATTTGTTGAAGGCTGTGTGGAATTGGTTGAGTGATGAACAACATGATATCAGTCCAGATGATAGGGAAGAAATATACTTTATGATTAAGGAAATCATGTCCACCACTTCAGAGGAGGATGCTGTTTATAAGTATTTAATGTTACTGTTTTACCGAAGGGTATTAAAAGATGAAAAATTGAGAATGTACTGTGAAAATTTATGGGAAAAAAGAAATGAGTGGGCTAATTTTGCTCGGCAGAAAATATCACTCAAAGTTAGTGATTCCACAAATTATGTTGCTGTCATGTTTAGGATTATGAAAGACCAGATCTTAAACAAGCTTTCATCTTTCAATTTTCCTCAGAAAGTAAATTACATATTAACAAAATTTGAAAAGTACACGCAGAAGTGGTTAGTTGAATTTTGTAATGGGAATTATCCGAAAGCTTTTTTCATATCTGCGTTACCCAAAGTATTAAATGTTGCAGCTCTTAATGTGATGAAAGTAGAAGAATTTTATGGCTTGTTTAAAGTCTTGAATAATTTAAGCAATGAAGAATATGTGGTTGATGTTGTTAATGGCATTTGCTCTTGCAAAGATGGCCAGATAGGTAAGCTATGCACACATGCATTAGAAGTGATAATGAATTTGGATGATGAAATACAAAACTGTTTTGATTCAGTTACAAACGAAACAAAACATAAACTATTTTATGTTGCTACAGGTACAGCCCAACAAAATGATTTGTGTAGTCAGCTGAGATATTCCTTAGTGTCTACAGAAATTTTAAATGGTTGTGCAATAGAGGAATCTAGTTCAGATTACTGTGACAATGTTTTTGATGAAAATATATCTGATTTTAATTTGGAATCTTTTTATTCTTCAGAGACTTCAAAATATGAATTAACCTCTCAAGAGTACTTAGAATTTAAGGCATTGTGCAATCGTATCAAAAAAGGAATTGATACTTCCCCAGAAACATATGTGCCTGCCGTTAAAAAGATGTTGAGAAACGCAAAAAAATTCGCGAAAACTGATGCAGATCTGATATCTGCAATGCATAATTTTGCAACTTATGAATCTGAAGCAGCACAGTGTAATGTTGGAGATATGGATGGGTGTTTTTCAACTAAGATTGCACCTTTAGGGAAACGTAAAGCATCTTGTACTGTTCAACCCACAGTTGTTTCTATTAAAGCAAACAAAGACAATGCTACAATAGCTATTAAAATTTAAATTAATGTGTAAAATTTCTTTTTATATTAAGTTTGTCATATTTTATTCAGTTGTAAATGAACTTGTAATAAAAATCTTATATTTTTGTGATAGTATATTATAAAAACATATGAAAAATTGTCTGCATTAGTGTTGTAAGCATTAAATCAAGAAATATTAAGGTATATGTCATATAAATAATTCAAAAATACCAATTTTTGTGCTTATGTACTAGAAGCAATTTAAAAAATAATGATGGATAAATTCATTTATCAAAGTATGGAAATTGGTTGCAGAAATTAATATTTTAAAAAAGGAAATTCAGGGGTGTCTTAAGGCATAGGCCACCCAGGGCTTCGGCCACAATGGGGGCCTCGTCTTAATAAGATCGTGATTCAAAAAATTTCAATGGTGAAATGTTATTTCTAATTGTATTATCCCAAAAACTGAGAATTTCGGATGATAAGTCAACTGGCTATATGTGATGACCGTTGTTTATGTATAGGCCTAGGTATACCACTATACACCATCATTATTCAGTCAAAAGGTGGCAGTCGTTTGAGCCGATTTCTGCGATTGTAAGCTGTGCACATTTATTTGATTCAGGTTATTGTTTATATGAGTATTTGACAATGGTAAGCTATGTACTGTCCATTTTTAAGGTTCATAGGTGGGGCCTAAATTTGCATAAAGGCCCAGGGCCTCAAGATTTCTTAAGACATCCCTGAGGAAGCTTATTGTGATATTGGAAGAGAAACTGATGAGTTTTTTTGAAATGTAAACTAATATGTTCTATTAAAAATGTAGTAATAATTTTTACAAAAAGTAATTAGTTATTTTTTTAATATTGAGAAAGAAGCTGTTAAAACAGCATATAATGTTAATTTACACAAGAGAAAACGGAAAAGATAAAACTAGATTTTCATATTTCTGCAGAATCTAGTATTTAGATAATTTTCATTTCTAAAAAGTATCTTAACTTTGTTCTATGGGAAAAAGTCTTCTGTAGTCGTAACAATTTGTTTAAAAATAATTCTAATTATTGAGCCATGTTATTTGTATCTGGCAATGGCTCTTATCAACCTTGATCGACATCTCGGTGCCACGCATGCGTATGGAACCGCTCCTTATATGATTTACATGTGTTTTGATTCTATAGTAATAAAAAATGATTTCGATCTCGCTGTACTAATTTAGGTTTATTAGTTAAATGTATGTAGATTTCTGTAAATTCTATATTCTGTGTGTTTGTATTGTTATAGTGTGTTTGTTATGTTTTTTCTATCTTATGTATATTCTGTATGTTTGTAATAAAAAATATGAAAATAGAAATATAGGCTTTCCTACTTTTTATGAGAACTTTTTATTGACTGATGAAGCACAAAACCGCTTACTTTTCTGAACCTCTGAAGATTTTCTATAAATGAAGAGAGAAAAAAAGATAAGTATTTCATTTTCTTAAACCTAATATAAGAATATATAGAGCTTTCTGATTTAGCAAAAATTTTGATTAATAAATTGATTTTTTACATCTGGCATCCATGCCGGAATTCAAGCAATTTATTGGAAACTATTTGACTTGAATGTATATTACTGAAATTAGAAATTAGTTTTGATTTGTAAACAAGTTATAAGATAGAGTAGCTTAATTAAAGAAAAAAAAATGAAGTGTTCCAAGAACTACAGTTACTTAGTGTGGCAACTTCACCTCTCATGAACTTATTTCAAACTCCTCTTCCCTTTTCTTACTTTCTTCCAAGTGGTTATTTAAAATTTCTTTTCAATAACCGCACTCAGTTATTTAAGAGGTAACGAGTAACGGGCTTAAAAATAAAATATTCTCAAAATCCTTGTTATTAAAGAAATTCATCCCTTCTCTCCTCGTTTCGTCGAGATGCGGCAGCCGGTTGAAAGACGGGCTTTGTTGTCAAGGAGATGTTACGTCATTTTCTCTTCGTTTGTCTACGAAAACGAAAAAAACTAAATCAACTGGGAGAGTGGTTTCCCACTCACTCTTCCACCAGCGTTGTTGCGCTGCACCCAATGGGGACTGCTATCAATTTTTATGTAACTTCAACAAATTATTCTCTTCAACTTATTATGATGAGTGAAAAAAAAGAGCTTTCTCTAAGGTTCCACGTAATGTATAACCGTTTTACCTGCAGTAACTACTGCCGTAGCAAAGTTAGATTACGAATTTTCGGAAGCAGAACATAGATGTTAAAACAAATTAGAAGAAATCTTTGAAATATTAGTAACTAAATTTGAATCTATTAAATGTGTGTATAAAGAATTAGTACTATTATATATTTGATGACATTGAATTTGATAATGAATTTACGAATACTAAAGAATATAATGAGGAAGTTAAACCATTTCGAAATTTAGAGCTAACAACGAACTCATGAATGAAAGAAAACTGATCAAATGTTGAGAAAATCATTATAAACTGCCAACCGAATGTAAATATCGAAAAAAAAAAGTAATGTAAAGTTAAAATTACCTACATTAGGTATCCCTAAATTTTATGGTGACGTAAACCAATGGTTGAATTTTTGGACTAGTTTCGAATCGGTGATTCATAAAATCTATCGTTTGAATAAATTAGACAAATTTTACTGAAATCCCATTTAGGATGAACTGCTTTAGGCACAGTTGACGGTTTTTCAGTTTTTCGATTCCACATATGATACTGCTAATAAATTATTAAAATAATGATTTATTAAAGATTTATTGATTCAAACCCAAATACATATTTTAACCATTAAACTTTTGTAACCAAATGATACTAGCGCCTTTAGAAAATTTTTTAAAAAATTTCCTCTGAATTAAGTTTGGAATGTCTAGAATTATAGATTGAAAAGATAGCAAGTGTATTATGCACCACTAATTTGAAGGCTTTGCCACTAGATATACTCATAGAATTTAATGTTGCAAAATGAAAAATCGTACACAAATGTTAATGATCTATTGAACTTTCTTTCAATCTTTCTCGCGTTTTCTTTAGATCACGTGATTCTACATTACACTAACGAATCATGAATTACATATAAGCGCTAGCAAGGGCCAACTACTGTTTTTGTCTAGTATTTCATCATTCAAAGTTGCAGCGCGTTTTATAAATAATAATTCATCAAAACATTTTTTTGTTAGATATATTTCTACAGACATTACGAAAGAACGTATAAAAAAATTGAATTGTTTTTTGTGATTCATCCAGTCATGCAAGTTTAAATTGTGATTGTGACCGCCCATCCGGTAAAGTGATGAGTGACGCTAACTGCTGTGCCGTAGGGCCTGGGTTCGCATCCCGGAGAAAACATAAATGTTTGTAAATGTATAGTGCCTTTGCGGCATTGGGGCACCCTAAATAACCGCCAAGCCGCAAGTCCTCTCGTGAGGCTGGTGGAAGGGGAAGAGAGGTGGGAGGTCTCTGACCACCCCAGGGTGTTCTCCCTCAAAATCGGGGTGGAATCGAGCTAAATCGTTCTGTCACCTGTATTGTGCTCAAAGCTACGGCTAACGACAGGCGTACAACTAGCCTCTTGTCACGATGAATTTCATGGACCTTGATCTGATGTTACTTATACCACCTGATTGACAGTAATAACAGATTGTGATTGTGCATATAATTCATCTTTTATAGAAGGAAAATATTTTATTAAAAAGGATACTTGGTAAAAATGTGTAGGAGTTAAAAACATTTCTGGACTTTGTAAAGCTAATATAACATGTTATTCTCAGGAAAACGCTCCCCTTGCATGTGGTTTGTTGAATGTAAGCAAAAAGCAATGTTAAAAATGTGTTAAAGATAATGACTTTACATTTAGTGCTAACATGATTTTGTTTTTATGTCAACATATGGTACTTACATCTTTTGTATTCAGAACTTTTTTGTCGCAAAGCAAGGGCGTAGCTACCGCCGTATCAGTGATATGTGGCACCAACATGTGTGATATTTTGACGAATTTAAGTAAGTGTCTTTTACTTTTCGAAAAAAAGGACCCCCAAGAAATTTTTATACAGGGCTCATTCAGGACTAGCTACACCCAGTGGCATAACGTACACACCCGCATCGGGGGGCATGGTTCTAGGGGACCCAAAGCCTGTCTACCGCCAAGTACCTACTCTTTGTAAAATCAAACTTGGGGGCTCAAAATCTGATTGCAGGGGTGGGGGGAGCCCAAATGTTTTTCGTTACGCCAGTGTCGCAGAGTGTGCAAGTTGTCTTTTAATTTCTGCTAGTGTTGCGTAAATAATAATCTTCAGCTTATGGGTACCAGCACTAGCTTAATCTGCGCTTGAAATATCGAAGATGCGAGTCTTTTGCGATAGAAAAGGGAGAAAAACTTTATTTCGTGGAAGTAACAAGTCGCGGCAAAGTTTCGCGGAAAGAAAGCCTGATCACCCCTTCATTTTGAAAAGATCGTGGAAGAAACAGAAGCCGATCGTTGTTTCTTAACCTAGAAGTATTACCGATTTTTTAAAGAAACATGCAGATCTAAATTTTTAGAAAGGAAATGAGTAGGGATTTCAGTCGATAGATCAAGCCTTTGCCCGGAAAAACAAATTTTCCGACGTGGAAATGTAAAACATGCGACTTACTTGATTACCATGAGGGCGCGATCGAGGTCTTAAAAGGCAAGTTGAAAAAGCCAGAATCCATAGATGTGTTGATGTACAAAAATTGGTGAGAAAACAGCATAAAGAACTCTGCGATTTACCCGCAATAGTTAACAGACATGTAAAATCAATGATTACAAGTATGTCCCTGAAGCTGTATATCAGAAAGTTATGGACAAGCAAATACAATGTCCCAAATGTTCCCGGCATGATTTTTTTGTAGTTGGCGACGCTGGCTGACGGACCTGAGCGTCGGGTGGAGAAGTTGGTGAGGGATGTAAGCTTCGAAACGAGACCTATATCAGTCGCTTGCAGGCAGTTGTTGAGGTAGGGTCACGCTCCGCGTAGAGGTATCTATTCCACCCTCGTTGAGCAAAAAATGGACCACTTTTTAGAGTAGCGTTATACAAGTATTTTGTGTGAAACTAGGTAAAAACGGGGCAAAGACCCACGAAATGCTTCAGAAAGCCAACGGTGACAGGACGATGAAACAAAGCCAAACTTTCCTGTCGCACAAGAGATTCTGGTAAGGTCGAGAGTTCTCAACGACGATGACGACCTCTGGGGATGCTCGTTAACATTACAAATGAATGACTCTGTGCAAAAAGTGTGCCTACTTTTGGGCGAGGATCGGCAATTAAATGTTCGGATGATTGCAGAGGAGTGTGGAATACCCAAGATAATTGTTCATCGCATTTTAACAAGGGGATCTTCTAAAGGAAAGTCTGATCGAAAATGGTGTCAATGGCTTTTCAAGCCAAACTGCACTCTTTCTCCCAGAGTTACTGGCAAAAATGGGCGTGACAACTCTGCCCCAGCGCACTTTTTTTTTTGTTTCGAAACACAGAGGAATTCGGCATGGGATGCTGGGAGGCGGTAAAAGCAGCTTTGATGACCTCACTGCAAGAGATTCTCTTTGACTCTTCCAGGGGACCTTCATTGATTGAGTAAAGTGTTAGAAACGGTGCATTGAATCAGGGAAGAATACTTTCAAAAGTTATCAAAAGTTTGTAAACTGATTGAGAAAAATGTTCTCTATATATTTCCCATTTTTATCCCTTTGATGTATGCTTAAAAATGCTCTTAACATTCTATTTCTTTATTTTTTGAGCTGGGTAAATCTAAAACCGATTCCACTCCCGCGTTAGGAAATCTACTCCCGCATTAAACTATCTATCTTCATTTAGTTATTTGCGAATGATTTTATTTTTTTACAATTTCCGCACAGCCAGAAATCGGAATGTTTACTTTAAGCTTTTTGATACCTAACAAATCTGCGAAGTTCAATGTTATACAACAGCACATACTGCCACTATCAAGTATAGCAAGAAACTATTACTGCTTATAAAATGTAAACAAGAGATGTAGCTAACACAATTTTCTTTTTCTCCGATACAAAGCGTGACGTAGTTCTTTCAAAGATATTCGATTTTTGTGCACCCCTTGGGTTTGACTCCTCTTTCGAAGAAGGGGATGTTTCGAATTACAAGTAGCGCACTTGTACGAGTATTTTTAACAGCATTCAGCAACTTTATGGGTACCAAAACAGTTCAGACATAGATTACTTTTTCTTACAAAAGAATATCATTTGTCCGGCGTTAGATTAAAGAACATCAGATCTATAAAGGGCATTACCATTCTTGCTAATAATATATCATGCTTAGTATAGTCCACATCAGATTGAATCCAACTCAGTATAGTGGCATGGACCAAACTTCCTTTACCAAGAGACTGTTGAATGTAGTAGTGAACCTGGCCCTCCACCTGATGAAGAGTACTTTCAGAAATTTAAAAAAAAAGATTCTTCCTGAAATTATGCATTGACTCCTACTAAAAATGATTCAATAATTGATATTTTTTTTGGTGTAACCAATAACTTTTCTAAACTAATCCGTATTCTAAGTTTTATTTACAGATTTTTTCACAATGTAAGGACTAATGCTGCAGCAAAAGCAAGGGGGTAAGCACTTTTTTCATCTGTTGCAAGCTAGCTCTTGCAAGCTGTTTCACTCTTGTAGCTAAATATGGAGCAGATTTTGTTCCATATGTAACAGTTAAGGGGAGTTGGAAGGTTAAAATCTTACTTTTTTTTGACAATTTGAGATTTTTACATTTTCAAATTGTACAGAGATTTTAACCTTTCTAAAAATACCTTACTTTAACTTCTAAGGTAATTAGAAGCCCTTAAAACCTATTTTTAAATAATCGTTGAAACTGGGCCACGTCCATTTGAATGACGAAAAATGTAAAAGTACTTCCTTTGTGCTTAAAAGTTGAACGTCTGATATAAACCAAAAAAATTTATTTTTTATTGTAAATTGAGCCTTTTATTTTGTATTTCCTAGACGATTAGAAGTCCCACTGTATACATTAAAATCAATTTATCTCAAAATGTAAATTTTGATGTTCGATGTACCTTTTCTGAAAAACTATGAACTAAAACTATTCACAGGTACGTAAATTTTTTATATGTTTATAATGATGGGTAATATATACTTAAATGAGCTTTTTGTGAAAAACACAGTTTCATTTCTTACAAATTTTTTAAAGTGAAAAATGTGTCGAATTTCACTATGTTTGATAAAATATTTTATAAATTATGAAGAAATGCTAAATTAGCTAAAAGCTCATTTCAGTATGAGAAAGGCGTACTTTAATTCTATGAAAAATTTCAAGCATGTTGGTAGAACCTCTCTCAGTATAGAGGGCGCTGCTTGTAAAAACATGCTTTGTTTACACCAGAGATCTTGTGTACGTGACCGAGTGCAGACGCACTCCATATTCCATTAAACTTATTATTTAATCTTACATTTGTCTTCGATGATTTATTGAATTTAATTGAGTCTAATTATTGTGATGATATGAGCGTTGATTGATATAAAAGCATTCTACCACTGATTAACTGAACCACTGATGATAGTAACACATGTTCATATAACAGACTTTGAGAAAAGGTACATCGAAAACAGCCAATTTAACATTATCAGTATATAGACAGAGATTTCCAACTCCCCTCTAAAGCTTATAAATTTTAAACAATTGAGTTATGTTCCGCCGTTGCTATTTAGTAATATGACACTTTTCATGGTCCGGAATCGCACCGGAGCCAAATGAGCACCTTTGGATGTTAATTTAAGTGCATTGAAGTAATCTAAGCTTATCGGACATTATAGTTTTTGAAAGAATTTCGATTGAACTCTTTCCCACGATTTTATAGAGATTGTTCAATATGTCGTCAATCCCAAAGTTTTACCGAAAAAAGGTAATTTAAAAGCCCAAACTAACAAATTGTTGAATTTTGAAGAAAGTTAAAATGCTACGGATATTTCGACGCATTTAAGCGTACTGGAAAAAGTTCAAAAGAAATTCAACGCGCGCGATCTGAAAAAGAAATACTATGAATCAGCATAAGAGGACGAAATTGATGAAATAGAATAATCTCTAACTGATACTGATTCGGTTTTACAAGATTTAGAGGCAAGATTTACAACCTTATTTCATAATTGTAAAAGTAGAACTGAAACTTCTGTTGAATGTAACAAATTTAGCATTAGTATTTCTAGTAAAAATGATAGCTCTACAAACATTGCGGTTAAATTGTCAGAAATTCCACTTCCTGTTTTATCTGGAAAATTTGAGGAGTGGAGCTTATTTAAAGTGTAGTTTCAAAGTTTAATAGAAGACAATGAATGTTTAGCCGAAAATAAAAAAAAAAATGCTATTTTCGTGCATCTTTAAAAGGTGATGCATAAAACATTGAAAATTCTGATGATTCCTACAAATCGCTCTTCAAAGCTTTTGGTGAGCGTTTTGAAAATAAAAGATTAGCATTCGATTTACGTTAAAAATATAATTATGAAAATTTAACTCGAATTGGGCGAAAGATTTAAGAAAATTTCTTCACTATTACTAAAAATTTAAGAGCCTTAAAAATGTTAAATTTCGTAAAAGTAAATTGTCAGATGTGTTATTATTAAATATTGTTTTTTACAAAAAGCTATATATATATATATATATATATATATATATATATATAATCCAATAAAAAGAATTTTTCAATATATAATCATATACATATACATACACATATATATAAATTTATACATATAGTTATATACCTAAGATAACTAAAAGTAGGAAGGAGGCACATAGTATAAAGACAAATTCCTGGCCTTAGGAACCAGGATTGCAGGTTTAAACAAGTTTTGCGGCGCCAACCTTCACTTGTAATTTGTCATACTATGTACCAAGAGGAAAGGAAAGAGTTATATATGTAGAATTTAAATATTAAAAAAATCATTAAACTAAATAACATAGGAACATAAACATAACCTACTAAATCGGAGTTAAAACGATGGCCAAGAGTGCAGTAACGTGTTCCCGCCAAATAAGGAGAGCAGAACCGCATAAAGTTCATTGCGATACGATATAAGAAACGATCAATTGCGATACGATACACGATAATATGAAATATAAATATATATATATATATATATATATATATATATATATATATATATAAATATATACTTTTAAAAAATCATAAAAATAAAAATCATATAAAATTAGCGTAAAATATAAAAGAAACTCAAAAAATATATATAAAATTTTTTTAAAAAAATAAGCATGTGGTGCCATCTATTTAATAATTGTAGGATAAATTAGATATTGTCTAAATTTTAAAAAAACATTACAAAACATAATAACAGTAATACAAATTGTATCATAAAAAAACCATTATAAATATAATTACAAAGAAAGTTAGCAGGGTATCCATGTTCAATACAGTGATTAAAAATTTTTTTTTTTAAGATTTAAAAAAATATTAGCTTTATCGCTAACTAATACATTATTGCGATAAATATAGTTAAAAATAATATTTCTATATATAGATATTGATAAATTAGAATTCCAGAAAGGCACTTTGATGATATTAAAATTAAAGGCATCTCTTTTATTATAAATATTACTATGTAGTTTCAAATCCTTAATATACAGTGATACATCTAGGTAATTTGTTTTGATTGGATTATTATTAATTTTAACTAAGTTTAAGTAGGACGGATAAAAATTAATAATAGGATTTAAATTATCATTTTTACCAAAAATAATTAAATCATCAATATATCTAAAAATGTAGTAGTCATTATTAATAACATAATTATATTCATAAAAATGTAAATAAAGATTAGCCAAACTATTACTAGCTGGTCCCCCTTGTGGGAGTCCTTTCTCTTGTTTATATAAAGAACCATTAAAATTGATGTAATTTTCTTTTAAGACAAAGTCTATGAGAGTTTTAAATTTGTTAAAATTAATATTAAGGTTATACATACTGTGGTTTTCTAAAATTACTTTAATAATATCATATAAATCAATGGAATTGAAAAGATCTTCAAAGTCATAACTATGAACTGAATAAATATTTCTATTATTAAAAAAATCTATAATCTCTTTACTATTTTTAATTATAGCTTTATTACGTGGCCGCGGTAGCCGAGTGGTATAGGTATCGGACTGTGGCTTGCTTTGTCAGTACCACTAAAGACCCGCCGTGTAGGGCAGCGATGCACGTTAAATCTGTCGAAAGCTGAAACGTCCTCCCGTTGGTGTGGTGTGGTAGTTAGGAGAGGGGGGGGTAAAGCTAATAGCTAGGAGAGGGAAGCTGAACAGTGCGACGTTAATATTCAATCAATCACTCAATCATTGCTGATTAATAAAGTTTTGTATAATATTATGAAGTAATTTGCCTGCAGTAGTAATATATGTTCTAAAACCATTTGTCACAGTTCTAAATTTAACCGGACTTTTATAGAATTTTGGAGTTAAAAAAATATATGGATACTTAATTTTAGGAATACAATAACCTAATTTTTTATAAATAGCAATAATACGATTACTAATTTCATTATGTGACAAATCTAATTTTTTAAAAGAACCATTATTAAGAAAGTGATCATAAAGAATATTATAATAAAAATACTTACAAATCGCAGCATAGTTACCAGGTACTTTATCAATGTAAACTATGATAAAATTCTTTTGTAATTCATAAATATTCTGTTTTATATCTTTAAAAGTAGTTTCATATTGAGAATGGTAGCTAAAATTCATAAGGTCTTTTAAAATATTGTACTTATACTCATCAAATGCCTCAATAGGTAGTCCAAATTTAATTGCAGATTTAGTAATAAAATTATCTATATCTTTAATAATTTGTTTTTTAACAGTATTGTTATTAGAAACATTTAATCTAAAATTAGTGCCTTTACTCATTATATCTTTTAAAATATTATCATTGATTATGTCTAAGTTGCCAGTAACTACATGTTTATGATGACCATGAATAAAATCATTATAGGTTTTAAATATACAATCTTCTATATTAATAGAGGGCGAACTATTGTTGTAATTAAAGATAAATCTGCCCATCGTTTTGTTATATTTAAAAACTTTCTTTACAACCACCTTTCTAACCGGAAAAAGTGACAAATGTCTATTAAATACACTAGAAAAGTTAATTTTGTCAAAAGTTTTATTCATGAATAATAAAGTGCAGTACTCTGTAATAAGTTCATTAATTTTCTCAACATTAATATTGAATTTATTAACTAGATAGTTAAGAATGTCTTTAATAATGTGTACTGCATGACAAGCCTTTAAGAAATCATTATTTAAGGATTTATATAACAATGCAATTTCATGTTTATTTAGACCAAACATGAAGTATTTGATCTGCTTGATATTAAAGTTTTTTTCAAAATCATCAATAAGAACTCTAATATTGTCATTTAATGAATTTTTATCTCTATTTTTCCTTTTAGTTCTATTACTTCTAGATTTTCTTTTAGAAGTATTGTTTAATTTATTGGCATTATAAAAAAATTCTTTATTATTATTCTGTAACATTATTTGCAAAGTATTTTTAGCAAAATACAAAACATTAAGGCCATATGGATAGATTGTATTAAAACTCCTAATAAAGTGATTTTCCCACCATAATCTGTGCTTAGTAATTGGAGAAATTTTAATGATAGACAGTTCAACATTTTTGAAATCATGCATATGAAAGTGTCTAAGTTCAATTTTATTAGAATTATTGGAGTTATTAAAGAATTTAACATCATGTCTATGCTGATTAATCCTTAAGTTAATAGTATTGGAGGTCTGTCCAATATATTTATAATGACATACTTTACAATTTAAAAGATAAATACAATTAAAGGTTTTACAAAGGTTAAATTTAGAATCACAATCATATCGATCCATATTTAACATAGTACATGTCTTACATCTACTATCTCTACATTTATTGAATTTTAACTTAAGACTATTATAAGATTGAGTGTTATCAAAATTATAAGAAGATAAATTATCAATAATTCCATGTATAGCAGGACTCTTAGTGTAACATTTATTAATATTTTGAGAAATGGGATTACTAGAATCTAACTATATATATATATATATATATATATATATATATATATATATATATATATATATATATATATATATATATATATATATATATATATATATATATATATATATATATATATATATATATATATATATATATATATATAGAGAGAGAGAGAGAGAGAGAGAGAGAGAATTTGAGTTACTCAAGTTCCAGAATTTGATGATTTGACGTGATTTTTTTCGAAACAAGACATTTAGTTTTAAGTAATATTAGACGTAACCTTCCTGTTATGTTAAAATATTCTGAAAGGATAAACAATGCGAAATCTTTATTTGTTAAATCCCCAAGGGAAATTAATGACATTTCTGAAACTATTTTAGTAGATTTTCCTGGAAATAGACTCGGGCTCTGGCAGAGAACTACAAAAATGGTGCAGATTATTTGAAAGCATTGTCAAAACCACACACACACCGCTTAAATAATCTGCAACGAAGGAATAAGTGGACGATTTTAAAGAACAGCATGAAAATGGGCGATATGGTAATATTAAAAGAAAATTTTTCCATTTGCAAATGGGTTTGGGGTAGAATTGTAGATATATTTGCTGGAAAAGACAATAATATAAGAGTTTTCAATATTAAAATACAAAATGGTATCTTAAAAAGATCCATTTCAAAAATTGCTGTTCTGTCTATGGCAGTGCTTCTCAAACTTTCAATATTGGCGACCCAATATTCAATCATAATTTGCATCACTCCCCCCCATACAATACTAATGTATTGAATTCAATAATACTCTTCTTCGATGCTACAACTACAATACGACTTAAACCTCTTAAGTGCCATCGACGTATATAAACGTCTCGCTCAGCCAAAGCGTTAATGCATATATTTAAAGATGTAAATGCATATATTTAAAGTTATAAATTTGTTCTTTTGATCATATGTTTTATATATATATATATATGTTAGATTTTGTTGTACATTCTAATTACTTCGAGTATATATGAATATGTGAAAAAGTTGTGTGTGTGTGGCAGCTATTTTTTATTACTATTATGATTTTGCTTGTGTAATAATATTTGTAAATGAGTTGTACGATACTTTTTATTATAGGTATTTGAGTATTTTGATAGCATTTTTGTATTTTCTTTTATTTGCATTTATAATAATTGTAGATATATCTCTAGGATTTTTTAATAATTCTTTTAAAAGTGACTGTAAGTCATTTTCTGAGAGACTGCTGTTTAATCAACCTCAGCGGGCCGCGGTAAAATTATCAAGCGTTGACCGGTCCATGCGATAAAAAGGTTGCGGAGCTCTCTGTTTTAGAAGGAATAGATGATTTAACACCCTTTTCTTCATCTATGTTTTTAAGGGAGATAAAATAATCGGGAATTCCTGATTTAGATTCCATTTGTTTTAACAAAAGGTAAAAGTATCGACTCTAAGAATTAAACAATATTTAGATAAAAGTTTCATGTCAAATGCCTGGGAATATTTAAGACAATCATCGAAATGTGCATAGAACAAAAGTAAATTTCAAAATGTTTCAGTGACAACCTAAGGTAATCGATTAAATTTTAGCTCGAGTAATTGAACCTTTCTCCTTTCAAAATGGATATATGACTTGCATAATTCTTCATCTTCACCTTTCATTTCTTCATCCCATAGATAGGCTTTTACCCTTAGAATCAACTACAAAAAACCCACATATTCTCATACAAAGAACTGGTGTTGATACCAATTCACAAAGGATTGTTATTTTATCAATCCAAAGAACTTAGGATCCAAATTTGGACGATTGGTGAGAGGTAGAGTTTGAGTTTCAAGCTCGAGAAACTTCAAAGGTGTTAGAATGCAGTATCTGGCAACATATTCTCTTATCAACAATGATTGACGTATCACCACTGGAACCACTCCTTAGGTGTACATGTGTTTTGATTATCTAATAATAGGAAAACTGGTTTTGGTCTCACTCTTCTAATTAAAGTTTTGTTAATTGTTTTTAGATATCTGTTGATTTTATATTCTCTATGCTTGTAAAGGGTGTTTTTTTAGAGGTATAGAACTTTAAATTGTAATAAAACAACGATGTATTATTCGATTGACATGAATTTTTTTTATTCGAAAGATAATTTTGTGGCATTACATTTTAAATATGACTTCTGGCATAGGACTGGCACGGATGGCTCGGATGTAGTCCAATCTGGACGTCCAATTTTCGATGACTTTTTCCAACATTTGTGGCCGTATATCGGCAATAACAGGGCGAATGTTGTCTTCCAAAGGGTCAAGCGTTTGTGGCTTATCCGCATTGACCAATGACTTTACATAGCCCCACAGAAAATAGTCTAGCGGTGTTAAATCACAAGATCTTGGAGGCCAATTCACAGGTCCAAAACGTGAAATTAGGCGGTCACCCAACGTGTCTTTCAATAAATCGATTGTGGCACGAGCCGTGTGACATGTTGCGCCGTCTTGTTGGAACCACAGCTTCTGGACATCATGATTGTTCAATTCAGGAATGAAAAAGTTAGTAATCATGGCTCTATACCGATCATCATTGACTGTAACATTGTGGCCTTCATCATTTTTGAAGAAGGATTCCACCAGCCCATAAAGCGCACCAAACAGTCAGTTTTTCTGGATGTAACGGTGTTTCGACATACACTTGTGGATTAGCTTCACTCCGAATGCGGCAGTTTTGTTTGTTGACGTAGCCATTCAACCAGAAGTGCGCTTCATCGCTTATGAAAATCGGGAACAACGGCAATCTCGTTTTGGGCCCATTCGACGATTCTACGCCTTGCTTGATGATCGTTTTGATGAATTGCCAAACCAAACTGAGAATAAATCACTTGACAGCTGTTAAATCAGTCGCCATCTTGGAAAGTAATGCCAACTTAAACTTCTATACCTGAAAAAAAAACACTCTTTATAAATATAGTATTATTTTTAGTTCCATTTTAAATTGACTGAAAACTACAATCGATCAAATGAAATGGCTTTCAAGCCATGTTATACATACTGCCAATTTTTTAAAAAAATTTCCAGTGCAGCTGGGGAGAATATAAACACAATTCTTTCTTCTGAAAACAAAAGTTGTTGTTGCTAGTCCTCTAGTCAAGACAAGACCCATTAGATTGTTGACTCTTAAAAAAAGTGGAGCACAAGAAGGGAATCCGTATAGGTATATTTTCCAGAGAGATCTATAGGATTCGAGATATGCTTTGGAGAAGTCTGGTGATCCTGACAAAAGAAAAAAGTTAGACGACGCAAAAGCAAAAGTCAAACAAGTATTAAAACAGATCTATAAAAGAAATAGAATTAAAGTCTCAAACAAATTAAAAGTTCCTTTATTCCTTATAACTGGAAGAAATAGAACTAGCTTCTAAGACTGGGCAAAAGACGATGATCCGCAGTCCTACAGCAGAGGAGGCAAGTCGGACTGTTGACAATCCCAAATCGGTGCAGTTGAGCATAAAAGCAAATGCGCATGGTTGTCATTCAGAAAGCAGTGGCTACATGATACCCGATATGGTTTAAACCAGGGCTTCTCCCTTACTCTTTCCTTTAGTTCGTATTTGCATAAATTCTTTATGACTGAATTAATCTTTGAAGCAGCAGCTTTATAACAGACCTCCTCGTAAGGTGACTGACTAGGTCAGGGATGGCGAACCATTGGCACGCGTGCCATTAATGGCACACGATAGAATATTTTGAGAAAGCCAGTGGTCAAAGTGGTTTGCATTTTATTTCAAAATAACAAAGTTCACTATGAAGTATTACGAACAAACACGAGAGATCGGTCGCGGTGTGGCTGGGAGCACATTCGTTTGTTATTATCTTGCCTTACTTACGTCGTGGACTGTAATTGCTTGTGATGCAAAGTTTGTCTACACGTAGCATAGTCAATTTCATTGACACAACTGTATTTTAAAGTTTATTTGTGTTATATTTACGATTTTTAAGTGTTATTTAACATGGCTAGTTCAGCACAAGAATAAAAACGGCAAGTAAAAGATAATTTCAAATATGGTGAATCTAGAAATATGTCATTATTAGTAAAGGCGACAAAGCGGTGTGTGTTTCATAATCTGGAATAGTGGTATGCAGAATATAGTCCGTAAAAAAGCATTTTGAAACAAATCGCAAACTCTCTTCTCAAAAAGGCGAACCACAGCAAAAATAATTGCTTAAAAACCAATCGGCAGATGAGTTCAATTAAGTATGCATTCTACTAAAAGTAACATCTTACAATCCTAATGTTATTTGTCATCCAATCTGCAACAACAGTACTCACATTAATGTTATTTTAATTTGAATTACGCGTATAACTAAAACTTTTACAACTATACAGTGCGAAAGATATTTTTTCGTAGTAAATAAAGAATTTTTTGTGTTCTTGGTATTTAGTTTTATTATTTTTCCAGTAATTGCAAGGCAAAATTATTTGATGGCACGTCTATACCTCATACAACACTTCTTTAGAAAAAAATGGCACGTTGATCCATAGAGGTTCACCACCCCTGGGCTAGGTGATCGCGCACCCTTTTTTTCTGCCAGCTTGTCTGCAGCCTTATCTCTAGGATACCGCAATGGGACGGAATTTACTGCAAGGCGACTGTTAGTTCTTATCGTGGAGGTCCCAAAGAAGTGAAAGAAGGGATTGTTTTGTAAATCTTGGTTCACAAGGTGGATTTTTCTGTCTTGGTGGACTCATCGGATCACATGTGCCTCGCGGGAGGCTATTTATCCACTACATGTTTACATGAAATGAAGGAAAAATCATATGCTTAGAAACATTTATAAAAAGAATGGAGAATGGATGTCTCTAAGATAATTATGCAACAGTAAAACATTTGCTATCCTTTGCAAGTGATGTTGAAAGAATAAATTCTTCGTTTTCTTATATCCTGACTCCCCCTGTCTTTCTAAGTGACAGACATCGTTAATGTACCAGCGCCTTCACAATTTTGTTTGAGGATGCTCATGCAGATGGTTTTCCAAATCGCATGAAGAATGTATGAGCTGCTCAATACTATAAACTACAATAATTTAATATATAGTATTCAAATAGTTTTTTTTATAGAAATATATAATATTCCAAATTGATTTTTACATAAAACTATTCTATATATTTATGGAAATGAATAATACTGATTTTTCTTATTTTTTTTCAGAATTAATGTATCTTAATACGCTTCTTCCTTTACCTAAATTACTTGTTACTTAACCCTTTCACGACTAAGGGAAACATTTAACACATTTTAAAATTGCTGATTGTGGTATTAAAAATTATAACCTTATACGCATTTGGTACTCAGAGTATCGATATACACTGGTGTGCAAAACTTAAGCAACAGGTGGGTTTATTGCCATAACTTCACGAAAAATCATCTGAGAGACATGAAATTCAGAAATGAGGGAGAGTATTGTGCACGTAAAGGATGACGAAAGCATCGGCACTGAAAAAGGAATACAATGCATACGGTATGGAATCAAACAAAAATAAGCTTTATTGAATGCATAGTATCGTGACTCATGATGGTCTATCCAACAGGAAGAACAACAAGCAGATGTTCCTTAATATGGTATATGCCCTCCCCTCACTGCAATGATTGCTTCGCACCGTCTCCGCATACTCAGAACCAGCTGGTGCAACATTTCTTGCGGTAGGAGTGCCCATTCTTTAATCAGCATCTGTTTGAGTTGTTGTGTGTTCTCCGGATGATGTAAGCGTGCTGCAATACGTCTCCCCAAAGCATCCCACACATGTTCGATGGGATTTAAATCTGGGGAGTACGCTGGCCAATCCATTCGAGTGATATCTTCACTTTCCAGCAGCTCCTCAACAGCAAGAGTCCGATGTGGCCGTGCATTGTCAGCCATAAAAATGAACTATGGGCCAATGGCACCTCGGAACAGACGCACATGGGGAAGAAGTACTTCCTCACAATAGCGATCCCCAGTTACAGACCCTCTATCGAAAATGTGAAGTTCAGTTCACCCGTTCAGCCCGTTCTCCCCAGACAAGAACTCCAGGACCACAGTAATGGTGTCTTTCCTTGATGTTACTGGTATAAAACCGTGTCCCGATCTCTCTCCAAATCAAAACGCGTTGAGAATCGCTTCTGGTACTGAACCGACTCTCATCCGTAAAAAGGACACAACTCCGTTGACAGTTGTCCAGTTTTTGTGCTCTCTGCACCACTGTAAACGGTGGCGTCGGTGATCAACTTTCAACGGGAGGCAGCGTTCAGGACGGCGGGCGAATAGGCACCCTTTGTGAAGGCGTTTGGCCACAGTAAACCGCGACACTTGTCGCCCCGTTGCTGTAGAGAGTTGCTGAGCAATGACGCTTGCTGACTGCCGTCGGCCTCTTTTCGCCTGCAGGATGATATATCGGTCATCCCCTGCAGTTGTCGTCCTCGGGCGGCCACCATCAACCTTTCTAACAGCTGTACGTGTGGTTTGGAACGCTTTCCAAGCACGCGAAACGACACTTTTGTTGATTCCGAACTCTGCAGCTGCACCGGTGACGGTACGCCCCTCCTCCAGCTTTCCGATCATTCTTCCACGTGTGAAGTCGTCCAGGTGATTTCTAGCCATATTTCACGAAATGACTCACTGGCACTTGCAGCGAATATGTTGAATTCCGTCTGCGTCCTTTATTTTATTTTACTGTTGAACAGCACGCGCCGACATAACGCGTTTTGCGTACGCTCACGTCGCTTCTGACGTTTCGTTCCTGATATTTGCATACGCATGACGTTTCTACTGACTAACGTGTTCACTGTACTGATCTCCAGACCTCTCCTTTTCTGCAATTTCATGGTTATCTGCTTAATTTTTACATTGTTGCTTAAGTTTTGCACACCAGTGTAGAAGCATACCGAACGCAATTACATAGATGGGAACGCTAAGAGGAAAAAAAAAAAAAGAATGTGATCACATTAGTTGGCGCCAATGATAAAAAAAATCGCCGGCTGCATTCTTATTATTACTTATTTCAGTTGATTGTGTCGTGTAATAACGTATTACGGTACTTACGTACTATCGCAACAATCGCCAACGATCAAGATTATTCACCAAGTTGGAGACCTCAATTTCGCATGCGTCGTATACGCTGAATTGACAATCATGTGCTTCATTTTATATAATGTTGCCAACAGGTTGCGATAATACGTAAGTACCCATATTACTGTGTTTCCTCACTTGTTTTCTGTTATCCGGTAAGTATAATTTTGGAGCCAGTGGCTAAGTGGTAATGCATCGCATTTCCACACCACAGGTTCGAGGTTCAAACTTCGGGCTGGGAAAGGTCAACTCAGCCTTTCATCCCTTCAAAGGGTCAATAAATGAGTACCAAGCTTGTTTGGGAACTTAACACTGGGGGTTTCGAATCAGACTGACCACCCGATCGGAACATCTACTCATGCACCTCAGGGTCCTGGGTCACGTATACTGATATGGCCACAGTAGACCTTGGCCCTCATAAGCTGTTGCGCCCATGAGTTAAGTATAATTTTGTGCAATAATGCAATATATTCGTACAAATGAAAACACAAATGCCTGATGAAACTACATATTGATCCAAATTAAACTGAAAATGTTTTTTAAACAAGTAATATAAAATTTTTTTTTAAAGTCAATTCCTACTCAAATCAACAAAGAAAAATTTTATTTTAGCTACTTTTTATTAAATGGTTACAATTAATATAAATATGTATATACATATGACAGAATCGCAGCATTAAGTGGCAATTAATTTTTATTAATTATCATTAAAGCATCGTATTGTCACCCAAAACAACCGTGTATAAAAAATTTCAGTTCAACTGAATGCTTTAAAACTTGAGAAAAAATTTTAAGTTTTAACTCAAGTCGCTAAAAATGAAACCAACGTGGCTGTATCAGTAATTCTTTTAGTTTCAGTCAATTCATTTTAATTAATTATAATTAAATTATCGTATTTTTACCCAAAACAATAGTGTATAGAAAATTTCAGCTTAAATGAACGCTTTAAAATGTGAGAAAAAAACCTTTTCAAGTTTTGACACAAGTCGCCAAAAACGATGCCAATGTGGATGTATTTTTAATTCTTTGAATAATTAGTTTTATTATAATCAATTATTTTTTTTCATTAAATTACTGTACTGTCATCCAAAATAATCATGTATATGAAATTTCAGCTCTATTGAGCGCTTTAAAGTGTATTTTATTAACGATTAAAAATTCCACGAAGATAGATAAATATATAGAGAGTATGAATTAATTGTAGGAATTAAAAAAAGAGTCACACATTGTTATACATTCTCATTTATGATTTTTATTTATTTTACATCTGAACAAACCAATATAAACAGTTATACATACTCATATTTACTCTTAGCAATCTTATGGTTGTGTCAGGGTTTAATAGATAACAAATGTTTGTGTGTGCTTTGTGATTATTCCTTATTGTTTCAAGTGCGAGTTTTTATTTATTAAAGCGAGTTTTTTCAAACCACTAAAAGCAGTTTATATTAATGTGATACTTATACTATTCTTTCAAGAGAAACATCGATATATGTGTGCTTATAAAATGCTTTTTAAGAACTCAATTTAATTACATGTTTTAAAGTTTCTACAATATTTAAGTTAACAAATTCTAATATTTCAACTAATTATAAATAATTATATCGTATGTTATTAATTTTTTTATTATCAAAAATAGTTTTTAAAATCGAGTTACGTTTTTAATGCTTTTCTACGAATTCACGCAATTTGTAAATAAATTGCAAGTTTTGCATAAAAGTTTAAATTTTTCATTAGACTTCAGTAGAAACGGAAGTTTTCTCCTTTATTCAGGTGTGTGACAATAATAGAACATCACTTTTAAGTTATTCCTTTATTTGTGAAATAAAATTTACTCATCAAAAAATATTTTCAATTAAACTCAAACATCAAAATTATGATGTTTATCCCAATTTATTTTATCATAATATTTTTCTTTAAATTTCATTTTCAACATTTAATATGTATGGAGATCAATCAACCAGATATTTTTTTTCCAATATTAAATTGCCTTCAAGATGGAACTATATATATATATATATATCCAGTTTATTCTTATTATACTTTATTACGCGCAGAATTTAGACATGAAAAGGATTTAAAATCATTACAAAAAATGTCACTTTATCGATTCTTATACAATGCTCTTTGGTTCAAATAAAGTCAATTCAATTGCATGATAATTATAAATCATTTCCCAATTGCGCGAAAAATTTCTGTTTACTGAATATACGATTTTGTGAAGGATTTTTCCGTCGTAAAGATATTAATCATGCTTCCCGAAACTTGTTGTCACAATTTCTCCAAAGATCTTCCGCTAAGTGATAAAGAATTATTTCAACGGAATTCATTTACACGCCATTGGGCTTGTGAATCACTTCACTCTTGGCTAAGTAAACTTCTGATTGGTCAAACAATCCTCCAATGGCCGTTGAATGTAGATTTTCACAACCCTCCTTCAATTTTCAACTCGAAATCAACATTCCAAAAGTAGTTACATTTGAGATCAAAGAAAATAATGAATATAGAAATTTCTTATTATTTATTTCTTTTCACATTATCTTTTTCCTGTTTTTCTGCATTGGCGGAAGAATGGATGCATTGTACAGTTTTGGATGGAGAAAGGAAGTTTCACGTTTGTTGGAATCTCATAGAATCGGCAGATGACGATCGAGAAATCGAATTTAAGGTGGAAGTCGAAACCCATGGATATGTCGGGTTTGGATTATCTCCAAATGGTGGGATGGCCGGAAGTGACATTGTCACCGGTTGGATTAAAGAAGGTCAAGTTTATTTTCAGGTAGGCATTAGCTATTACCGCTGGCTTTGCGGCGTTTTTCATTATATTGCATTTCTATATAGTGTTTTTAACTCTTTTTTTTTATTAACTTCACCTGTATGCAACGGAATCTTTGAACTCGATTTTTACCCACTTAAGAAGGTCAGATTAATTCAAAATTTTTCACACTTGTGAAGGACTGATGACAATACAATAATTTAATAATTTTGTCCCATTGTCCTGATCAGGATCAACGATTTCCCATTTCCAGATTTGGGGCCTAAAAGATTAAGTTACAACCCTTAGGCGAAAACTGTCATGGTTAATACAAATAGTGATCTTTTCCGGGAAAAATATTATTGACTTACACCACCTTCCGTATTAAATATTTTAAACTTAGCTCTTCCAGATTTCCTGCAGTTTGGTGATCCTACATTTTGCAAACCAGGCCGTATCGATGTGCTGATAGGATGGTATTGGGTATTCCAAATTCTAAAAAATGACGCATTCAAGATTAATTCACCAATGAATAAATGATAGTTTAAGAAACTAAAAAAACACTCTTTTATTGTAGATCAAACTAAAAAATGAAAAATAAATTATAGCTTAAAAAACCCCCCAAAACACGTATTTATAGTTAATCGAACTAAAAAGTAAAAAAAAAAACGATTCTTAATACAAGAATAAAATGATTAACGAGCAAATTAATGTCATTGTGGTAAAAGTGTGGAGGGGCTTTGTACTACATTTTTACACTAATACTGCATTTAGGAATAAAACTAGTAAGAAATTGTAACAATAGATATCGAGCACCCAACGCTTTTACCACAATGATATTAATTTTCTCGTTGGTCATTTTATTCTTATATTACGAATTATTTTCTTGCACTTTATTTTAAGTTATTTTTTATCTTTTGTGTTCGCTTCTGATGCATTGGGAACATTCGTTTAGACTTTGCCTCTTGATTTATATAGTTGAATGTTTAAAACAGAAGTACGTCCTTTCCGATCTTTTCCGTCCTTTTAATCTCTCTTCCGAGTCGTTTTATACAAACTCCATTCTTTTAGCGGATCTTTACTCAGCAAAAACTATTCATTTGGGTTTAATAAATCATGACTTTTTTTAAAGGATTTAATCATCTAAAAGAGAGAGATATATGACTGGATGATTTTTTACCATATTTTTTATATATTCCCCAAAAACACGGTATTTAAAATTATTAATAAAAAAGGATCTTTATATTTAGTATTACAATAACTGGGTAGTTACAAAAATTAATTTGATTATAACAATAAAACGTTATAATTTATTCCATTTTTTGTCATATATTGATTTGGAAATGTAACGAAATTGTACTTCAATAAATAAACTTTTAATCGAAAAGTAAATTAAAAATTTCTTGTAATTTTCTCCCATATCAGGTAAAATCATTAAATGGTTTCCTGAAATATTTTTCAAGGTCGACAGAAGAAAATAAAAAGTAAAACACGTTTCCTCTTCAGCTCTATCCGGGCAGACATTTAAATTTCCACATAGTAAGTAAGCTCTTTCCTGTGGTGAAGCATTGGCACACAAGGAGCGCAAACACAGGAGTAACAGCAAATTAGTAAAACAAAGAATCAAAAAAGGCATCATAAACACCACCAGAAAGTCAGTCAGATTGCAGAGCTTGTAACTTATCTCTGGCCTTCCAGTATCTATCGTAGATGTTTCCCGAGACAGCAGAACAAATCTCTAGGTGCTCAGCATTCATTAGGGAATTCTCCTTGCACAAAATTCAATTTGGAGAGGGAAGATCCTTTTGGTCTATGTAGATAAAGATAACGGTTATACAGTTACGTAGAACCTTAGAGAAAGCTCTATCATCCATTCATCAGAATTAGTTGAAAAAGAATAATTTGTTGAGGTTACATAAAAATAGATATGGCAGTCCGCACTGAATACAGTGCAGTAGCACTGGTGGAGGGGTGAATGGGCATCAAAAATTTGATCTATTCTAAATAAGAGCTAAATCCACTTTTCGAATTAAAAAATCCGTGTATTTATCGAAGTGAAATACTTGGTTATTAATCGAAACAAATGCAAACAATAACGCTATTTGTCAGATTTATAAATATACATAAAATAAGCAAAATACAAATGAAAAATAATTTATTTCTGCATGTTATAAGAGATCTTTTATTTTTACAGTTCTTCATTGTCTTTTAAAGCCATTAGTACGAGTATTAAAAAGTTAAGCTAATTCCTAATGATTTTCTTTTAGCATATAAGATTTATTGTATGAATTATTTTGTGTTTGGAATCTACACTTAAACAGGATGCAAAATTATTATACACATTTCATCTTATTTGTTTCAGTAGATTGTAAAATTTCCCGATTACAAACAGAAAGTATCTATTCGAACTACTCCGTTAACTTCATTGGAATAATGGCTGTAGATGGAGTCTTCAAATAATATGAATAGCTGTTTATTTTCAAGACGTTTTCGAAGAGATAACAACAAAGCTATTTTATTCGAAGTTAAGAAAAATGTACATCGTCACCAGCAAAAAAAATTCTATTTTGCTAAAAGCGATAAAAGATGAACACTATTTCTCTTTTCTGTAGATAATTTTTAACCAGTTAACTGTGATCAACGAGTATACTCGTGATGGAGAAGTTGCAGGATTTTGTGCATTGACGAATATACTCATCACGCGTAAAACGTATTGATCATTGGCTATTTAAATTATAATTTCTGAAAAAAAAACATATTCTGAAATTTATATTTAGAATATTTTGAGACCACGCCGGAGTAAAACAAATAAATAAAAAATATGAAAAATTGACAAACTCATGCGTCCCCATATGCACCGGCTGAAACAGTGTATAAACACACAAAACGAATTTATTTATATGCGATGATAATGTTTTTAGATGTTAGCCTAAAAGGGGTAAATATCAGAAAGTTGATATATTATGGATTCCTACAGATATGGTCAGGCATGGGACAGTGGTGCTGAACCAGGCACTGAACCCATTGATAGCTGCTGATCTAAAGTTAAATAGCTATCGAGTGGTGTAAATGCTAATTGTTTGACGTTAGAACAATGTGCCGACATTATAGTAATGACTCAATGCCTTGCTGACTAAAGAACAGTTATTTTATTGAGGTGGGAAAGGCAAGGATGCTTTCTGGTAAGAGGACTGTGATCAACCTAAAAGCACCCACTCCAGATATTCCTTAGTATCAAGATAGGTAATATATAATTATACACTGCTGGACAATTGCTAAGGATGGATCACAAATTGCTATGTAGCATAACATTAAGCGAGACATGAGGCCTAGTAGGATAAAATATAGTTGCCACACTGTTCAGACATTAGAATAAAGAATATTTATTGTTCTGGAAAGTACAAAAGCTGCGAATCATCTGAAAGGAAAAAAAAAAATATGTTCATTTGATCTGCGTACGGAGAAATGGAACAATGCATCTAAAAGTCAGCAGGCTCCTTAAAGAAAGGTATCAGTAAAGGATATGTCCACCGTGGAGTGTGATGCAACATTCCACACGTCGTACCATACTTTGCACAACATTATCCAGCAGCTGTTGAGGCAATTTATCCCATTCCTCTGTGAGTGCTCGGATGAGGGTGTTCTTGTTTGTCGGAGGATAGTTCCGACCAGCAACTTGCCTCCCCAAAGCATCCCACACATTTTCAATGGGGTTTAGATCTGGAGAACGCGCTGGACATACGAGACGTTGAATACCCTCGCTGTCTAGACAATCCTGAACAACGAGTGTTCGATGACATGTTGCGTTTTCGTCCATAAAAACAAATTAATCACCAACAGCACCACGGAAAAGACGAACATGAGGAAGTAGAACTTCATCAATGTATCGTTGGCCCGTCATAGTCCCATTCGCAACCACATGTAGGCGCGTGCGGCGATTGATCATGATGCCGGCCCACACCATAATACTGCATGTCGGATATCGGTCCTTTTCCTGGATATTTTCTGGACGATAAGCAGTACCACTCTCGCGCCAGATCAGTTGGCGTCTAGAATCCGATGACAGACTGAACCTACTCTCATCTGAGAATAGTATGCATGCCCAGTCCTGTTCAGTCCAATTGTGATGCTCACGACACCATTGCAAACGGGCAGTACGGTGTTGTCTGGTCAATGGGACACACACAACAGGTCTGCGTGCGTATAGTCCTCCTCCCCTCAAACGTCTGGCAACAGTTTTTCGGGAGATCTGCTTTCCTGAGGCAGCAAGAAACTGATTTGCCACCTGCTGAGCTGTGGTGCGCCTGTTCCTTTTTGCTGATAGGACGATATATCTGTCTTCTGCAGGCGTCGTACTTCTAACACGACCTCCCCCGTGCCGTCTACTACACATTCCAGTAGTTTTAAATAACTTCCACAGCCGTGAAACAACGCTGTGAGCGATGTCGAACTCGCTGGCAACATCTGTTATTTTTCGCCCTTCTTCGATCTTTCCAATAATTCGGCCATGCATAAAATCATCTATGTGATGCCGGGAAGACATGCCAAAAATTTTAAGTTCGTCTATTAAATCTTTCCTGTAAAACTTTGACTTAAAACAACAACTGTCCACACGCGTCAAAACCTTTAAAGCTCTTATGAACGCTATCACGTGATGAACAGACGTGGAAAAAAAATTTGCATACTCATACTTCTTCTTACTAATATCCCGCACTTATTCTAATTTTCCACATTTTGCTTCCATTCATTTTGTGGTTGCTATGGATGATAGTGTTATCCGTCCTTAGCAATTGTCCAGCAGTGTATTATCCAAATAATAAATATTAGTAATAAAAATGATAATTTTGTGAAATCAAACCATCTTTTTGAACTAATTTTTTTACAGCAACACTTTTACTCTGTGATTGACGAGTATACTCGTCATCGTCCGATTTCGGTGACATACATATTTGCGCGCTCTCAAACGGGAGCGCCACAGTTAACTGGTTAAATATTTTGTTTTAAAGGAAAATGCTTCTTTACGAAATTGGATGATCAGAAGTTATAAATTAGAGGACACATGAAAAACGTCGTTTGGAGCAATCATCTACAGTCTGTATAAAAAGTAAAATTAATAAACTCATTTCTCATTCAGATGTCGCGTTCAAACGCTTGTTTCTGTAAAAGTCATGCCTCGTGTAAGAAGTAGGAATTATATACATATACTAGCTGGATGGCCCGGCGTTGCACGGGCTTCAAGTGAACAGATTTATGCCTTGGAATGATTCCCCTTCCCTTCTCAGTGTTAGAACTTCCTAGTGTGCGTGTGATTTCTATATTAATGTCATTAAAATACTGTTTTTCGAAGTTTCTTCTACGTCTTTGTCCCATCGGGTGGGTCTGTTTTCTCGCCCCTTAGCCCGGCGTTGCACGGGCTTCTTCCTTGGGTACATCTTGATCCCCAAAGAAATTTTCCCTTTCTCTCCGGATGCCAACTTTTCTGAGTGTGTGTGTCTGAGCAATGTGAGTGATTTCTATATTTATTTCATTTAAATCACCCTTCCACTTCTTCTCTCTGTCAGACAGATTCCCCCTCCGTTCAGCCCAGCGTTGTATGGGTTTTTTCAAGTATAAAACCCTTTTTCCCCGAGGGATAAGACTTTTTTTTTCTTTCAAATTTCTATTTTCGATTAAAAATTTACAAGCTAATCCAGTTTTGTTCTCAAGAAAACAGACAATGTACGAATTTATTATTGAATAAATAATTTAGTAATAAAAAATAAAGTGTGTGACGAATCTGCACGGAACCTTTCCACTAATATTCTTAGGCGTCTTTTTGGGGATTGTAAATTCGCGTATATATATATATATATATATATATATATATATATATATATTCAATCAACTCCAAAAAGTGAACGGGATATGCAAAGTAGATAGGGTATTTAAGTAGAGCGTTGTAAGCTAGTAAGTATGAAGGCTATTGAGCCAGCAGCAGTAGCCTCAAATTTAGAGGATTCCATGGGATTACGTTAGCGAAGCCTTATTGCTGTTATTCTACGGAATAACTAGAAAACTAATATACTATGCGGTAACTATAATTTATTTACTCTTAAAATAAGCGTTAGTTTAATAAAATTAATTAAAGTTAATGAAAGCTAATAATTCGATTTACGTGTATTTCTCGGACCTCCTATTTCGGTAGACCTTATCTGATTTTGCGCATAATTATTGATTAATTTCATAATTCGTAATTTAATATTAAAGGTAAATCCCTTTTGTTTGACGTAACATAGAAATATTATGTTATTAGAGTTTTTGAGAATTGAATTGATATAATAAATACAAGTTATTATTATACAAAATGGCTTTTAGTGATTCTTTGCCTCAAATTAATCTTGGTGTCCAGGGTGGAACCCAGGGGGTCCGCACAAGTGTAGTGTACATTTATATTAAGTTTCGTTAAATAATAAATCAGAAAATGTCTACCTTTAGCTATGAAACGACTGCTTTTATCTGGATGTTTGATTTTTCGATTAAATATATGTAACTGTGAAAAAAGAACTATGGGGGGAGGGAAGCCTAAAAATTTGTTTACATTCCTTGCAGAAAAAAAGATTTAAAAGGAAGTAGTACTATTTAATAAAAACTGGGCTGCATTTTCCTTTATATTTTAAGGTTTTTCAGTAAATTATTTCACTAATAGAAAACTATCAGTTGCGATGTATTATTAAAAACTAAGATCGTATTAATTATTTTACACACACAATGAATACTTTCTTAAAATTCGAACCAATAAATTAGATTTTGAAAATCACTGGAAAGTTCATTATTTACACTCATTATAAAAGAATAAACATTAAAAAAGAAAACATCTTTTTCTGACAGAAAAATATTTTGTCTGCTTACGTACTCTCCGTAAGTTGTTTTTACGCACATGCGTTATAAGCGCTCAAACTCGTTGTTGTTCAAACTGTGTTCCGAGGTAGCTTTCCCATAATTAACTATTACTGGCATTTGGCGATTTTTCCAATTTTTTTCGTTGTATTTTTACGGCTTCTCAAGACGGAAAAATACATCTTTAAAAATATTTTATACAGAAAGAAAGCAGAATTTTTTCTTAAATTACAAAATTTGAAATTTCTTTTGACGTTTTACAATATTTTGTTTCAAATTAAATCGGAAGAGTTGGAAAAGGTTAAAAAAATGTACCAATCTGCTTGAAAAATAGTTTTATCTTTTTTTAGGAATTTAAATTGGAAAAATTTAAAACATAGTAGAAATTTAAATTTTAATAATATATTTCAAGTTTTTTTTAAGGGGAGTTGGAAACATCTCTCTTTATCTATACTGACAATGTTAAATTGGCTGTTTTCGATGTACCTTTTCTCAAAATCTGTTTTATGTACATGCTTGAAATTTTTCATACTATTAAAGCACACCTCTCTCATTATAGTAAAATGAGCTTTTAGCTAATTTTGAATTTTTTAACAAATTATAAAATATTTTATCAAACATTGCGAAATTTGACCCTTTTAGTTCTTTACAAAAAGCTCAGTTTAGTATATATTAGACATCCTTATAAATAATTCATAAAAAATTTACATACCTGTGAACAGTAGTTTCTCAGAAAAGATGCATCGCACATTAAATTTACATTTTGAGATAAATTGATTTTAATGCATACAGTGAGACTTCTAATCGGCTGGGAAATAAAAAAAAATAAAAGGCTCAATTTAAAATAAAAGATACAAGTTTTGGTTTATATCAGTCGTTACACTTTTAAGCAAAAACAAAGTAATTTGTTTACAATTTTCGCTATTAAAATGGGCGTGGCCCAAATTCAATGATTATTTAAAAATACGTTTTAAGGGCTTCTAAATACCCTAGAGGTTAAAGTAAGGTATTTTTAAAAAGGTTTAAATCTATACAATTTGAAAATGTAAAAATCTCAAATTGTCAAAAAAATAAGATTTTAGCTTTCCAACACCCCTTAAACAAAGTTAATTAATACAGTCAATAGAGCAACGTCATGACGTTCCATTTTCGGTGAAAAATGATTTTCGTCTCCAACTTTTATCATTGTCGTAACAATAACAGTGTTACAACAACGCAGAAAAATCAAAGTTGGCGCCCAAAACTGGTTATTGAAATTGGTTTTAATTAATATCTTTCTAACTAATTGTAATATTGGACCAAATTGTGAACCTAATCCATTCTCGAATCCATTGGAAAAGACACAAAACATTTCATCAAAATCGGTCCAGCCCTCTAAGAGGAGTTTAGTCACATGCACACGCAGAGAAGATTTATATATATAAAGACATACCGTATCGTGGATTTTCTTGGAGCGCATTAGCAAAATAAATAGCACACTGAGTAAGACAATTATGCGATTTAAGGTTTTTAATTAATAATCTTTCTAACTAATTGCGATACCGGACCGAATTGTGAATCTGAACCATTCTTGAATCCACTGAAATAGACACAAAAAATTTCATCAAAATCGGTCCACCCGCTTAGGAGGGGTTTAGCCACATACACACGCACAGAAGATTTTTATATATAAAGATAATAAAACGAAAAACACAAGAAGGTTTTTTTCCTTCAAAAAGTAGTGAAAATTAGAGAGCATTACATCACCCCGGATATTACGGAAGTTATGGCACCTCTCCACTTGATCTTTTAATACCCTTGGAAAAGGGAAGAACGGACCTTTCACAAGTAGTACGAAAGAAAGAATTTTTCTGATTTTGTTTTAAAAGCTGTATTTTTAGAAACTATATACAGTAAAACCTGTTTTAGTACGTTAGATAGGGACCATATAAAAAGAAACCGCACAAAATTATGTGTGTTCTTTCCTCAATCCATTCTCATTCACATCACCAAAGATATATCTAAGAACTTTTCGCTCAAAGACGGCTAGCTGTTCAGTCTGTAATTTAGTCCAAGTTTCTGATCCATGGGTAAGTACGGGTCTCATGATTTATTTTTCAAATACTGTTAAGCACTTGTACATTCGATTCTGGACATATCAACTTGCACTTGAACATATCAACCAAATAAATGGATATATTTTTTTAATCTTGTGAATCTCCTCAAATATAATATTAGTAATTTTTAAACTTGAATAAATTAATAAGTGAAACAATTAATAACATCTTATGGATATTTGTATTGAATCTTGAATTCAAATATTATACAAATAGTATGCCCTAAATGAATAAATGAATACCTTTTGTCTACCAGTTTACTGCTTATTTTTTTGTTTACCCGATTTTGAAACTTGCAGTTAAGGTATTTAACTAATCGTAGTTTGATTTGGTTATTAAGAATATTTGAATTATAGTTGTACGTAAATTGAAGTTTTCCTTTTTATTTTTGTGTATCTGCCTTAGTAGGTGAAACACCCAAATGGATATTATTTTTGAGATTTTACTGTATCTATATATAAATATTTTTGATTACAAGGAATTACATTTTTAAGCGTAGATGAATCTATTGAATATCCTATTACTAACTTTTCCAAGTAACTTTTTTAACAAATGTATAATTATTTAATTTTTGTATATTTTTATCAAACTGTCCGAATTTAAAGAAGATTCAACTTTTGAAGTATGTTTTTTAAAATTTAAATTAGGACAGACATGCCACGGATAATATCATGCCGGAGATAGACGAAATTCAGAACTGGAATTTAGTTTCCGGAAGGGAAAACGACACTCACTCTGTCTTAGTCTTCCGCCGGAAGTTGGATACGTGTGATAATAATGACAGAAAAATTGACGTAAGTTCCAATTTTTACTCTTATCTGCATTGTTTGGTATTTTTTTCTTGTTTAGAAGTAAAGAAACTGCGGTGACAGTTTACAAGCTCGATCTATATGAAGCGTGTAATCGTGTCAATCAAAATAATACTCTTCAGATATTTATAATTTCTTTTACTCAGTTTGCTGCAGAATGAAACCTTTATGTTATTATTTTTTAATCTGACATAATTAAACTTAGGAATTTTTACAAACACCCTTTTTTATTAAAATTTTCCTAAAGGATTGACAGTTTCAGTGTGAAACTTACATGTTCGATATTGTCCAAAAAAAGATTTTTTTCTGGTTCATTAATTACTTCAAAAAAGTCAACAGGTTTATGCAGATATATTACTTTTGCTAATAAATATCAGATGATTTTTTTTTCTGTTTACATGTCAGTATTCAAACGTGATACTTGCAGTATTCTAGTTCCCTTTTACTGGTTAAGAGATAACGGTTTATGGCTAATTTTTTAAAAAAAGAATGAATATTCCGGAAGAAATATCTTTAACTAATGTTAAGATTTAAACAAAAAGTTTGAAATGGGCTACATTGGTGAGACGAGAACCAGATTTAGTTTCTTTTTGTTAGTTAAAGCGATTTTTAATTGTAAGTTAACTTAAAAAATATTTCTTGCGTGAGGTAATTTAAAATAATACAAGTTTCTGCTAAGAATTTTTTAGGCGATATTTCTTATTTTCCTTAAAATCTTTCTCTCTAACCCTCCCCGTAACGTACGCAAACATTTTTTTTAATAAAAAGAGGATCAATTCAAAGTATAATACAATATTATTGCTTAAACAGATTAATTATTTTTAAATGTACTTAACTCAGAATTCTGCAATTGCATTTTTCTCTGTACGTAAAAAAAGTTTTTCGTGATTATTTTTTGTGGTAAATTTATTTATTTATTTATCTCACACACAAGAATAATAGTAAAAAGGCAGTAAGTCCTGTTCAATATTATGGTTACAAACTAAAATTCAGAGATAAAGGTTTCGAAATTTATTTTTTAGTGCTTACAATATATTGAAAAAATTAGTACTGTATACGAGAGCTGATTGATAAGTAACCTCTCCAATAGTATGAAATAAGTTTCCGACAAGGTAAAATAATAAGAGGAATCAGAATGAAGGGAATGTATTATTCTTACATATTGTAAACTCATTTCTCAACATATAGCCACCACTAACAGCTACACATTTGTTCAATCGTTCTATCCGTTTCTTCATTCCGTTCCTGTAGAAAGACTCTGGTCAGCGGCGTATCCATTGCGTACGGTTGCATGAACTCCGGCATCCGTTAAAAAACGTTGATCTTTCAACGTCTCCTTCAATTTTGGGAACAACCAAAAGTCAGACGCTTCCAAATCTGGGCTCTAAGAAGGTTGTGGAATCACTGTGAATTTCAGTTTTTCCATGGTATCCTGTGTTTGTGTACTGCAATGCGGTCTTGAATTGTCGTGATGTAAAAGAAAGACGTTTCTTTCCGGTCTGATTCTACGGATGCGTTGCTTGAGTGATCGTAGTGTTGCACAGCACCTGTCGGTTGATTGATTGAATATTAACGTCGCACTGTTCAGCTACACGAGGGCTTTTGGTGACAGACCATGTAATTTTGAACCATGGTCCAGTGACGTGGAAGACACCTGAGCTGGTACCCCCCTCTCCTAACTACAGCACCTATCGGAATTCACCGTCAATCCTTTAGTCAGAAATTCCGTGTAGAGCGTACCATTTGCATCCCAAAAGATGGTGAGCATTACTTTTGTTGCTGACATAGAAGTTTTGATTTTCTTGACGCTCGTAGAACCAGGATGCCAATATTCCATGGATTGCCTATCGTTTTCTGGGTCATAACGAGGAATCTAGGATGCCAAAGTTCAAGCAGTCGTGCGCAAAGGGATACGCAGCCAACCAGAATCTTTCTTTATGGACGGAATGAAGAAATGGATTGAACGATTGAACAAATGTGTAGCTGTGTAGTGGTAACTATATTGAGAAATGAGTTTACAATATAAATGAATTTACAATAATTACAAGAGTAATAAAATTTTCCTCATTCTGATACTTCTGTTATTATTTTACCTTGTAGGAAACTTTTTTATACTATTGGAGACCTTACTTATCAATCATCCCTCCTACTAATACATGTAAGTTACAGTTTTACAATTTGAGCAATGAGTATGAACAGTTGTATAGTTTGAACAAGGTGGACAAGGATACCCCTTCCCCTAGTTTGGATTAAAATGATTTTTGTACTTAAAAAATAAATATCTAATATTTTTCAAAATTTTGTTGGATTTACCATTTGATTATTCATTTTACAGGACAGTACAACCAGACTGATTTATGCGTATTCCAACGAAGATCCTCCCTCAGAAAATAGTCTCAAATACCACTTTAAGAAACGAGGAACCAAAAGTGTTCTCTTGCTGCAGTTGAAACGGTCTAATCAAATGAAGATTGACAAATCTACTCTAACGTATTGGGATGTTTTATCTCCCAACGTAAGTTGCTTTAAAGCAAATATTTTCTATTATTTATAACGTTGAAAGAATTGCATTCATCGCTGGATAAGCCGTTAATAAACATTAATTGTAATACAAACGATTTGAATTTCGGAATAAACAGGATGATTAAAATTAGGTAATATTAAGAGACTGGTAGCTCCAATTATACTAATCGGATCCGAATGAAACTTTAAACATGTATGTGAGGTTTACCAGTAAAATCATTAGATGGTAATTAGTAGATGGCGTTGTGTAGGCAAAAACACATATACTGATGAGTAAGAATAGTAGTAAAATGTAAAACAAATAGTTATCCATAAAAAAGAAATGTTCTTCACATAAAGAAAATCCAGATTTTCACTCACTCACTCACGCACGCACGCACTCACATTGTCCAACAAAATTCTTAGGCTTATGATTAACGCACCTTTCTCCGTTAGAAACAGTATAACATAAAACGATTAGCTATAAACCAATATCAAACTACATAAAAGTTATCCAGACATATATATTTCACTCCACTGAGTATCATGAAAATCTCTTCATTTAAACACAAATGTACACAAATGTATTCATAAATGTACACATAAAGCATAAAATGGTCTTTACCGCTCATACTTTCATAACACATGAACTCTTCGAAATAGAAATAAGCAATAATCATACACAATGCCTCAAGTCTCAAACGGGATCTGTCGTTTGTATTGTATTTCCTGAAATCTTTGTGTATTTGCAGTTTTCTCTCTTTTTGCTTTCATTCATCTACTTTACTTCGAAGGTTAAATTCTTTTTTAAATCTTGGAATTTTACACTCACCCTGTAATATGGGGATTATCATTTAATGTAGTTTTATTCATACTGTTTAGTCAATTTTAGCGTAAGCGATTCTGTTAGCGCTCGTCCTTAATCTAATTTTTGTTCGAAAAAACAATTCGCCTTGTCGCTAATAAATGACAAAAGATGAAACCTGCATCGATTTTAAAACTGTTTTATCCAGAATGATTGCAATATTTCAGTCGCCTTCTGTGTTATTCGGTGAATGAAAAGTTTAAGTATATCTAGTAAGGATTATGTCAATAAAATGCTGTTAAAAGCATGATTCAAATGTTCAAAGGAACCGGTTTTCTAGGAGTTGCATCAAAAAGAGAACCACCTGTTACTAAACTTGCTAATGTAGAGGACTTTCCTTACATCCCTTCTGTGGATCGATAAATGAGTACCAAGCTTGCTTGGGGACTAAACACTCAGGGATTCTGCTTCAGACTGACCACCTGATCGGGATATCTGCTCATACACCTCAGCGCCCAATGGTCACGTATACTGAGATGGGCACAGTAGGCTTTGGCCCTCATGGGCTGTTGCGCTAGTTTATATATATATATATATATATATATATATATATATATATATATATATATATATATATATATATATATATATATATATATATATATATATATGTGGGAATCAATTGAAATCTTCCAAAAAAGTTAGATTCTCCAGATAGCGGGGTTTTTATTCGCGTGGTGTCTAGGGGTTTTTATAAGATGTATTTTGATTAACTTTGAAAATATAGATGACACAATTTAAAGAAACTTGTTGCAAACTAAAAAATTTTTTATGAATTTTAGGGAAGCATTTACAGGGGGAATATTTTCAGAATGGAAATTAGATAGGCATATTTTAAAGAATAGGAAGATTAGATCAATCCCTCGAGGAGGACGGTAGAGATTAAATAAAACACATTATGCGGTGCTATGCTGGCAGGGGTGAACGGTTTCTGATGCGTGAAAACCGATGCTTCACTGTCGGGTGTTAGTTTAGCTGGGTTTCGTTTCTAGAGCACTGAGCCCGCTAGGGCTTTGATCTCTTGTCTGGTGAATTTATACTTGAGAATAACTTAATTACATTGCTCATTTTATTTTAAGGTTTTTAAGAAAATTAATAATTTAATGAAAGATAAAGAGAATTTGCTTTAAGGTTGAATTTAGAATATTATATAAAAAAGAAAAGGAACGAAACGAAAATAAGATCGATCGCGAGCGACAGCGAGCGGGGGCGCTCTGCTCAGAATGAATGGCAAAGAGGGACGGAGGCCAACATGAGAAAGAAGCCCAAAACTGGGGAGGGCAACAAGAGGGAGGCAAAGCCAACCAGGACGCGACGTGGGGCGGAGCCAAACACGAAACTGGGAGAAACGGTCAGAACGACAAACGACACGGACGAGAGCGGACGGAAGCAGGAGCTGCAAAGAAGGGAACAAGGAATCGGAACAAAACAAGATTAGTATGGTTCACAGTTCATGAGTGCATGAGAATAGACTAAAATTGCAAGAGGAGGGGGAAGGCGAGAGCTGGCTACGATAAGCGGTTGAGACCACTTTGTCGAATTGTAGGCAAATTTGTGTTTGCTATTGGGGATAGTGAAAATTGTTTGTGCCTGAATTAGTGGATTTGGATGATTCTCGATAGTCTAAAGACGTTACGTGAGAGTTTTTGTGATGTAATCCCCAATAGGGTCTATCTTTAAATCGTGATGTAAAAAACACTGTTTCTGATGTACCAAGGCGCATTTGTCATGATACGAAGAATCTTATTCTGCATAGTTTGGACTTTTTTGATAGTGGTAGGGGCCGCCGCTCCCCAAACGGGGGCGGCGTACGTTAGCACTGGGCGGAGAACTTGCTTATAAAGCAAGACCTTGTTTTTAAGTGAAAGCGGTGACCTTCTTCCAATCAGCGAAATGCTGAGATGGATTTTGGTCCAGAACTTATCACAAATATATTTGGTGTGTTGCCTGTATGTTAGAGAACTATCTAAGAAGAGGCCCAGGTAACGTACCACGTTAACCCACTCGATATCTTCGTCGAATAAGGATAAAGTTTTAGGAATTATATTGCGCCTGTGTTTTTCTAAAAACAATTGCTTGTGTTTTGTCGACATTTATCGCTATACGCCAGTCTGTCAACCAAGATTCAAGAGTGTGAAGGTATCGTTGGAGTGTACATTGAGTGTATTTAAGGTTCGCTCCTTGGGCGAGGACCGCAGCGTCGTCTGCAAATAAACAGATACTGACACTGGGATGATGGGGAAAATCATAAGTGTAAATATTGTATATAGGTAGGGCGAGAGACAAGACCCCTGAGGACATCCTGCCTCTGGAAAGCCCTTGTTCGAAAAGTCAAAATTAATTTTGACTCTGAATGACCCTGTTTTTTGAGAAAATTGTGTATAATTTTAACTAGGTACTCAGGAAGTTTAATTTAATCATTTTTATAGATGAGCCCATCATGCCACATCTTATCAAATGCTCGTTTGACATCGAGAAAGACCCCTACAGTGAAAAACTTATAAGTGTACCCTTCATTAATTATGTTTGTGACTCTAATCAGTTGGTGAGTGGTAGAGTGATTGTTTCTGAATCCACACTGCTCCGGAGGGATACAATTGATTGTATCACAGTGCTGTTTGATTCTATTAAGATTATCTTCTCATAAATTTTAGCCGTGGCACATAGTAAACTTATAGGACGATAATTTTGAGCAAGCTTATGATTTTGGTTAGGTTTAGGTAACATGATCACATTAGCCGATTTCCAGAGTGAAGGAAAAAATCTATGCTTAAGGCAGGTGTTGATTATTTTAGTGAGGTGTGTAATAGCATTAAGTGGCAATAGCTTTAAGGCATAATTTGGAATATTATCTGGGCCGGAAGCTTTTTTGTTTTGTAATTTATTGATAATTTTAGAGATTTCAAACTGGTGAGCGGTGGTACTTGCATACTTGTACTTGCATACAAAGGAAATCTGAAGTTTCAGACTCTACTAACTCTATGATTTGGTCGTTGTAAGGCTCCGCATTTTCTTGAAACGTAGCCTCGAGATTGTTTTAAATTCTTCGGCTTTTTCGTCGTCGAATAAAGGATGCCGTTCCTGCTGCCAGCGGGGGGATAATAGTCGGCTTTTTAACAAGCTTCCGTTGGAGGTTGTAAAAAAAAAAGAAAAGGAACAACTTTATTCAAAGCTACTAATACTTTTACTGAGATAAGGAATTATACATTAGCTTGAGTTTCCCTCGGCCAATGAGGGCCTCGGGATGGCTGATCGCCTGACCAATGGGGAAGCAGCTTTTCATATTGTGTTGTGTGGTGTGAACTGAAAGCATAATTATGCAGGACCTCGGTCCAAACTCTACCGAGCAGAGCTCATCTATTAATCCACCGCCCAAAGAAGACAGAGGCCCTAACTATGAAAAAGGAATCCTTCAAGCTCGCCTTGAATATATCAGATCGCTGCTCCAAATTGAAATTAAAACGCCCAGCCCGACGCCAGACGTGAGGCTGTCATTGGAATCTGAACTGAAGAAATTGGAGGCCAAGATGAAACCCATGGAAGGTAAGATGACTGAGCTTTTACCTCGCCCGATTGCCCTTAGTCCTCAAACCAACAAATCTAAACGGGTTAAAAGATCTGCTGCCCCGGTAGTTAAATCGGCGAAGACTACTAAATCTGAAAGTACTACTGATTCAGACTTTGTTTTCCCTAAGAAAACAATGAAAAACCCCCTTTTAACCGAAAAGAATGATATTAACACTAATAACTCTTTCGAAGTACTAGATTCTGTAATGACTGACGTCGAGGATGTCACCCCAGCTTATAAATCCAAACCCATTTTTATGAAAATTTTTGATTCTTATAACTTGGTCCTTCAGGACCTATACAGGAATTTTCCCACAGCAACTAACACCCATGCTAAAGGATACATAAAAATTGAAGCTCAAAATGAAAAAGATCACGAGAATTACAAAATATCTAAAAGACAAAAACCTTGAGTTCTACACCATTGAACCCCCCAATAACTAGACCACTTAAACTTGTAATCAAAGGCCTACCTGTCGATATCGACCCCTGATGATATTAAGAAAGACTTAATTTCTAAAGGCATTAAAATTGTAAAAACAAACCAACTTAAAAGATTTGTCTCGAAAACTCCCTCCCCATTTACATGATAGAATAGAGGCGTGACGAAAATGTCAATGACATTTTCCAAATAGCGTAGCTGTCTCTACATGCAAATAAAGATTGACCCCTTCAAAAAAACAAATAGAATAACTCAATGCTTTAATTGCAACTTTTTCCATCACGCTACTCAAACTGTAACATGAAAAATGATGCTTTTTAAATGTGGTGAAAATCACAGGACAGGTATTGCGTAATTAAAGACAAAATTGTAGACCCGCTCTGTATATTGTAAAGCTAAAGGCCATATGGCCTCCTCAATTAAATGTACTCTCTTTCCCAAGCCCAGAAAAAGTAAAGAAAAATCCCCTAGAAAATAACCAAAAACAAAACTTAAATTCCATCCGTAACTCCCGGATTACTTTACTCCCATTCTTAACTCGAATACTAAACACCAGATGTCGGCACTCAGTTTGCCTCCTCGGCGTCAGACATTACTGAAAATAGCAAAAATAACGCTCTTAACAAAGGAACTTTACATAATGTTTTACAAAATGTTTCTGGCAATTTGGCCCTGGCCCAAAGCTATTAATGAAATGCAAACGATTTTTACCTTATTTCCCTCTCTCTATCCGAAATGGGAAAGAAATCATCTAAATGCTGAATCCAACAGAAAAACTACAAATGTCTATTAAAAAAAGAGTAATCTACCCCCCCAATACTGTGTAGACTATATTTTAATTATTTAATTTTTAATTAATTAATTACAAATTCTCATATCCACAATCTACTAAAAGTTTCTCTACTTATCCCTAATTTTCTCTCTCTCACTGCAATTCAACTTCGTTGAACTGCAGTCTCTTTCCCATTGGCTTCTGAAACTCCCGCCCACTGGGCGTCGTTTATTTCAGTCTACTTTATACAAATATCTCACCCCTGTAAAATTCCTTTGCATTTTTAATGTATTCTTATTAGTTACAAATGAATTATTGAATTATAGTATCTTTTAAAAAAAGCATAGTAATTGTTTCATCTACACTTCATGACAGGAGGTTGGAGTCCGGAAGGACTGGCATTGCACCAACAGAACGTGCAACGAGCGAAGAAACTGCGTGTTCGATTGCTTTTTCCCCCGTTGCAGAGGGGGCTTTCTGATTGGTAGTTGAGGCTAATGTAGGACTGTCCAGTCCCGGGAGGGGTACCGTCGCCGTGCGGATCGGAGGCTGCCAGAGTCCGTACTGGTCAATGGAGCCCCGACTGGTAGATGAGTTTCGTGATGTTTGACTGTGTATTTTTTTTATTCATCATTTATATGAAATGATTGAAAACAGGAGTGAAAATTTTGAAAAAGTGGTGTTATTAATGAAACGATGGGATATATGTCGGAGGGAAAAAATTTAGCGTGTTAATCAGGTGGCAATGGTATGGTTCGTGATCTGTGTATGAATCTCGATGGAGTGTATTTTTCTCGATCTTTTGGATCGAGACATTTGTCGAATTATCTATTTTTGCGAAAGAATTTTTTCGCTAGTTTTTTTCATGAACTCTCTAATGGTTTAAATCTAATGGAAAACTTCGAGAGCAAAAGTTTCTCATGTACCATTTGGCACAGAATTTGCCCAGTGTCTTGTTTTGAATTATTTCAAAGTTATTGTATGTGTGTTTTTAGCTGCAGAAACTCCACATTGGAGAGGTGTAGTTAACTCTGCCGAAAAGGTTGATGGCGGCGTTTTAGTGTTAAAGCATGCTAGAGGGCGTTGCTGTGGAATACCGTTTTTATTAAATTGCCATCCTCTGCAAGGGATTATGATCTAACCTTTACACATGGGATACCCTACATATAATATAATACAAGGGAGTAGCTGAAATGATTGTTCAAAATCTAGTAGTGGAGATATAGGTTACGAAACAAACAAAAATCCGAACAAAATGTGGAACTGGAAGGCAATACCTGAGTTTCCTAGATGGAGCTGTCTGCATGTCTGAAAAGTCTCTCTAGTCGTTTTAAATGTAAAAAAAAAAAAAAAAAAAAAATCACACTCGAATTTTGAATAAAGGAAATGAAACAATTCTTTTTAAACCACTCAGAATGTACAAATCAACAGAAATATCTCTACTAATCCAAGTCTCAAACAGAAGAACTATAGGAACTTAACCCTTAGCTTCCCACTGTTGCATTTCTGCAACATATGATTTAATTTAATAGACTCAATATATTTTTAAGTACGTACAAATCATTTATCTGAGAAAAAAAAGATTACTGCAACAAAATACATGCTAATTTTGTCACTAGATGGAAGTAAATTTTTCAGAAAATCACAACAATTATAAAAAATCTGATGCCTCATGAACTGTGTTTTGCTATAAAAGAATCCATTATATTTTTTAAACATTTTATGTTCCTTTTAAAAGTAATTTTGATTTCTAATGGGAAAAGTTTGAAAGAAGTTTGATTTTTAATTATATGTTGCAGGTCTGCAACATTGGCCTTTGATTACCATTTTGACACGGCCAAAAAGCGTATACTAAATCCCCAAGATGAAATTGATAGATACATGAATAATTAGGACGAATTAAGTGAATTAAATGAGGATGGGTCTTGAATATTCTAATGATGTTGATTTTTACCTTATTCTGTATCATTTAATGAAGTTTCGGATAGCGACTGGGAAAATTGTATTGGTTCACAAAAATACAATTCAGAATATAAAAAAATCCGATGATGGTAATAAATTATACAAAAATATATGTCAGTCACAAGAACCTTTAAATCTTAACTTTTAAAAATAATAAATTGTCAAAGAAGATTTTATGGAAAATTCAAAACATTTCTGCTGAATGAAGAAGTACAAAATTCCATGGATTTGGAGTGTGAAATGTGTAAAGTAGGACTTTCTTATCAAATCCCATCAAACTTCACTTAAAGTTTCAATTTATGCATTTAAGACTAAAGCATTATAACAATGAATAATAAAACTACTGTATAAAAAATAAGTTTTATAATTTACAGCACTACTAAACAATATTACCCTTCAGCAACAAACAAAGAAAAATGACTGAAATTCAATTAAAAACTTTTTTTAAATATATTTCTATTACATTATTACTTGAACACAGCGATATAATTTTTTATAGAAGTCAACTCAAGGCGTGGGAAGTTCATGGGCAGTTAATGGTTTTTGTGAACTCTTCATTTAATTCACTTACAGGAATTGTAAGCACGTCCAGTCACCTACAATTACGTTCTGACTTCATTCTGAACTTTATTATCGGAAGGATTCATCGCTTCCAGTCAGCCTGACGAGCAAATTATAAGTATTTTGTTAAAGGGAATTTATTAAATAGCATATTGTTATATAGCCAATATTTGAAGTTTCGGATGTAACTGAAAAAGTGATCCTGTTGGTTCTGAAATACATTAAGAATATAAAAAATCAAATGGTAATAAATTATGCAAAAAAAAATATCAATTCACAGACCTTTTTTTTTAAATTTAACTTTTAAGCTAATATTAGATTATTCAAAAGATTTTATGGAAAATTCAACATTTCTGATAGACAGAAGAAGTAATAAAATTACTGATTTGGAGTGTGAAATGTGTAAGTAGGACTTTATTTACAACAAAATCAATAACTACTTAAAAAATTTCATTGTATTAAGACTAAAGCAATTTATAACAATGAATAATAAAATCCTCATATAAAAACAGTTTACCTTCGTTACAGCACTACTGGCCAATGTTGCCTTTAAACCGGCAAACAAAAAGCTGATGAAAATTCATTTAAAGCTTCACTTTTTTTAAATATATTTTTTCCTTTTATTATTACTTGAAATGCTTATTATTTTTTATAGAAATTCAAACTCAGTGTCAGAGGATTATGGGTTAATGGTTTGTGAACTCTTCATTTAATTCACTTACAGGGGTGTACCAGCGAATCTACATTCACCTAATTACGTTCTGAGCTTTAAATTCTAAGCTTTATTATAAAAGGGTTTGTACTTTCAAAATCAAGCCTAGATAAGTAAATATTAAGTGATTAAAGGAATTTTATAATATTTTATGTTATTTGACTTTTGATGGTTTCATGACCCTTTATGGTGCAGCAAATTTGTAAATTGTATTGTGTAGGTTCGATGCAGTTAATTAATATACCTCTCAAGTAATTTCCCTTTGGGCTGATGTTATTATTCTCTACTACTCTTACTAAGTGTCTTCCCATGAAATCAGTACTGTAGGTTGTCTGCACCGGACACTTTGAAGGGTCCTGGGTCGGCTTGGGTGAAAGAGGAAAAAAATAATAAGCAAATAAATAAATAAAAAATAAATTAATACCCCCTTTTGTAGAATCTGTGTTAGCAGGAGCCTTGAATAGATGTAATTGCACCCTTTTAAATAAAATATTCTGTTAAAAATCATGCATAATTTATTATCTTTAATTTCAGTTTACAATTCCTTCGAATAACAACAATGTACTGGTGTAAGATGCTGTCTAAGCTCCTGATTTATCAAAAGAAAAAGAATCACGTCAGTTTTTGAGCAGTTGGATATAGTCTTTATAAAATGTAAAAATATCACTCCTCATTTGTGAAAAATTGCAGCTTTACCACGAAGGACCTGCAAGTAAGCTGAAATTTTCATGAAATGTAAAGAGTAGAAATTTTCAGCCATGATAGTCAGAATTGCAGACCGGTAGCGCATGCGTATGCTGAGCAGCGCCCTCTGAAGGGGGCGGATCGAACCGAATATAAATAGACGGCTGTAGCGAGGCGTGTATGATTATCGGTGGTTATATGCTAGTGTAAACGTTAACTGAATCTTTACTATGCTTTGTCGACGAAAGGGAGCGAGGTGAGCAAATTTCAGTTTGAACGGGCAAAATCGTCGGCCTTCGTGAAGCTGGATTGTCTTATCGTGCAGTAGCCGCTCGTGTGCAGCGTAACGCAGCAGCACAATCATGCGTGTTTCGAAGCAGTGGACGGACGAGGGTCGGACAGCTCGAAAATCGGAGTGGACCCCGAAATGTGACGTCAGCTCCCAGTGACAGACGCCTGGTGCGAATGGCTCAGACGGACCCGCACAGCTTCTTCAAGACCAATTGGCAGCACAGTGGCCAACAGCTACAGGTGTTTCCATTATTGTGCTTCGTCAATTCAGAGACAAATCTTGCTGCGAAATTATTGAGCTGCGCGCAAGGATTCCTTATACAGGATTCCTCTCACGCAAAACCATCGCCACCTGCGGCTAATGGGCCAATGTGCACTGAAGCTGGGTGCTGATTAGCGCCAGTCGTCTTTCTGACGATCAACAATACGT
>BMAU01009095.1:0-13167 GCA_019973935.1 Trichonephila clavipes | reverse complement strand
TCTAAAAGGGTAAAATTTTATGATAGTTCAAATTTTGCTCCAATAAAACATACAAATGAAAAAGTAAATAATACAAAAAATTTTAATAAAAAAAACGAAGAAAGAAAGACTAAATACAAAAATCAAAAATACAACAAAAACATATTCAAAAAAAAATTTTTTTGTATAAAATAAATAGAAACGGCTAATTACAGTTAATCTATTTTTCATTCAATTCTCTCTCTCTCTCTCTCTCTCTACTATTAGCTTATCCCCTCTATTTATTTATATACTTATCTTGTTCAAATTTTCAGTCATTAATAAAAATACTTTCTATTCATCCAATCAAGTTCAAATAAATTTTTAACTTGTAGTGTATGACAATTGATGCATCCACTACAAGTAATTAATTAATCAAATTTACTTTTATTAGTTATCTGTTTCTGACGCCAACTTAGATTCATCTCTATTGTTTTAACAATGTAACTGTTAAAACAAAGACAAATTTATGTGTCGAAAACCTGTTTTTTTTCAGCCAAACCGGGTGTGCATTATAACAATGTAGACAAATCATGCCCTTTTCAATTCTACTTATTAGTTCACTCTCTCCTATATATATATATATCTATTCCAATTTTCAGTCGTTAATAAATAAATTTCTATTCTTCCATTCAAAAAGTAGGAATTGATTTTAAAAAAATTTTTATATTACTTGTTTTTTTTTTGTGAAAGCTGGCCGAATCTCCTCTCGCTACTTATTTCTCCATCATTACAAAATTATCTGACGCAGTTGTAATTATTTGTCTGTTTCTAGGAAATATATCGCAATTCCTTTAATTTCTAAATAAAGAACTTTAAATTTTCTTTAAAAATTTCCGTTACTTACCACCCAAAGGATTAACAAAATTTTTTCTAATTTTTGTCTACAGCTATTCCTTTTTTGCAGATCAATTTAAATTTAAATTAGCAACCGATGCAATATTACAAATGTTTTTTGGAATCATCATGCGGGTGCAGGGTAATGCCAAATCCGTGTGGTAATAATCGCAAGTTTTGTATCGTGTAATATCGAAACCTTAACTTTATTAGCGACGTGTTGTATATGAAGAACAACTGCACCTAGTTTCAACAGTCTTTACAGTACACTATGTTAATAATATTATCTTGAAGATGAACATTTGATTCAAATCCAAAGCATTAACATCAGGTAAAAGAAAAGATGCCCATTTTAAATATTTTTTGTATGATTGATTGACACCTATGAGGTGGTATAGATAAAAATTTTATAGCTAAGGAAAATTTAAACTGAAAATGAAAGCACCCTTCATGAATATAGTTCTAACTGAGTAAAATTTATGAGCTAATTGACTGTAATGGCATACACTAAAATATACAGCTTTGAAATGTCCACTTAGGAATCTAAATAAAGCACTATAAAAAACACTGCTGTTTGTAAAAAAAAAAAAACATGCAACACAATGAAAGAATCATCAGAATTAAATAAAACTCTTGAAGCAAATATCAATTATTGGTATGCTACAGTGAAAAGTTTCAGAGTCACTGCGCATGTGTGGACAGCGTCACAGCACCTCCTGAACAGATGCTGAAAAGCGCAAATAGAGAGCTGTAGCAGGACATTTATCGAAAAATAGTTAATGATTATTTTGTTAGTGGTGAACGTTTATTGGGACCTGAAGTGTACCTCCTTCGACGAAATAAGGGAGAAATTTCAACAACTTACGGAGTTTGAACCAATGAAAATCGCCCTCGAGAAGGTGGATTTTCCTTGCGCAATAGGAGCTCATGTGTAGCGGGAACAGTTCTACAGTGGTACGAGTTTGGAAGCAGTGGACCGTAGAACACAAATCACTGCAAAACTGCAGTGGACGACGGAAGGTGACGTCAGCGCGCGATGATCAACACCTGCTCCACATACGAATGAACAGCTTCTCCGCAGCAAGCGGCAGCCCGTTGGTCTACGTTAAGAGTACTAATGTCATTTCAAATAATTCGACTTCGCACCGTGAACAGCAAGATGCCTTTATACAGGATCCCCCTCACGGCAAACCCTCGACGGTTGTATGCAATGGGCTCGAGCTCCGGCAAGCTGATTGGCACCAAGTTGTCTTCTTTCTTCATATGAATCACGCTTCAAATCATGATATTTTAAATTCCTTAGATGTTATGCCAGTGGAACGTTTCCTTCCAGAGCGTGTTATCGAATGACATAGTGGCCTAACACCCTGAGTTATGGTTTGGGGGTGCGATTTCGTGTCTGGACGATCAATTTGCTAAATTGAGGGTAATCTCAATAGCAAATCAGATACAATAGCTACATCCCGAAAGTCGTCCCCTTCTTTTAAGGCATCCCTAGGCTATCTTTCAGCAGGATAATGCACACCCACATGTTGGAAAGACTTGTTCGAGAAGTGCCTCTTCAGGCCAACACGTGCAACTTCTTCCTTTGGCCTGCTTATTCGCCGGATATGTCACCCTCAATGAACACGTGTGGAATTTGGTTTGTTGGCGTCTCGCCGTGATTCGCGTCCTGCAGCATCAAAAGACGAACATTTTCTATGTATACAAGCAATATGGAATTCTCTTCCACAAGCAGACATTCAAAAATCTGTTTGACTCCATGCCACATGCATAAAGCAGCAAATTCTATTGCAGCGCGGTGGCTATACCAAATACTCATCACATCAGCTGGGGATAAATGTGTTGCTGGAAAACGAAGGCAGAATTAAGCATTCACCACGTGTCCTCCTCACATGTACGATTTTCATCACTGCTCAAATTAATTCAAATTCGTCGCACTTGGTTCCATTTCGTTGCTAGCCAATCTCTGTCGTGCGTGACACCAATCAAACGAGGTGTCGGGGTGGTCCTCATTGACGGTACATAATGGGCGCCACGATATTAGATGTCTTTCAGGGATGGTTTGGGAAGACAGTGAAGTAGTGAAGGGCCAATAGTGAAGGTGGTGTCTGGACAGCCCTTGTGAAGGCAGTTGGCTCTACGATTGTGCCGTGTTGCATGATATGACGATTTTCTTGATGACTGATCCAACGAGGGTGTCTTGAGCTTGATTGCCGTGTAAATGGCATCCTTTCTTCACCATCCACTGATGCAATAATTCCTCACTGTCAAATCAGAACTTCTGAAAAGCCCTGCTTGACGAGCTACTCGCCGAGCCTATCATCCCGATGATTCTTTCCTTCTCAATTCAGAACAGCTGCTGATATTGTCGATGTCATGTTGCAATGGTGGCGTAACAGCATGTCTACCTCAGCGTTTCCTTTGCGAAAGATTTATCACTTTCAAATAAGCTCAGCTTTCCTTTTTATACTCAAGGAGAACGAAGTTCAACGCCCTCTTGTGACGTACGCAACGAGCAATAACGGTGCCTTTCTACTCATTTGCATATCTGCCCGATATGTACCTTCGTACCAAGTTTCGTTACAATCCCACAATTATTTCTTGGTGCGCAAATTTTAATGGCAATGAGTGTAAATATGCACCGAATTTTTCTGAATGTGTAAGCCGCATACACCAAATTATCAATACTTTTTGCAAAAAATAAATAAATAAATAGTGCAAAAATGGTTTTAATCCGATATTTACGAAATTTTAAATTTTTTTAATGAGAACTAATAAAAAGTGAATTTTTAACTAATTTTACTAGTATAACAATCATTTAAATACATATATCAATCTGTAATTACTCTGATCATTAGTATCAGTTCAATTTCCCCCATACTAGGAATTTTTTCTTGCCTTGGATTCAAACCACACCCATTCTTAGTACCATTAATATTGGAAAAAAGTGTGACTCAGATTCAATAAATATAATGTTGAGTAAATCAATAAATATGAAATGATTAAAAAATTCAAGAATTTGTTTTATTCCCTGTGGAATTTTAATGTATTAATTATTGTAAGTTACATTTTGAAACAACTTTCTTTCCCAAATTATTTCTAGTTATGATTCTACGTTATAGAGCAATTTTTCAAACCAACATTACAAGTAATCAGATGGCAGCGTAAATGTAGAATAAGGAAATAAGAACAATAATTGGATTATTTAGGAGTTATAATAAGTAAATGAATTAAGGAATGCGGGCAATGTAAAATGAATTGAAGTAAAAATATCACAAAAGATAATACAACTTGCTTAGAAAGATTACGAAGATCGAAAACGGAAAATAAATGTAAACTTGAACGTGTTTTTTTCCAAAACTCAAGCGAGAACAGGATAAAAGAAGATTCATACTAGTTCCGGGGAAAAATAAGTAAAAAATTCAATATAACTTCTTAAAATGTGTGATGGCTAGCTTTTAATTTTTTTTAAAAAAATGTGAAAAATCGACATTTTTGGTACTGTGACCATGAATTTTACAATTTCACAGTAATTGTTTTTCACTAGCTTGAACTTAAGTCAGTGATTCTCAAACTTTCACTACTGGCGACCCAATTTTCAATCATAATTTTTATCGCGCCCCCCTAAAAATACTAATGTATTAAATACAATAATAATGCACTTTATGGGGGGGGCGCAAAAGCTACAATACGATCATAATTATAAACCATACAAATTAACAAGATAAGTATTAAATTTTGTTTATGTTACTTTTAAGTAATATATATTTTTACTTTTTTCTTACTTTTCAGTTCGATTCACTATGAAAGCGTGTTTTTTAGATTGTTTTAGAACTACACTGCTGGACAATTGCTAAGGACGGATAACACTATCATCCATAGCAACCACAAAATGAAAGGAAGCAAAATGTGGAAATTAGAATAAGTGCGGGATATTAGTAAGAAGAAGTATATGAGTATGCAAATTTTTTTTCCACGTCTGTTCATCACGTGATAGCATTCATAAGAGCTTTAAAGGTTTTTGACGCGTGTGGACAGTTGTTGTTTCAAGTCAAAGTTTTACAGGAAAGATTTAGTAGACGAACTTAAAATTTTTGGCATGTCTTCCCGACATCACATAGATGATTTTATGCGTGGCCGAATTATTGGAAAGATCGAAGAAGGGCGAAAAGTAACAGATGTTGCCAGGGAGTTCGACATCGCTCACAGCGTTGTTTCACGGCTGTGGAAGCATTTTAAAACTACTGGAATATGTAGTAGACGGCACGGGGGAGGTAGTGTTAGAAGTACGACGCCTGCAGAAGACAGATATATCGTCCTATCAGCAAAAGGAACAGGCGCACCACAGCTCAGCAGGTGGCAAATCAGTTTCCTTGAGGAAGCAGATCTCCCGAAAACTGTTGCCAGACGTTTGAGGGGAGGAGGACTATACGCACGCAGACCTGTTGTGTGTGTCCCATTGACCAGACAGCATAGTACTATCTGGTCAATGGTGTCGTGAGCATCACAATTGGACTGAACAGGACTGGGCATGCGTACTATTCTCAGATGAGAGTAGGTTCAGTCTGTCATCGGATTGTAGACTCAAACTGATCTGGCGCGACAGTGGTACTGCTTATCGTCCAGAAAATATCCAGGAAAAGGACCGATATCCGACATGCAGTATCATGGTGTGGGCCGGCATCATGATCAATGGCCGCACGTGCCTACATGTGGTTGCGAATGGGACTATGACGAGCCAACGATACATTGATGAAGTTCTACTTTCTCATGTTCGTCTTTTCCGTGGTGCTGTCGGTGATTAATTTGTTTTTATGGACGACAATGCAACATGTCATCAAACACTCGCTGTTCAGGATTGTCTAAACAGCGAGGGTATTCAACGTCTCGTATGGCCAGCGCGTTCTCCAGATCTAAACCCCATTGAAAATGTGTTGGGATGTTTTGGGGAGGCAAGTTGCAGGTCGAAACTATCCTCCGACAAATAAGAACACCCTCATCCGTGTACTCACAGAGGAATGGGATAAAATGCCTCAACAGCTGCTGGATAATGTTGTGCAAAGCATGGTACGACGTGTGGAATGTTGCATCACACTCCACGGTGGACATATCCCGTACTGATACCTTTTTTTAAAGTGCCTGCTGACTTTTAGATGAATTGTTCCATTTCTCTGTACGCAGATCAAATGAACATTTTTTTTTTTCTTTCAGATGTTTCACAGCTTTTGTACTTTCCAGAAAAATAAATATTCTTTGTTCTAATGTCTGAACAGTGTGGCAACTATATTTTATCCTACTAGGCCTCATGTCTCGCTTAATGTTATGCTACATAGCAATTTGTGATCCGTCCTTAGCAATTGTCTAGCAGTATATAATTTATTTTATAATTATTTTTACTATACACGATAAAAATCACAATTCCAGTGAATAATTTAATTAAGAGAAAATATACTTACCTACTTTCAAAAACTTTTCAATTTTTCTTTGAAAATTTGAGAAAAACCCAATAAAACTAAAAAGAAAATGTTCCAAATGTGCGTGTCTTTAATAAAGAACATAAATCACAGACATCACACAGGAACGTTATTTTCCAGCAAAACTGTCATAATTTGCTCACGTTTTTATAATTTTGCTGTCGTTTGATGATCTACAAATAGCATTTGAACTTTTTCTTCCTTGTGTCTTTTGACAAGGAGAAGTGCTACATTATGGCTTCATAGTTTTCTTCATAGAGATCTTTAGGCAGCATTTGAAAATTTCAAATCAACTCAAACGTTTCATGTCTAACGCTTTTCAGATATTAACTTTCGCTGTCTTGATTAATATGCATTATTTCAGTAGGCTCATGTTTCGTCCGGGCGCGCCCCCAGACGCCGTGATAACTCTGCAAGGGTGCGCGAGCATATTGAAAAGTTGAAACTAAAGATTATTCAAAGCATTATTAATTTACTGAAAGTAAGCAAAAAAAATACTTTCTGGCATAGTAAAATATAAAAAATACACGTTTACACTGATATAATTCACTTATAAAAATATCTGTACTGCACAATGTATTTTATTATTAATTTAACAATATTAAGTTTGATAATTACCAGTGACCCCATGGGCTTGTATTAACACTTATCTTGATGATTTGTACAGTTTATAATTGAATTTATAACTTGCCGATTAAAGTTACGTGGTTCGGTCCCCCCAATGTCACGGTTTTCCACATAGACGGGCGTATTTTGACGGGGTTTTTAGGGGGTGGAAAGGAATAAATAAGCAAAATTCTCTGAAATAAGTTAGTCCTTTGCAAAGACTGTCAAGGTCCTTTTTATTGTATTCCAAAGCCTTAGGAATAATTTTATGGATAGCAGGGCACAGAAAAGATCGTACTCGGAAAGACGTATGTATACGTCCAGAAGATTAATGCTTTGGCTGGGCGAGACGTTTTATATACGTCGGTGGCACACAAGAGGTTAAAGCCATACACACACTGTAGCTTTAGTATAAAAGTATAGTATTATTAAATACAGTTTCACAATGTTATTGTATGAAGGGGGAAATGATTTGATTGAATATTGGGTCGCGAGTATTGAAAGTTTGCGAAGCACTGCAGTTGCTTGTGATCACCCTCCAACTTCCTTCAATAGGGATCACAGATGCCTATTTTTTTAATATTCTGCTCATTTTCATTTATAAACCATAAGTCGCACAATACAGAATCAAAACCACAAAATTGTTCATGGGGGAAAGTGTAGCATGTCTCTAAAAAATAATTGTAAAACGCTTTTCATTATGCATTATATGTTTCACAATATTAAAATATATCTTGGCTATGTAATTCTTCAAAGTGCTCAATATATGCTTATCCATATATCATAAAACTCTTTTCATGATGGAAAAAGGCGAAAGAGAAATATATTATTTACAACTTCCCCTAAAAAAGGACGGAGATAACCATACCAGTAAGCTCGAAGGTCAGCTAAAGTAATATTTTATGTTAAAAGAAACGTCATCTCTCATCGTGGGATTACAGCAAAGCAAACCAAATATGTTTTTAATTTGGATTATAGATCAAAGATGCATAATGAACGCTTGAAGGAATCTTTATTTTTGATGATCACCAGATGATAAAATTAAATTATATCAGTTTATTAAATGTGTATTTTTTATTATGTCAGAAAGCATTTTGTTTTTGCCATTCCAAAAATTATGTTTTAAACCTTTTATTTTTCAATATGCTCGTGCCCTCGTGCAGGTTACCGCGCCCAGGGGGCGGTAACTCTGCGCGGGAAAATCTAATAATCCCCAGGGGGCGCGCCCACAGTTAGCTGCTGTGATAAACTGAGCAAAAAATCTTTACTTATTTAAAATTAAGATAGTTTTTGTTTGAGTCGAGGTTTCAGAAACGTCACATGTCATCTAACTTTTCTCTTCATATAAATAAAAATGATAACATGCAAACTACCTTAGGCGAGTTATTTCAAAAGATGACCCCCTCTCACGGGCTCAACTTCTTTTAGATGAGTACGGGTGTCACAATCCCGAAGTGTCCTAGTGATCTTTCCTGTTCTCAAGCGGTTTACTGTCTTTGGTAAACGTTGGTGTCACGCTCCTGGTAACCCTAGTGGTTATTCTGTATTTCCGACCCTCCTTCTTGTCATCCCATTTTCCTATTTCTTTCGTTTCCGTCTATATCTCTGATAAATCTTCTTAAATATATGGGAAGAATATATTTCTTACTTTTTTAAGGTCTTATCCGTGCCTTCATACTCCAATCTAAAAAATGTAAACTTGACCAACAGCATGAAGAGACTTTTATGATGACCGGCCCAGCCAGTTATTGATAGGATGAAGCTTTTTATATCTGAGCTCGACCTGCCTGAAGTGGATATCCAGCAAAGAAACATGTTGGTGATTTCAACCATAAAATACCCGCGTTTCCACTACATCAACCCGCTTTTGCCCGTACAATAAAATCACTGTAACACCTGTCGTTTTTCAAGGCATTTTTGCTTACCATCGAAGTCAGTAAATACTAAGCCACAGTATAGTGGTTTACTAAACCAATAGATGGTTCGAAACAAGCAGATTACGCTGGGAGCCAGGAGTCGTGATTGAAGATAACATGCACGGTTACTGCTGGACACCCTTGTAGCGTTTTCGCTGCAGAAGCTGTCACCATTTACCGTGCACTTCAATTAATCCAGTGATTCGCAACTCCCGGTCTGTGGATGAAATAGTGCCGGGTCGCCTAAGGAACATTAAACTATTTGTATTTTATTTAAAGAGGTGCATTTCTCTCGGAGTTTGCGCGCAACTTTCCACGGAAATCACTTTATATTCCACGTTAAATCACTTTTATTCATTTTTTGTGTAACTAATTTTATTCTGAAGGCATATTTAAATTTAACTAAATTAAAATTGTTAGAATCAAAACAATCTAAAATATAAACAATCAACGTATTCCACTCTCAGCGGGCCGTGGTAAAATGATCAAACATTGACCGGTCCGCAGCAATAAAAAATGCGGAGTACTGAATTAATCGACTCCAATGTGCTTCGTAATTACTGCATCTATATTGACAGCATGAGTGTCTTGAAGCAATTAAAAACTACAACGATCGGTATCATCCAGTGGTATATAATATACTCGAGATCACGAGTCGACTATGTGGCAGGGGTTTTGATACAGCATTTTTCTGGTTACCAAGCCACATAGGTTTTTGTGGCAATGAAAGAGCGGAAAGCGTGGCTCGGTCGACAAATGCTCATTTGCTGCTAGCTGTTCTATTATCAGATACGAAGCACATCATTGTGCATCATATTTTAACAGCCTGGAAGCAGGACTTGTAAAAAATACCAATGAGAAAGGCCGATGTCAGATTGACTCGTCTACGTATTGGTCATACTCGCTTTACACACAGGCATTTGTTATAGGAGAAAATGCCCTTGGATGTCCTTTTCATGCAAGGCCTCCTGTACACTGCTCGACACATTTTGGTAGATTGTCCCGTTTTAATCATCATCGCATCACTTTTCATTGATCTATTTTAACCGTATCTGACTTGTTGGGAGAAATCCCCACTATAATCTATTTGCTTTCCTTTTAAAAATTGGACTTATATATTTAGTTTGGCTTGAAGGTTTTAATTAGTGTTTTGACTATTTATATGTATGCATGTAATGAATACCCAGCCCTTTATATGTCAGTTGGAGTAGACTTCTTTGCCCAGTACAACTCAACGCATCGCCCGCAAAACTACTGACTTCGGCCGACTTGCTGCAACCACGTAGACCAAGGGTAGGCATTGAGTCGATCGCGATCGACTGGTAGAACACTAAGACATTTTGGGTGACCACCTGAAGATAGCAGTTAGTAATTATTTTCTGAAATACTCAAGATCAGCTGACTTTATATGCAGAAAAATTATTTTATTTGTCTATAATTACGAGAACTAAACTCGTAACTTTACGAAAATGTTTTTATTTTTTAATGCATTTTGAATTATTTGATAACAAATCCATCAGTTGATAATATTATATTTGTGGCTATTAATAGTATGTTTGTGAATCTTGCGTTTTGCTTTAAACGCGGTTTTAAAATTGTGAGTTTTTTTTTATTTTAATTACGTACGAAAAAGAACATATTCCGTATTTATTATTAAGTTATAATAAATATTATAGATCTTTTTCTTACTGCATCATACTACGTTACTGGTGGTACTGGGCATTTATTATTAAAAAATTAAATTAAAAAATAAAATGGCCATTAAAATTAAGGCATAAAAGAATTATGCTACGGAAAGTGTTATTTGAAAGAAAACCCATGATTAAAAACTTGTTTTTTACCGGTGTTATTCAGTTAAAGATCGTACAAAAATTAAATAGATTTTTCCATATATATTACTATGTACAGCCCCATTTAGCTTAAACTATCATCTTAATTTGCATAAATGTATGTCATTATTTCAAGAAAAAATAAGCGCAAATATTCGAGTTCCCATTTCCCATTTCTTCAAATTTGGCACATTCATAGTGATGGGAGGCGCGATTATTCAGGAATATTCAACAGAACTTCAATATTTCGAGCTCAGTTTGGTGGAATTGTTTTATTTTCCCATCACTGAGGGGTTGAATTCCTCAAGCAAGGGAGTGCCAAAAACATTCCCACGCCTGGGGATCATTGACCTAAATTCCGGGGTGTCATCAGATTTTCCCGCGCTTCCAAAAAGGCAATGAACCTTGTGCGGTAACTCTGCGCTGATTCAGGACCAATCAGAGGTAATTAAGTGGACAAGGCAAATAGTCCGCTCTAGAATTTTGATGTAAAAGAGTCGTAGAATAAAACGGGATGCACCCCGATTTAGAGAGAGAGACACAGATTGAGCAGATCCTAGACCTTGGAGAATCTAGACTCCGCGGGACTCCAGGCGTCAACCATGTCCATACTCCCACCCCAGCTCATCTCTCTCACAAAGCTAAGTTAAATTTTAATCTTGTTGTGAGGTAAATTTATAGTTACTTAAATATATTATTCAATAAAATTAATTGTTACCACTATACGATCGGACTGTTAATTTAGTGTAATGTTAATTTGTCAATAGAACTTAACTAATTTTAACTTAAGTCATGATGCGATGTTAAATTAAGAAACTGGGTTTGTAAGAAATTAGAATTTTTGGTTAAAAATAAAAATAAATAAATAAGCTATCATTAGCGTCGCATCAATAGAAAACGATAAATACTTATCTATATATATAAAAGAGAAAAGCGACTCACTCACTCACTGACTCATTGACTAATCACGATATCTCCGGAACTATTAAACCCAAAGACTTGAAATTTGGTAGGTACGTTCCCTTCATGGAGTAGACGTCAGCTAAGAACGGATTTTCCAAAGTACGAACCCCAAGGGGCCTTACGGGGGTTTAAGGGGCGTTAAAGATAATTATTTCCATTACTAAACTATTAGATGTACAGTCGTGAAACTTGGTACACAGGTTTCTTTCATAAAGTAGAGATTCCCTACATAATGATTTTTACAAAAATCGACCTCCAAGGCGCGTTATACATAATTGTTTCCATTTTTAAACTATTAGACGTACAGTCTTGAAATTTGGTTAACGGATTTCTTTCATAGAGTACAGATCCGCTGCAAAATGGGTTTTTTCAAAATCGACTCAAATGGCGTTGTAGAGTATTAGGCGTTATAGGCAATTAACTCCTTTTTTAAACTATTAGACGTAAAAATCTGAAATTGAGTAAGCAGATTCCATTCACTGAGTAGAGATCTGCCATAAAATAGGTTTTGTGAAAATTGTTTCCTAAGTGGGGTTGCGGGGGCTTAAGGGGCGTTATAGATAATTATTTCCATTTTTAAACTATTAGACGTACAGTCTTAAAATTTGGTAAGCGAATTCCTTTCATGGTGCAGAGATCCACTACAAAATAGTATTGAGTAAAATTGATCCCCAAGGCTCACTGAAGGGGATTAAGGTGTGCAATAGATAAATATTTCCGCTTTTCAATTAATAGAACCACCTGCTTGAAAATTAGAAGGTATGTTCCGTTCATGGAATAAAGTTCCTTTTACAAAGATTTTTGCGAAAACGGAACCCCAAAGGAGTGAGGTTGCGAGGGATTAAGGCGTGTTATAGAAAAATTCCTGTTTTTGAATTTAACTCATTTACTTAAAAATTTGTTTTAGCACTTTTCTTTAGTTGAAATAGAGTTCCACTAAGAATGGATTTACGGAAATCAACCCAGGGGGAAGCGGGGAGAGTTATTGGGGCGACTTGATCGACAAAATTCCCGTTTTTGAACTGCTAAGACTGTAATAATAAAAATTTGGTTTGTACGCTTTGTTGAATTGGAATCCGCTAAGAATGCTGCTGTCAACGAGGTATTGATGATAAAAATTCCGTTTTTGCTCTGGGTTAGATTTAGACTTGAATTTAGCACGCATATTTATTTTATGGAGTAGAGATCCACTGAAAATTGCTTCTTTGGTAGAAATCCATTTGATTATAAGGTTAAGTGAGCAAAAAAAACTTTCTTACTTTCTATATTTTAGATATAAATAGAAATATTAGCTATTATAATTTATGTTCTTTTTTATATCAAGGGTCGAGAGTGTAAACAGCTTATAAATATATTTTTCAATACAATCGAATTCTTAATGCTAGGTATCAATAATTAATATATATAAACAGTATACATGTATAACATCGTGAAAACCCAGTGAAGCGGGTGGTAATGGCTAGTCTATATATATAAAGGAGAAAAGCGACTTACTCACTCTCTGACTAATCACGATATCTC
>BMAU01009094.1:0-45980 GCA_019973935.1 Trichonephila clavipes | reverse complement strand
GTATATCCGTTTATATATTCGGCGAAGTCACAACAGAGCATGCGTGAGTCACTGCGTACGTGCGATCCCGGCACTCTAATGGCTGATCGGCAACGCCACTTAATTTGCACTCTTATGTCACTGCCAGTTACCGCGATGTACATGAACTATTCGGATACACATCTACGAGTTGAATGTACAAGTTGTTGAAGTAGATGGGATCACACAAAAAATAGGATCTGTTGGCAACAAATGCCCCTCCTCCCATCACTTATACAACTTGCCTTGGGCTTACAAAAAAATTTGGATTGACCTATCCACAAGTAGAAATCTGAAAATAGAACAGTTTTATTATTTTTTTTTACAAGACAAGAATTTCATCAAGACAATACATATGATACTCATACAACAAGATTACATATTGAAAAAAAACACACTCTACAAAATTTTTTAATTCCAGCTAAGTTAGAGGTTTCGTAAAAACATCAGCTAGATTGCGCTTGCTCCTAACTTATTTAATAGTGAAAGCCTCATCACAAAATAACTCTCTAACAAAGAAATAACGAATGTCTATGTGTTTTGTTCTACAATTTTCAATTGGTGATTTAAGAAAATCTATTGCAGCTTGATTATCAACAAGTACTGTTAGGTTTGAACTCGTTAATCAAATATATCTTTATTTTTACATTCTTTTATAACATCAAACCAGATTATTTCTATAACTCCCTCTACCATTGCAATAAATTCTGCTTCCATTGTAGAAAGACTCACTGACTTTTCCTTAAAAGTTCTCTAAACGATAGGTGAATTTCTGACACAAATAAATAATCCACCCATAGATACCCTATCGTCTTGGTTTGCTGCAAAATCAGCATCAGAATAACCAACTAAATTTAAATTAATACAGTTAAGTCTCAACTTATAATTTCTCGTTTTTCTAATGTATCCTAATAATGTCATTAAACCTGTCCAGTGATCTATTCCAGGATTGTTTTGAAGCTGAAAATATATTCACTGTGCATGCTATGTCTGGTCTAGTTCTCTCAGCTATAAAAGATAAGCACCCAAGGATATTTCGGTACGGGTAATTTCTCATTTCAGATCTCTGAAATTCATTCACTGGACACTGAGATTTGCTATATTGTGTGCCTTTTGCAATGGGTAGTGATGAAATTGGAAAATTATATTCCTCTCAAACTGTCTACACACTTATTCTATGTAAGGAATTTGATGGATGGTTAAACCCTCAGAACACTCTTCAAATTCAACACTTAGGAGCCTTCTGGTTTAACAAGAATTTTTAAATCAAATATAGTTTTTAATTTCTTTATAATTTGGGCTATAGCGACATCATCTTTTCCAAAAATGACAATATCATCTACATACACTAATAAAATGATGTGCTGCTCTGAATAATAAGTACAATTACACCAATTAATCCTTTTCAATCTCATTTCAAACAATACTTTGTTCAATTCAAAATACCAGGCTCTTCCACTCTGATGTAAACCATATAGTGCCCTCTTTAACCTACAGACCATGGGTTCCTTACCTTTTACAATGATGTATCCCTGTGGTTGACTCATATACACATCCTCATCAAGCTTAGCATAGAGATATGCGCATGTTACATCACATTGCAAATGTCTCCATTTTAAAAATACAACAAGTAAAGAGAAAAACAGTCTAATAATTGAAAAATTCACAACTGGGGAAAACCTTTCATCATAAATTTCACCTGATTATGACCAGCTTCTACAAGCCTTGCTTTTATGGCGAATTATTTTTCCATCTTCCTCCTTTTTAACGTTATAAACCCAACGGCATCTCAAGACTTGCTTATTCGAAGGTGGATCAACCAATTCCCAGACCTCTCTACTCTTTAAATTTTTTATTTCCACATCCATTGCTATCCTCCATAGCTCACTTTGAGAAGACTTTTCCATTTGTTTATGCGTGTTAGGAACTTCATCTAGTCAACTGGATCTTTTTCGCTGAATTCTGGATACACTTTGTGTAGGATTTACAACCCCTTCAAATGTGTTAGATCCCTTGAAGTCAAAAAGATCTTCGTCATACTTTATATTATGCTCGGCACATCTCTGCATTACTTCATTATGAGATCGCAACCGTCTCTTGATTCCCTCTACATAATAGTAGATATCATTTCTCTCGATCCATCTGCCCTTCTCGAGACTTTTCTTGTCCAAATGACTTCAGTGGAGATGAAATGGATGATTTGTCCCCATGGTCATCTTCACTTTCACTGGAATCTGCTTCTTGGCTTTGAGGTACCATCTGATGAGTAGACTGCAAACTGGAACTTGGGAGATTTTCATCAAGTACTTCTCGACCGATTTCAACACTGTCTACTAGTTCCTCTTCTGTAACATCTGGAATTTTGGGCACCAGCACTGCTCCACTGTAAGAAGAATTTTGATCAATTCGGGAGAGGGAAACATTACACAATTCTATTACTTTATCCTCTTCTGTTATCCATATCCTATACCCCTTTGTGCTAAAAGTATATCCTACTAGGATTCCCTTCTTAGCCTTTGGGTCTAATTTGTTTCACTGTGGTCTAGGAATTCCAACATAAATTGTACTACCAAATTTCTTACGTATAGATGGTTTAACCCCAGTATAAAGTTCAAATGGCGTTTTGGTTTGATCACCATGACAAAGCCTTTTCCATACGTAAACGAAAAACAGAACTGCCTCAGGCCAAAAACTTTTGCCTATATTACTTTGATGTAGAAGTTTCCTAGCTCCATCTACTACGGTTTGATTTAATCTTTCTGCAGCTCCATTCATTTGAGGTGAGTACGTATTAGTCCTTTCGTGTTTAATTCCCCTTTCAGAACAGAAATGTTTAAAGTGCTTGTTTATAAATTCTCCACCATTATCTGTTCTTATGTTCCGAATGAAAGCTTTTTATTTCCTTTTCCTTCTATCGGTAACTCAACTCCATTAACTGCCAGAATCATATTTTCATCCTCAACATTTTTATAGTCACTAAATAAATTTTTAATTTTACAAAAATGACTGCTGGCCGCAGTATCAAAAATCCATGCGCCATCATCTCTTTCATGACTTAGATTAGCTTCAGCAACAAAAAATGATAAATGTTTACCTTTACATAATGTCAGTATATTTAAATTATTACTTCTTGGGCAGCTAAATTGTTGACCTCTAGAACAGGATCTTGTGTTAGACTGTCTTTCTGACATATACTCACAACTATCCTCGGTTTCCTCACGGCACACAGCAACAACAGATGTCGATGTGGAGTTCCGACGTGACATAAGACTTCAGCTAGAAGATTTATGCTGATGCTGACTTCTGTCTCTCTCGGTGCAATCTCTCTTCATATGTCCCAAATGCTTGCACAGATAGCATCTAATAACGGGTCTCTGCACATGAAGTATCTCCAGATCTTGTGTGTGTGCGATTTTTGGCTGTCACAGTCACAGAACTGCATTCGCGTTTCCTCCGTGATTATTTCTGCCAATATATCCTTGAATACTAATTTAGTCTCTTCCCATCTCAACACATTCTGGGCTATTGTATCGAATTTTGAGGGCAAACTCTTTAAAAAAATAAAGCTAACGTACACTTCATCTATAGGCTTTCTGATATTTATCAATTGATCCGCTATGCCTTTTAACCTTGATGCAAATAGATTTATTTTCTCACTGCTGCGCATTTGACAATTGACCAGTTGGTTGAAAAGTAAAAGGTGATAACTCCGATTGTCAGACTGGAAGTTTCGTTTAAGTGTGGAACAAACTTCAACTGGATCATCGAGATTTTCTATAATTTTCCTGTACCCGGGATTAATATTTAAATAAATTAAGGTTAATGAAAGCCTTTTTCTTGATATACATTCATTGTAATCCTTCTGCAAAAAACCTGGGTCAGATTTATGAGGAGTCTCTTCTTTAGCTAGCACAATGTTGTAACAGTTCTTTTCTAGCAACAAATACTTAATGTCGGTAACCCAAGTAGGGTAATTGTAAGCACCTAGCTTTTCTATCTGATGAGCAGTTGCCATTTTTCTCAAAATTTTTTTTTTCCTAAGCAAATTCATAAACGCCCCTCCATCTTCAAAGTCTTCAGGTTATCAAAAAAAGAGAAACTTTTTAATTTAAACTCAATACTTCAGATTAATGCTTGGGTTACATTTCTGTCCAAAACAATCACCAGCCACTAACCATCTGTGCCCATAACCAATTGTGGGTTCAATAGCTCATTACCGCCTGTGGGCTATTGGAAGTCAGCAAAATATATACGCTGAAGACTGAAGTATCAGTGGTGTTTCTTATTTATACCAAATGATGATGACCAAAGTTTTAAAACCAAATAACATTTATTATGCATTCAATTAAATAAAATTCATTACAACAAACTTATTAACTGCTCAAAGCAAGCGATATTCCGAACATTCAGTTTACCTAAATTACTTATCTTGGCAACTGGCAGAACTAACCTCTCCTAGAGTTAACCTAACCTCAACTGCCCTCTAGTTTATCTGTATATCCTTTTATATATTCGGCAACGTCACTTGATTTGCATTCTATGATGTCACTGCCAGTTAACGTGGTATACATGAACTATTCGGATCCACATCTACGAGTTGAATGTACAAGTTGTTGAAGTAGATGAGATCACACACAAAAAATAGGATCTGTTGGCAACACAATTACTTTTCCCGTGGAAATCGCGGGATGCGCAGAAAGAGGGTTAACAAACAATCAATAGAGGAAAATTTTAATTGCAGGCTGTAATTATTTTTTTAAGTACACTGTTACTCAAGTAAAAGAAACTTAATGCAAGGAAAGCATTGCCTTTATTTTGCTCAGTACATTTGAACGAAACTAATTTATAACTCTGGTCAAATTTTATATTGTTATTAGGAATCAAAAGTATTTTTTGAAGTGAAACTTTTTTGCTCTCAAGAGTGAATGAGAAAATTGCCCAGTTTTGCATAACAGGGAAAAAGCGAACTGGAGTAGTCTTCCCCCATCCCCCCCGAATCGTCGCCGTGTTAAGGAGAGAGCGAGAGGAGGAAAAGAGGGAGCGGGGACACCACGTAACTTGTGTCATATCGGTGAAAAAGTTGGATAATTGCTCACGTCTCCGACTGGTCAACTTGCCCACCTTACGATTTGGTGTCCTTTTCCCCAGATCCGGTAACATTTTCAGCGGTTGTATCAGTTGCAGTGTGAGCATTACGGCGTAGACAAAATAGCTCTCACAGCAAAAGCGAGCCTTTTTGAAATTTTCTTTAGATTGTTGGCTACATTGCGTTCAGTGACTAATTTATTTCTTTAATTTTCATTTGTGTTGAATTATTGTTAATTTTTGCCAGAATGCCTAGATCAAATGCACAAAAAGGAAAGAGTTTCGTGAAAGAAAAAAAAAAGAAAAACTAGCAACAAGTCCAGTCAAAAAAGTGAAAAAAACCCCAGAAAAATAGTGCAAATTCATCAAGTGCTACTGCCAAATCTTGATCAGAGTACATGAGAGAATATCGAGCATGGAAAAAAACATTGCAAAATACTCTCTTTATGCTGAGTTTTATAACAAAGAGAAAAATAGTGCAAATTCATCAAGTGCTACTACCAAATCTCCATCAGAGTACACATGAGGAAATATCGAGCATGGACAAAAACATTGCAACATACTCTCTTAATGCTAATGAGACTCTTCTAATGACATCACAGATTAATACGGATTTTGTGAACCACCCTGTGCCGTCAACAACAGAACCCTCAACAAGTCTAGTGTGTGTTGGAACTGATGCATGTGAATCGATAATAAATTCTATCTTACGTCACAAAGACTATGATTTCCATAAAAATGCATGGCCATGGTAGCCTAGTGGTCAAGGTATCAGATCTTGGCTGATGTGTCATGAATTCGAGCAGAGTACCACTTAAGACCCGCCGTGTAGGGGAGCAATGCACGTTAAATCTGTCGAGAGCTCAAACGTCCTCCCGTTGGTGTGGTGTGGTAGTTAGAAGAGGGGGTAGCCAGTTCAGGTGATGTCCTTGTCACTTGACCATGGTTTAAAATTACGAAGTAAGTCGCCAAAAGCCCTTGTGTAGCTGAACAGTGCGCCGTTAATATTCACTCGCTCATAAAAATGCTCACAAAGATTTTCAAAAGCTTTTCGTTGATAATCCTTTCGGTCAACTGGTGTTCAATTCGTGATAGATTATGGCTTAAAGATGATTTGAGAACGCCTGTTGCTGAGCAGAAAAATATTTTACCGGAAATTAATTTAGAAGACATTAAAGAATGTTACAATTGCCGACAAATTTTAAGTAGGAAAAGTATACCAAATTTATCAAAATATTATAGTTTTGTGTACCAGAAATTCCAGTAAATCTTCCTACTTTGGATTTGGAATCAGAAAGATTCAATTCACCACGAATACTTTTCATGCAAATTTAGGGGATTGAGACATGTACACTGGGAGTTTGAAATATTAGAGCAAATAATCAATGTTCCAACGTCGCCCACCATTTTTTTGTATTATATTTTTGACATTTTATTACTGGAATATTACACATTTTCTTTTTTTTTTTTTTTTTTTTAAACAAGTTTGAAAACATTACTGAAAGGTGATTACTGGAGCTTATTCATAAAAGAAAATTCAGTTTTGATCTATTAGAGGGACTTGAAATTTGGCAGGCATGTTTATTTTATTGAGTAGAGATCCATTAAAAATGGGTTTGGGGAAATTCTTTTTGGGAGGGGGTTTACACAATGATATGGGGCTGCCAAGCTACAGGGGCCCCAACATGTGTAACTGCAGTCCCACTAACAGAGCTCCCATGTCTAAAATAGGGCCCCTGAAGGAATTTTGATACAGGGCTCCCTCAGAACTAACTATGCCAGTGCAAGAGAGTGAAAGATAATTCTTCTTCAATTTTAGAAATTATATATTATTTAGAAGTTCTGTCCGTTTTAAATCAAGAATTATAAGAATATTTTTCAATACAATTAAATTCTTAATACTAAGATATCTCTAATTTGTATACATATAAACAGTATATTCATATAACATCATGAAATACCTAGCAAAGTAGGCTGGTAATGGCTATTTTTAAATAAAAGAATTGTTAGAAATGGAATTTTGTTAGTTTTAATTGAACTATTATTATTCTGTAAATAAACAGTATTTGCAGAGTAAGAAAGGTTTACATGTTGTTTTTTTGAATAAAATAGTTTTAAATAAGCATTAAAAAATTTCTTTGTAAAATTCATTAAAATGTGATGTGGTATTGATGGCATCTATCAAAAAGAAATGAATTCAAGTGGACATTCAGAAGAACTTTCATCGTTGGTTTATGCTGAGAAAGCATAATCCTTTCATAATCCCATCTATTCTTTTTCTTATAAAGAGTTTTTTTTTCCCCAGGTATAGAAGTTTAAGTTGGCATTACTTTCCAAGATGGCGACCGATTTAACAGCTGTCAAGTGATTTATTCTCTGTTTGGTTTGGCAATTCATCAAAACGATCATCAAGCAAGGCGTAGATTCGTCGAATGGGCCCAAAACGAGATTGCCGTTGTTCCCGATTTTCATAACCGATTTTGTTTAGCGATGAAGCGCACTTCTGGTTGAATGGCTACGTCAACAAACAAAACTGCCGCATTTGGAGTGAAGCTAATCCACAAGTGTATGTCGAAACACCGTTACATCCAGAAAAACTGACTGTTTGGTGCGCTTTATGGGCTGGTGGGATCCTTCTTCAAAAACGATGAAGCAATGTTACAGTCAATGGTGATCGGTATAGAGCCATGATTACTAACTTTTTCATTCCTGAATTGAACAATCATGATGTCCAGGAGCTGTGGTTCCAACAAGACGGCGCAACATGTCACACAGCTCGTGCCACAATCGATTTATTGAAAGACACGTTTGGTGACCGCCTAATTTCCCGTTTTGGACCTGTGAATTGGCCTCCAAGATCTTGTGATTTAACACAGCTAGACTATTTTCTGTGGGGCTATGTAAAGTCATTGGTCTATGCGGATAAGCCACAAACGCTTGACCATTTGGAAGACAACATTCGCCGTGTTATTGCCGATATACGGCCACAAATCTTGGAAAAAGTCATCGAAAATTGGACGTCCAGATTGGACTACATCCGAGCCAGCCGTGGCAGTCATATGCCAGAAATCATATTTAAAATGTAATGCCACAAGATTATCTTTCGAATAAAAAAAAAATTCATGTCAATCGAATAATACATTGTTTTTTTGCAATTTAAAGTTCTATACTTCTAAAAAAACACCCTTTACATGACTTTTTTTCAGATAATTTGTTATTAGTATTATATATGCGTTACAAAAGGGAATAAACTTAGGAGTACAGAAAATAAATTCATAATACTTTCTCTTTTTATTCCTTGTTTTTGAAAAATAAGTGAAAAATTATCTTCAGAAATTTGAATTTTTATCATTATTATTTAAACTGATTTATTAGTATTATTTGTTATTATATAAGTATGCTTGGCTTAATCTTATCCTTGTATTTAATTATGTTTTAATTCTATTGAAAGTTCACTATTTTTATTCCTGCATAAAATATTTGTAAAATGTTGAATAAAAAATTTGAATTTACTATCAATCTGGAAAATTTGAAATACTGTGATTTTTTTTTGAAGGGAGGGTAATAAATAAAAATAATAATGCTTTCAATACACGAACAAGTTTTTTTAAAATAAAAAATTTGTAAAAGTTTGTATTAATCAAAAATGTAATTTTTCTCATTAATTTTTACATCTGTTTTATTTCTCTAAAATTGATTTAGTGCCTTTAATAAAAAAAATTCATTTCATTTAGGGAAGTAGTTCATGAAATTCAATTACCAGAAATTCAAAATGACCCCATAAATGACACATTGGTAAGTGCCTTTTCTCTTATATTCCTTGTGAATCTTACTTTTAATGAATACCCTTCAATGATAGTAAATAGGCACTTGGGTTATACTTTATAGGTTTTATAGGTAATAGGTTCCACTCCCCTTTACCTTATTGTTTCCTTCCAGCATATGTGCCGTTCAGAGCTGCTGTTCTGACGTGACACACTCAGTAGTGTCCAAACATACCCAAGGAAAGTTGAGTACCTTTTTTTTTATTATTTTTTATATTTTAAGTTTTATCAAGTACCTACCATAGAAAGAAAAAAAAATTAAGTTCTGACTGAATTTGTATCTGAAAAACAGTTTAATGAAACCATCAGGATGTTTTTGTACAAGCAGAATAATAAAGAAAAACCTTTGTGGATTCGCAAAAGGATAGAAGAAGCTATCATTGTCATTAAAGAATTTAACTTAGCATCACTACTTAAACTAGAACTGGAACATAAACACTATTATTATGGAAAAAAAACATTGATATGGAATTAGGTTCTGAAAATCTCTGATTTTGAAGAGAAAGTTTGACTCCAATCCAGTTGTTAACGTAATTTCAATGGAAATTATTTACCTCTTACTTGCCATGGTGGAAGAGGTAAAAGCTGTATAATTTGAAATCCAAATACCGAATATCTACTTCAGTTGTACTGGAATTTTTAAAGCTATGTGTCTGGTATGTCAATCTGAAAAAAAATCCAGGAAAAAGAATTGACACTTGCCCAATTGTATCTAGCAACTTCAATCATTGCGGTGAAATCCAGCTTTCTTTGACTATTGACTTCAAAAAGAGCTGCTGAAGTAGCAATGGGGCTATTAAAATTATTTTTGGAGATAGGTTTTCATATTATAAAAAGATCAAAGGATGTGAATTTATGGCTGCTGCCATGTAGAAATTAACAAGCATGTGGCTAACTTGTAAAATTGTAAATGGTAGGTTTAAACACCCAGCTAGTCAAGGATCTGTTGTAATCAAATCAAAACATTAAAGTTATGCTATGTACATGGGTAATTGACAATGACTAAAAAAGAAAATTCTATGCTATTTATGTCAAAAAGAAAAGAATATCGAAGAGAGAAAATGCTGCAAAATCTGAAAGCTGAAGGAATTACTTTAAAGAAATTTAATGACATGTAAATAGATCTCACAGTTTTGGTATATATACCTAACATATACTGAGACCCATTATACTGTAATAACACTGTAGGGATTGTATTATATATAAAAAATAATTTATACCAAATTGGTACCTCAGTTGGAATTATAAGAGATTGGCTACCAAGAAACGCTCTTTAAATAGTTACAACATTTACCGAAACAGTTCCATGGACTCTAACCTAAGTTTGCATGAGATTACAGGAAAATTATTCTTTTTGACAATCAAGGATTTAAGAAGTGTTTGTGTGAACAATTCAAAATACAGTGTAAAATAAAAAGATGTGCCTGTAAAAAAACAGTAACGTACTTTGTAATCCAAGATGCCACAAATGAAAAACATGTTTTAATAAAAATAAATGTGCATAGTTATTTATCAATTACATTTACTATATATATATACATAAATGTTTAAATTTCACAAAAAATATCCTTTGTTTTTAGAAATATAACTTAAGTACCTATTTTTGTTAATTAGTTTCTTGTTAGTTAGCTTAATTAGTTTGTTGTTTTTGTAATAATTTGTGTTTTTTTTTATGTCTATTGTTGTATGATTTACTTTACATTTAGTAATGTATGGTTTACTATACTTTTAATATCTAACCAATATTATTTCATCTTTTCTCTAAATCAGTAAAGGGATTTCATCAAATCACTTATTTTCTTTTGGGAAGAGTTATTTTAATATCTTCAGTGAATTGATCATCTACCTTAAGGATTTGTTCAAATTTCCATTTTCATCCTTTCCTTGCAACAGATACATTTTGTATATTATAATAGTTAATCATTCAGTAATTAAAATTAAAGTGATTAAGACTAGATTACATATTCCTTCTATCTGTTGTAGTTTTTATATATATAAGAATCGAACTTGACTTGCTTAAACATAAACCAATTCCATTCCCTATTGGGATGTGCACTATTACATTTGGGGATTAATGAAAGACCGAAGGAGAACCTATTCTAATAAAATAGGTGCTTTTGAAGTTTGCTATACACAGATGGGGAACAAAATAATACCCCAAGAAAAAATTATTGTAGAGTAATGAAATTTGGACAATGCAAGTGTGCATGCATTGTGTCATACAGGTGCAGAATGTCACTTTGTGTCAATACTGGGATTGTCAGTGCTGGCTGTGAATGATGCTAGAGTCGTCGTCAATGATATTCCATACATGCTCAATTGGAGACAGATCTGGTGATCTCACAGGCCAAAGGTAGCATGTAAACACTTTGTAGAGCATGTTACATTACAACAGCAGTGTGAGGGTGTTATCTTGTTGGAAAACTACCCTTGAATGCTGTTCATGAATTGCGGTACTATGTTGTTGTTACCTGATCGACAGTAACACCAGATCAAAGTCCACGAAATTCATCACAGCTAAGGGCTATATTTTTTATACCTGTTGTTAGCCTTAGCTTTGAGCATCATGCAGGTGATAGTACGAGACCACGGTAGCCTAGTGGTCAGGGTATTGGGTCGGGGTTGGCATGTTATGAGTTCGAGTCCAATACCACTAAAGACCCCCCATGTAGGGGAGCGATGCACTTAAATCTGTTGAGAGCTCAAATGTCCTGTTGGTGTGGTGTGGCATTGGGGAGAGGAGGGTGCCAACTCTGGTATCATCCACGTCACTTGACCATGGTTCAAAATTACGAGGTCATTCGCCCAAAACCCTCTTGTAGCTAAATAGTGCGACGTTAATATTCACTGACTTACTCATTCATGCAGGTGATAGTACGATTATGCTCGCCCCCCATTTTGAGTGAGAACATCCTGGGGGTGGCCAGGGGCCTCCCATCCCCCCTCCACCAACATCAAAGAGAGGACTTGCAGCTAGACAGCTATTTAGAGTACCCCCATACCGCAAAGGCACTATACTGCTTGCCACAACTATGTGGCAGCAGAGTTGCACAGTGTTATTTATAACCTGAATGATTATATATCCTGAATGATGACTATATATCCTGAATGATGACTATATATTCCTTCAGAAATTATTTATTAACCAACAACAATTCAACGATCCAGTTCATAAAACAAAAAAATAAGTTCTGAACAAGATATTAAAACATCTGAGACATCATAGATGAAAAAAAATATACTTCTGAGCAGACAATCCATGTCCTCATTGATTTATACCTGCTTACAAGATTGAGAGAGCGAGTATCAACGTCTTGCAAATGAGATCGAGACATTAAAGAGGGATATCAAAAGAAGAGAATCTAAAATGTAACATCTTGCTTTTATATCCATCGTTCCGGAAGTCACCGCCTTCCTGACGACTTCCAATCACGCAATCAAACGTCACAGAAACACATGACCACCACTCAATCAGGAAATTCGACGACAATTAATCTTAAAGGGGATGAGACTATACCTTTTTTTTTCTTTTAACATATACCACATAAACATCTATTCCTTCTTCGGGATTCGAACCCTGGCTCCACAGTCTCACTAACCACTATACCATGTGGGTGTTATAGGTTAAATTACCAGACTGTCGTATAAATTTGCAGTCAGTGTATTTGGGATAAGCACAAGAGTGCTCCTACTGTCATAGGAAATTGCTCTCCAGATCATGACTAGGTGTAGATCTAGTGTGTCTAGGCTGCAGACAGTTTGGTGGCAGGCATCCCCCTGGCTTCCTTCTAACCAACACACGATCATCACTGGCACCAAGTTAGAACCTGCTTTCATCAGATAACATGACAGAACTCCACTTCGTCCTCCAATGAGCTCTGGTTTAACACCTCTGGTGTCACAAACAATAATGGCTTGGAGTCAGTGGAATACACACTACAGGGCACCTGGCTCAGTGCTGTCCTTGAAATAGCCTATTTCTAACAGTTCATTGTGTCACTATAGTACCAACTGCAGCTCAAATTTCTGCTGCAGATGCAGTATGATATGCCACAGCCATTCTCTGAATACAGTGGTCTTCCCTCAGTAGTGCAACTTGGCCTAACGAAACCCGTTCAAGCCCTTGATCCCTTGACCACTGCTCCCAACAATCATGCACAGAAGATACATCCCTGGCCAAGTTTTTTTGGAATATCGCTGAAAGAAAATCCACCTTCTCATAGCCCTATTACCTGGTTGAAACTTGGTGAGCTGTTGATGCCTTCATCTTCTATAAGGTATTTTTGGCTAACATTAACTCAATATGTCAAATTTCACATTCAAATAATGCTCACAACTTTTACAGCATGCATTTGAAGCAACCCTGATTTGCAAATTCTGAGTGGCGCTTCTAGCCACACTTAAGCACAAAGCACAAAATTGAATCGATGTCATCTTTCAGATGTATTAACAAACATGTCTACCAATTTTCTTTATCTAACACAAGTCCTTCTTGGTGTTGGAATTTTTTCTACGTTAGTGGGTATTTCCTTGAGATTACTTGAACTATATTCTATTTAGATATGAGAAATACAAATATTCTAGATTGCCAGTTCTTTTTGATTCCTGCTCTTTTAATTTTTCTTTTGAAGCTTGAATAGAATTTTATGTACATACAAATTGACAGTATATGTAAAATGTTTTTTTTTTACTGTAGTAAGAGAATTCTAGAATTAGTTGAATTCTCTTATTGATATATATTTTGTTGTATGTCATGGCTAAATTCTAAGTATAGTTCGATAAGTTGTGGATAACTTACATGACATCCCAATGTTGTCAGTAATCCAGAAATATGGTATTACTTGTGTGTGTGTACAGCAAGTGATGTGGGTGTTTCAGAATGTGCCGCCATTAACGAAATGTAAACAAACCCGGAAAACGAGTGGAGTTGAGAAACGGCTTTTGCTGATAGCAGCTGTGCATTAAAGATCCGGTCGCCGCATGTGACGTCACGGTTCTATCTGACCACTGGAGAGTTTTCTTAATAGTTTATATGACTTGTTGTGGAACTAATGCAATATGCTAATTGTATTAATGTATAAATACTAATCACTACTGTTGTATAGTCAGTAGCAGTTGGGTGTTTCTCAGCAAGTAGCTGAATCCATACTGTACTCAAATGTCTTTTGAGCAAGGTGCTTAGTTAGTGTATTCAATTATTTAAAACTGTCATTGTAAATTCTCATTTTTATTGCATCGTCTTCAATAAATATGTTGTCTAAGAAATTCTCGTCTTTAATGAAAAAGTCCTCCACATCTGTTATTGAACTTTTAGATTCACTGTTCATAGCGCTACTGGTTAGTTAGTTTTTCACACTTTAAAGTTAGAAGTGTAGAACTTAAGATATTAGAACATATTTAAACATATTTAAACTAAACTGCTACATGTATAACTTAAGTCAAAGTTTGCAGGTAATGATTTATTGAAAGTATTTTAAGAATGAACTTTTTCCATATTTCAGAGAAGTGTCTGAAAAAGTACCTTCAATGAGATCTTTTGTTTTGTACTTCCAATGCATCTGATTAATAGCTTAAAATTAATTTGATGTTACACTGCCATTGTTTCCTAACCATTTCAATAAAATAAGAGTTAAATTTTTATTCGATTGTGAAACATGAAATCCCCTTCAAATATTTATATTTTTCTTATAAGATCACAGGATCAAGATGCAGAAGTGTTGAATTATTTAGTTTAATTAGGTTGCACCTAACTTCAAAATTATCATTCTATAAAAAAATAATGCAATCTTACATGTAAATGCCTTAATTAGTTAAAGTCAAACATTTAGAGAAGACTAGATGTTGCACAGAATCCTAGCATTATATTTAAAATAACAATACAAGAAATAAACCAGACATTGAAATACATTTATAGTAACATTTGTCATCATTATTTTCTCTTATAATTTCAATTCAAATGTAATTATTGTAGTGAATGAAATATGTTGCCACATGAAAAAATTTAATATCAAAGCTGGCTAATTATTTCTAAAATCTTGATTATTAACTCTCTAACTGCTGCTGGTATAGATATCCATCTCGTTCATCCAGTGCAGTGGTCGGCAAAGTGCGGCTCTTTGGCTCCTTAAGTGCTGCTCTGGCATAAATATTCACGGAAGGCGCAATAATATTTTCATTTAAAAAAAACTTGGTCAGAAAAAAATTACATCTTATTTTAATAAATTAAGATTCTTTTTTTTATCGAGAACATGTATAATTTTTTGTTTAAGTTAAAAGATAGATAGGTAATTAAAACTTTATATTGTTGTGTTGCCGTTGTTGCTGTTGTTTCTAACGCCACCTGTCTGATGTAATCAGATCGAGGCCCATGAAATTCATCGTGGCAAGGGGCTAGAAGTATGCCTGTCTTTGGCCTTGAGCACCATATGGGTGACAGTACGATTTGGCTCGGCAAAATTCCCCGAAGGGACGATAGATGGCGACACCACCTATCTCCACCTCCACAATTTTTGCATGGAACTAAAGGTTAGGGAAATATTCTCCAGTCCCCTGCGCTCGTGACTCAGCCCACAAGACTTCGGACCCACTGATTTAACGAGCACGTACTCCGTGTGTACCCGGAGGATATTTGGTGGCATTGGGCATCCAACCCAGGCCTTCCGGCCTGGAGTCCGATGCTCTAATATTGTTGTAAAAATACATACCGAACATCTAGTTTAATATTGTTGGTTTTCGTAAACATAAACTAAGCTACCGGCTGAAATTGTTCGTATGTTTTCGGCGTACTCCGGTGTGATACAAAGGTACCACAAGCATGCGTGCGCATACTTTTTCTAAAGTAGTGAGGGTACAAATTAGCATCACAGACTAGTAGTTGCAGTGTGAACAGTTTTGTTTTATCTATTGTGTCTGCCGTTTCCCTGTCTACAAAATTTGTAATAGATTTTTCGATAACTTCTATTTGCCCAAATGTTGGAAGTTTCCTTCCATTTTTGGTCATATTAAAAGTTTTGTTATTCTGATGATGGAAAAAATTATTTTCTTTTTAGTGCAGTTACATTTATTAATGCAATTGTATTTTTTAAAAAGATTTTTTTTTAATTTTTATTTTCATCAATTTAATAATGATAATAATTTTGTACTGGTGGTTTTAGAAAAAAAGATATTTAGAATATTTTTATAGGCCCCCCAATTAACATGGCTACCAAAAAAAAAAGCTGAGACAAACAGAAGATGAAAACCGCGAATTTAAAGTTGGTGGACCGAGAATTTTGCGTTTATTCAAAACTTGAATGGACTTCCGGCATGTCTTATTTGTAAGGAGAAATTCGTGCATAACAAGAAGTCAAATTTAGAGAAACACTTTACAATAAAGCATGCGTCATTTAGCATTAAATATTCTACCGGTGATGCAAGGAAGAAAGCAGCTGAGGAACTTCAGAAGAGTCAAGAGTCGTCAACTTCTGTGTTTAATAACTGGATGCAATCTTCCAGCAATATTAATATGGCAAGTTTTGTTTTTAGCCAAGAGACTTCTAAGAGAGAGGGATACCGTACTCAGACGGTGAATACATAAAAAAATTGTTTTATAAATGCATCTGAAGAGCTATTTCAGGATTTTAAGAACAAAGCAGATATTCTGAAAAGAATTAAAAAGTTGCCATTGTCTGCCAAAACCATTAAAGATAGAACAATTAAAATGTGTCTGAATATAACCACCTAGCATATCGAAGATCTGAAATTGGTTTCGGCTTTGTCAGTAGCAGTTAACGAGTCTTGTGACATAAATGATACAGCTCAAGTTTCACTTATTGTAAGATTTATGTTTCATTCAGGCTCTAAAGAAGAACTTTTAGGATTATTGCCACTTAGGATTATTGTCAGACGCATGGAGAAGATATTGCAAATGCTGTAATTGAGTGTATGGATAAAATCCTATTCCTGTCGATAAAATTGTGTCGATTTAAACAGATGGGGCCAAAAGTATGACCGACGTAAGAAAATGGTTTGTTGCTATTTTGAAAGAAAAAATAAATCACGAGATACTTGTTTACCATTGTATCATTCACCAAGAAGCGCTTTGTGCACAAACGTTTCCGAATGGAATTTGTAAAGTTATGGAATTAATGATAACTATTATCAACTCCATCCTCCTCTTAATCATCACCAATTCAAAGAAATTTTTATTTGAAATAGAGAGTGAGTACGCTGATCTTCTGCTTCAGAACAAGGTACGTTGGTTATCAAGAGCGAATGTTTTAAAATGTTTTGCGTCCCTTTTTCCGGAAATTAAAGCATTTCTTCTTGAGAAGGGTGTTCACTATCCAGAACTAACTGACGATCAGTGGATCCAAAACTTTTATTTCATGGTATACTTTACGTCTCATCTAAATCAGCTTAATCGTAAACTACAAGGGAAAAGAAACTTAATTTTTTCGATATTAGAAGTAATAACATTCGAAAACAAATTATCCATTTTTGCTTAGGATTTTGAAGGGAAACATTGTTTCACTTTCCGAGCCTGCTGAAGAATTGCCAAGAAAATAATTCCTCTATTAATAAGCACTATTTTTAAACAATAATTTTAAATATGAGGGAAGCATTTCTCAGCAGGTTTCCAGAATTTAAAAACAGCAGAACAACTTTAGTTTTGTCAAAAATCCTCTTAATGCTATGATAACAGAGTTGAAATTTTCTCTTTTTGAAATTGACTTTGGTAGCTTTGAAATACAATTGCTGGATTTAAAAAACAAGGAGATGTGGTGCTCTAAATTCGAATGTCTTTGTTTTGAACTGGAAATATTGGAGAAGAAAAAATGTGATCTTAGTTCACACACAACACAAGTGGTCTGCTTTGAATGACCTGGAAAAGGAAGACATGATCATTTTCAATGCTTGAAATAGTATTCCAGACTCTTACCATCAGCTGAAAAAGCTCGTGTTTGTTGTTCTTTCTCTTTTCGGTTCTATATATATATGCGAACAATCTTTTTCAAGAATGAACATTATCAAGAGAGTAAACTGAGAAGTCGCTTTATTGATGAGAACTTGGAATCATGCCTAAAATTAAAAACAACATACAAACCTGGCTTACTCAAACCTTCCAAGGAGATGCAAGCACATTGTTCACATTGATAAATATTTATTACGTATGAAATTTAGTTTTATTTAGTGTACTACTTATTTAGTGTAATATAAGTTTAATAAACAAGCAGATTTGGCTCCCAATTTTTTTTAAATTGTTGTAATGCTCATATTTGGCTCTTTGGCTAATAAGTTTGCCCCGACCACTGATCCAGTGCATTAAGTGTCCCAGATGTATGTATATTTCTTTCCAAAATACAATTCTTTTCTTTGTACCTCTATCAGTAAAACTATTCTGAAGGCTTTTGAATGTAATAAAATGACCTTGACAGTGTTTATGAAGGACTTACTTTTTTCAGAGAAAATTTGCTTATTTGTTCCTTTTCTTTCCCCCCGATACTACGCATATGCATGCCTTTGTGAAAAACAGTGGTACTTGGGAGCAAATCTCATAACATATAATCGCCTGTTAAGGAGTTAATATAAGGGAATATATACTTGATATTTAAATATAGTATATATTTGTAAGGGGTATGTATATACACCATATGTAGCATAAGATTGGTATGTGTATTTATTTAAAGTTTAATTTTTATGAAAATCGTTTTTTTTTTTATTGCAGGTGTCAGATGACTTCCAGTTGAGGTTTGATATGATCAATAATCAAAGTTTAGATCTAAAAGATAAAATTAATGAACTTGAGGTAATTTAAAAAAAACTTTTATTGGTTATTTGAATTAGAAATATCCTGTTTTTTATATATACTTTGTATCTGCCTCCCCTCCCCATCACTTGTAGCCCTTCTTAAATCTATCTATTTATTAATTTAATATTTTTGTAGTCATGTGTAAACCTTACAAAATGTTTTTTTTTTTTTTTTTTTTTTAGTTTTTCAGTTTTTGTAGACTTTTAATGCTAAATTATTTCTTTCCTAATGTTATGATATATCAGTATTTGTCAAAAACTTCTTGTTTAAAATAATCACTCAAAAATTACCATCAACATTTATCTTGTGCTTCTGATTTTTAATCTGTATTTTATAAAGAAATATTTTAAATATTTCATTAAAATTTTTAATTTTCAATTTTTTGTAATTTGAATGTAATGCAAAATCATAATGTTATTTGTCTCTCTTCATTAAAAGAATAGCTTTATAATTTAGATTAGCAAGTAAATAAAATTGCTGCTTGAAAACTCCACATTGAAGGATATGATAAAATAAATTGTTAAGTTACAATTAAGTATTTGCCTAAAAATTGAATATTGGTATTAATTATATCTGGGAACATATTGAAATAAAACATTAAAATCTAAAATTAATCATTAAAATTTTTTCAGATGTTTTACTTGTTGATGATTAATTCACATTCAAAAAGTCCAAATAAGTTTTGAAAAACACTTGTATGGACTCTTGTAAAATTTGTCATTTAAAAATATTTAAAACTTTTTTTACATGATTTTTTTTTAATATTTTGATATTATGATTCTTTAAGAAGGATTTTTCACCTTAAATTTCAATTTTATTTATTTGTTTTTGTTTTTTTATTTAATCTCTGTATTATTTGTTATAATTGCAGCTATAAATTATCTGTACTTAAATGCAGTAAAATATATGTATATACACTGAATTTTATGTTATACAAATAATATATGTGGTTGGTTATTTTTCAAATGCAGGGATAGTCCTCTATAAACAGGCACTCTTTTGGGTAATTTATTCTGATTGTCTCTAGTATAACTACAGTAGATTTTTTTTATAACAAAAACAAACAACACATATTTATAAATCTACAATAGCCCAGTCTCAAAAATCACAATTTTGCGTAGGGTAAATAAAACTCGCATTCAATGTTTAATTTCTACTCCAACGTTACTTCCTTGCTTAATTTTTATAGAGGTTGGAAGAAAATTTTTAAAAGCTTAAGTTTTTTTCTTCATTAAATTGAATCATCCTAGAATTTTCAGAATTCTTGGGAACTTTATTTTGGTTCCCGAGGTCACTCCTACATGCTAACCTTACTGAAGATTTTGCTTTTCATTTTTTACTTAATTACTTACAAAAATTTCCATTTTAGATTTTCTCTTAAATTTTATTTGTTACAAATTTAGCCTGATAAGCAGTTTTTATTGAATTTTTGAAGTGGCATGTTATTGTAAATTCAAATTTCAATTATTGAACATTCTATCTTATCCTGTTAAGTTGTGTGTAAGATTGGCTCATGTCTAATTTTTCCATGTTTGGAATGGATTATTATGGTATCTAAAAACTAAATGTGCATAATCAACCCTGAAAGTATGACAATTCACTAGGAAGACAACCATAAGTGAATTCAGGAAGTGTATTTTTAAAGACATTTGCATCCAGTTTTTTTTCATCGCAGTGATGCACATTATCACTTTCTTTGCTTAGTGCTACATAAGCAACAAAGATTGATCCTATTTCATTATTATAATGCCCGTGTTCTGGCTTGTTTTTGAGATCTCTGAACAGTCTAAATCAGCGATACTTAACCTGCGGCCTATTGAACCTTTTTAAGTGGCCCGATCATGGCTCTGAGAAATTCATTTATTTAAGAACATTGTATTAAAAATTTGGTGGGAAATTCTCTTCTTCTTTATTTCAAATACTCCTCCAATCCATCTCAACAAACAAGTTGCAAAAATTTCCCATCAACTAAACTGGTCGTTGATAGGAATTGTCTTGATGGGTTTCATATGTTTCTTGTACATATTTTTCTGTAAACTACCAAAGTAAAAAAAAAAAAAAAAAAAAATTTTTTTTTTAGAATAACTTGTTACAAGGATAGTGAATACTCAATTCATTTGAGAGAGCAAATGTATGCGAGATGTTGATCTGCTAGATTAGACAAGGTAATGCCAACACTCTTCTATCCCAAGGATTCGTTGGGGAATGAATACTATCTCGTAGATAATGAAGGAGATGAATTTTATTTGACTGATAGAAAACCAGTTTTTGCCATCAAGGAGGGTAAACATTATTATGCCAAAGACAAAGACGAAAATGAATTTTATCCCATAGTAAATGACAGGGTACAATTTATTCCTTTCCTTTACGCCAAAGATGCCTTAGGAAATGAGAAATATCCACAGGATAGACTAGGAAATCAAATGCCCCTCACGGAACAAGGCACAGGGGGTTGGAGCTATGCAACTGATAAAGATGGAAATGCTTTTTACCCCACAAATCACAACGGAAAGGAAATAGTCTATGGTAAGTACATTTATAAAAGAGATGGATACGTCAAATACCCTTTGAATCCAGATGGACATCCCCAGTATGAAACGGATAAAATCACAAAGGACGAGGTGTATGTAATAAAAACAGATGGATTAATTAATTGGGGAGTGGATAAAAAAGGTAATCAAAGATATGCTAAAAGAAAAAAAGGGGTGAATATTATCCTCCGAATGGGGAACTTGCCTGCGACCCATCTGGTTCACCTCAATATGCTCGCACAAGTGATGGAAAAGTCATATTTCCCTTGGACGCAGAAAGAAATGAAAGTTATTTAAAGGATGATGCAACTGGAGGATCCCACGTGATATATATGGGTGATGTTTTACTGAATCGATATGCCAAAACAAGCAACGGAGAGGAAATTTACCCTATTCAAGTCACAAATCAGACTCCTAGACGCTATAAAGAGGTCATATTGAATGAAAAGTATGCTAAAACAAACTTGCAAGAAGCAAAATATCCTTTGGATGAATATGGGAACGAATACACATTGGAAATCTCCATTCAAATAGCAGGAAAGGAAAAGACTATTTTCCTCAAGGATATCCCATTACAAATGACAATTGGATAATTGTTCCAGAAGTCAAGGGATTTAAATTGATTTCAGACCAATTGTTGCCCAAAATGCAAGCTAATAACTTTATAAATAAGTTATATCGGGAAAATAAAACTTATCGAGATTATGTTACCAATGTAAAATCTACCCGTCTGTCTCGTGCTGCTAGACAAAAGTACATGACTATGGCCTTAAACAATCCTACTCAAAAAATAATCCTTTAAATCCCCCTCAAATCCCTCCGAATAAACCAAAGATTTCCCATCAACTAAACTGGTCGTTGATAGGAATTGTCATTTTTATTTTGTTGTTCTTTGGAATCATGTTTTTCTTTAGAACAACCAAGTAAAAAAAAAAAAAAAATTTTTTTTTTTTTTTTTTTTTAATAGTGTAATAAAGACTCATGGCAAATCCGCTGGATCTAGTTTCACGTATTGAAAACATCTTGGCTGCAGATGATCAAGATCAGGTAAAGGAATCGTTTGGAGCTACTGAGCAACAGATTGCGAAAATTGTTTTGATTTTGGCTGCTCTCCCTTCCATCATCTCTCCTATCGCTTATCACGTTTTTCGCAAGAGTTTTTATTGGGTTGTCTGTTTTATGATTGCTTACTTGATTGCATTGTTTTTCGTCATTCAATACCGATTAGATTTAATTGTTTCTCTCTCGGAACATTTGAATTATGCATGAGTACGAGTTTCGGTATGTTGTTCAATATATACCACTCCGTTTCATTTAGAAGACATCTTTCCCGAGTGTACAAAGAAAGTGCAACACGTATGGTATGTTAAACCTCATTTTCGATACAAAAACAAACGTTTAGAAACGAAGCACATTGTATCCACCGAAGCTGTATTTTATGATGGTTTATGGTTTAAATGGGTTCATTCCATTGAAACCCCTCACATCTCATGGAGTTCTTCTACACACAAAATTTTTTTGAATGCGGCAGGTAATTTTCAATGTCCTTTTCGAAATGAAACCAGACAGGTTTGGACATTGGATAATCAGGCTCAAGTGTATACGTTTGCCCATCCAGATGGAATGTATCGTCTCGTCTTTGAATGGGAATATGGAGTATTTTCCAAACCTATTCAAAAACTTGACACTGAACAATTACTAGAAGATTTGGGAAAACATTGGAAAGTGTATGAGTATTTTCGTTTCTTTTCCCCTCCTCCATATCATATTAATGAAACGCTTTCCCGTAAACCCGTCACCTGTGTTGCCAATTTTCAGGGTTTGGAAGGAGTCGTCGCTCATAAATTGGATGGCACCTTTGGATTAGTGTATAGTTTTCCTAATTACATTAAGGTAAAATGGGAAGGAGGTATTCACAAAATTCACAAAGGAATTACCTTGGAAGATGGAATCGTCTTTTCAGCCGAAAAACTATCCAATGGTACAGTCGTGTTGCTGGACGTGTATCAAGTCGGGGTTTCCAACCGTTCAATGGAATCGGGAAATTGTGTTGACCAATTTTTTACAACACCTCTCCTTACCAGAAGGATATGAAACGCAAAAATACTGTCACAGGATCGAAGATCTCCCTATGATTCGGCATGAAACTGATGGTTACATTATTCACAATACCAAGACAGATAAAATTGTTAAAGTGAAACATACTCATTCATTAACTATAATTATTTACATTGTCTTCATAGTGGAGACCTCAAGCTCGAGGATAATTTTTAAATTGTTCTACTCTAGATTCCTCAAGAGCATAGAGTTAGTTTTACAATGCTTATGGGTATCTCTTAAATCACAGGTGTGTTTACAAATGCACATTTCTCCAAACAATGTCATTTGGAAATATGAGTTGAACTTCTCTGTGTTATATAGGAAATGTTTTCATTCTGCAATATATCTGGCAAGCAATGTTTTTAATGGATCTGGTGGTTCTCCAAGTTGAGGCAGTTTAATTTTTCAAGTGGTGCTAAACATTCCTTTTGTTTCTCCCTTAAATTTCAGAGTCTTTCAATAATGACACTTCAGTAATTGCGCTGATAAGAACATGCTGGCTCAACCAATAATCTTCTGTTGGTTTGCACTGGAACGCAACGGGAATGTTATCGTGTGATTACTCGCCACAAAGTCATGTGTAAGGATGAAATGTCGTTTCTCGTTGACATCTTTCAGCCATTCGTAACCTATTGTATTCCTTTTGTTGAGAACAGAGCAGACCTAATGTTGTAAAAAGTAAATGCTGTGCTCGCAAACATGCATCCTCAAGTCTGGCTGCATGTTGCTCTGCTGCGTCTTCAGGACGCGTCGTCATCTGTTTTTCTCATTTGCTGTGCAATTACTCGTTGCACTATTTTTACCTAGCGAATAAGATGACCTAAAGTTGATTTCCTACAAAGTATTATTGTTTATGTACTAAAGCCAATTGATTGCACTTAAAAAAGAAAAAAAATTGAAACAAAAACATAAAATTTCAAAATGCTGAAAAAAAGGAAAAATCAGGATAAAAAAGAAAGGGCAAATTTAAAAAATACTCCTGCCAACGAAATATTTAACTTCAAATGTACTTCAATCAACACAGCTTAATTCCAACACAATGAGGAACATTGTGTTTCATTCCACTCCAACGAATCATTCTGAAGAGGTCAGTTTTACTAAATAATTTGAATTTAAATGGAAATTAATTGGCAGAGCTCAATTCCTGCCTATTGCTCTAAGAAATGAAGAGGAAAAACTAAATGAAAAACAATGGGAAAAAAATAGAATCAAATTTGTGTATTGAATGCAATCATATATTGAATGCTGCTGCTTTTCTTCATCTCCAACAAAGTTAGGGGAGAAATATAAACCATATATGTATGGGGTCTGAAGATTATTTCAGTAGAATATGCAAGGAAAATTAAAATATAAGCATGCATTTCACAGCAAAATATGTATGATGAAGTGTTGATAATTCTTGCGATTCACAATTCAGTTAGCATTAGCAATTGTTATCAACAATTTTAAGGGACTATCTTTATAACAGTGTCTTATATCTAGACACAGACTGCTTTTCACATGGACAATTATTATTTGTTATGTGAGCACTTGCATATTAGCATCATCACAGCCAAATTGCTGTCATGCGAATCACACCATTTTCCACCTAAAATCTGACTGATTGGTTCTTTTTCATATAAAAAATGTTAGAATCTTTGTTGTTTTGATATCAAGATGTGATTTGCGTGGCACCAATTTTGTTATTGGGATGCTAATTTACAAATAAGTTCGTGTGTTCTAGAGCAGTAGTCACAAATTGAGGGTAGGTAAAAAATTCTGCATGATCCGCAGAAAAATTGGGATCTTTGTACTTTCATGATATACTTGCACAAAATCGACACCATCGTTAAAGACACAGCTCACACAATAGCAATGCAATTTATCAAAAAATAATTAAGGTGACTGCCCACATTCAAAATGTAACAGACACTGGAACCTGATTGACTTAAAAATATGAAGATTAAATTTAAAAATTAAAATTGCAAAGCATTAAAAAAGGAAAAAAAATAAATACTAACAAAAATATTTAACATCAAATGCAAATCAATCAACATAGCTCAATTCTGATGCAACGGGAAAAATAATATTTCATTCCACTTGAACAAATCACTCCAAAAAGGCCATTTTCACCATGATTTCAAATGAAAATTAAGTGACAGAACAGAATTTTCACCAATTGCACTGAGAAATAAATAAACAATTAAAAAATAAACTATAATCACACAAAATTGACACTATCGTAAAAGACACGGCTCAATAGCAATGCGATACATCACAAAATAATTGTAAAATTTAAACTTTGGCCTCATGAATTCCAGAGTAGAGCTATTTCATCAAAGTTGGGTATATTTTATTTGTTTAACCCTTTAACGCACAGTGGTATCTCAGCGAAACCACCATTTTCAAAAAAATAACTCTAAACGTGCAGTGGCATTTGAATAAAACCAATGGTTCTACAGATATCTTTTATCTTTCATAAAAGACTCTAGATCACAGCACTATACAAAAATTCTTCTTTCTGTGAAAAAGTGCATTGTTTTAAAAGCCTTTTTGAACACTTTCAAAAAAAAAAAAATTTTTTAGCAAACAAAAACAGATAAATATTCAAAGTAAGTTATGTACTTTTTTGCTGCATATGCTGTTCATAGCATAACTAATTTTTAGAATGATAAATTATAAAAAGAACTGCCTCATAATAAGTCATCTAAGTGGTGGTTTCACCGAGATACCACTGTGCGTTTAGAACATGAAAAGTGTCCGATTTCTAGCACACACGCACAAGAGATATTCCTTCTTGTTTTTCTTTTTTCTGACTCAGACAGGGAAGTAACTAATAATTTATGGGGTTTTGTCATTGCTTTGGAGAAAGGGATTTTGTTTATATTGAAATGGTGATGTTTTTCTCGAATGGAAATTTTTCTCGTCTCATTTACGTTCTTTTATACTGAAGAAAGGCTGAATTTTTTGGATGATAAATATATGTTCTAATATAGCTGATACTATTTCTTTTAATATTATTTTTGTTTACTTCTTTCAATTAAATTTGCTAATATTTAATCTTTTGAAGCTAATTCTTATTAGTATTATTGCATGTTTTAATAATTTAATAATAAAGAAACAATGAAAAATCTGGCTATTGAAGTTGATTTCAATCTCTTATAGGTATATTTTATAATATTTAACATTTAAAATGCAATTCTAATACTTAATATTGCATGTTTTAGTAGATTTATTACAAAATACATAAGGAATAATCTTACAAATCTGATCCAAATCATATACTGTTCATCCGAGAATTATGTCGTAAGTGTGCGGTGGTACTCCAGTGAACCCCCCTCGGTGGGGGGAATGCATTGTAATTTTTTTTAAAGGTATTTTTCTGTTCTTAGGTTCTATACATTACATTTATTAATTTTATTTTGGAAAAATTCAGCAAATTTATTTTTCGCATGTCAAAGGGTCAGGACAGCTTTTTGATTCAAATTAATGTAGTAATTTTTTTTCAGTATAAGACTGCCCCTCAATAATATGTTTTTGATTATTTTATGTACTTTGAAATTATTTTGGTGTTTGTGTATTATCGCAACCTATTGGTGATATTATATGAAATGAAGCACCTACTTGCCAATTTAGTGTGTATGACACATAAAAATCAAGGGGCCAACTTAGCAAGTTTTTAATAGAGTTGGATAAATTGTTGCAATAATACGTAAGTACCTCTTCTTTATTTATTTGAATTCTTGTGTATTACTTTTTTAAGCCTCATGGTATACTTTATGGTGCACCAGTCTTTTTGCTGACATAGCAACAGCAACATGTAGCTGGGTACAGATAGTTATAACAAAATTAAATCTTAAAAAGCTATCAAAAATGAAAGAAGACTCAATATTTTGATTAAATTAATATAAACATTTTCATACAAACACAATATACATATATATTATAAAATATTTATTTTGCTATTCGGATTTCAGACAGACATCAAACGAAATTTAAAAAATTATCAAAAATAGATAAAAATATTTCAGAAAAATCCCACTGATTAATTTTGCCAAAGACATCGCGATGTGCAAAAAAAAAATATTTGTGGTAGGTACATAATCGGCAAAAAAAAAAAAAAAAAAAAATGTTAGTACTAAAATATAAAAAAAAAAAAAAATTATTTTGAATTAATTACTGGAGAGAAAGATAAAACAGGCTAAAACAACACTCAAAATATTAATTTCATGTTGGTAGGTTACCCGTTTTTGGCATGATTTTGAAATCACGCCAAAATGGTGTGTTGGGGCCAGTCTAATGTTATAGTAATGTACAGAATTAAAGCTACTTACATATATTATCGCAACTTATTGGTGACATTATAGGAAATGAAGCACATGATTGGCAATTCAGCGTATACAAAATTGGGATTGCCAAAGTGGCGAGTTATCTTGAACATTGGCGATTGTGCGATAATACATAAGTACTAAATTAAAATTAGTACTTAATTTAAAAGAATTATCCAAGGTATATATCCCCAAGCATAAAAATAAATTGAAAACTGAAATACAATACTAATGTTAACTGACATAAAAAGATTAACTATCTTTATCAATGCAAAAGCATAATTTGAAAAAATAAGGTACTTATGTATAACCGCAACCTATTGGTGACATTATATGAAACAAAGCACATGATTGCCAATTCAGTGCATACATGACATGCGAAATTGGGGCTGTCAACTTGGCAAGTTATTTTGAACGTTGGCGATAGTACATAAGTACCAAAAATAATTACAAGCTTACGACTACCTGCTTCATCAACAGGTAGCTAAGCCATTTGTCTGTTTTGCTCATTCTCTGATGCCTATTCCAGTTTGATATGTAATTACTACCAACACTGCTTTTGCTTGGCCAGTATGATGACTCAAGTTAGATTTTTTGTAAAGCAATTTTATTCACTGAAGCCAATTGCTCACACTTAAAGGTTAAAATACAGACATATGAAATTGTAAAACAGCTCTGAGTGGGCCCTGTACCAAAATTCTTTTAGTGCTCTTTTCAGATATGAACACCATGTTAGTTACAGTAGTAACATGTGTTGGGACCACTGTAGCTTGGTGGCCTTGTATCATTGATACGACGGTAGCTATGTACCTGACAAAAGCAAACGGTACTTACGCATTATCGCAACCTATTGGCAACATTATATGAAATGAAGCATCTGGTTGCCAATTTGGCAAGTTATAATGGAGTTGTGTGGGGTGATTGCTGCAATAATACATAAGAATACCTTTTGTTTCAATTTTTGAGTATTATTTACCTTGTGGCCCACCAGTCTTTTTAACCTGACTGAGCCACAGTAATATGTGGTACAACTAGTTATAAAATAAAGTTAAATCTTCAGAAGATATCAAAAATAAAATAAGACTCAATATTTTGATAAAATCAATGTAAACAGTTTCATACAAACACAAAATATATATTAGAAAATCTTTATTTCATATTTCGGAGGAACATCAAAATTTTGAAAAAATGTCAAATACAGATTAAAAAAAAAAAACGTATTTAAGAACAATGCAGTTGATTAATTTGGTCAAATTAAAACATCTCAAATTGCAAGCAAAAAGAAAAAAATGTAAGTACAAAAATATAAAATAAGAAAAAAAAATTATGTATTGAATTAAAAAAAGGATTATGGGAGAGAAAGATAAAATAGGCGCTACTAATATTCATGAGATTAATTTCATACTATCTAAAGCAGGTAACAAAAATGGAAGCGCAATACTAGCATTAATTGCAGTGATAGAAACTGAAATATCCTTATCAATAAGAAGTTTTGGTTTGTAAAAATTATAATGTTCATATTTCAAGAAATAAATAAATTCTGAGAGAAATTACTGAAAAAGTAAGCTGTAATTTGTAAGCAAAATCACACACATAAACATCCCGCGATAATACTATCTAAATGTTGCCAAAGCTTTAAAACAAAATTTTAGTTTTTATAAGAATAATCATTAAAAAATGATTTATTCGAAAAATAACCCTAATTAAGTATCAAAGAAGAGAAAAATTGGACAAATATTCCAACTGATAAACATAGCTAAAGCAAAAATATGTAATAATCCTGAAAAACTGCGTGTAAAGTATAAATTTTCCATTTAGTGAGAAACGTGACCTCATATGGTGTCATAACACCAGAAAATCACTTAAAAATTAAATTTTAAAATATTTAAGAGAGAATTACGAAATAATAAGTGCATAAGAACCCATCCAGATTCACAAATGCAACATTATGTCAAAATTTCAGAGGATGTGGTCGAGTAGTTTTGGAGATTAGCGGCTTTGAACAAACATGCATTACATTTTTATTTATATAGATTTTACGTATCGTAATTGTAATATTTCATAATATTATGTGTGAAATTACTCAAAGAAGCCAGAAAAGAATTTTAAGGAGGATTTTCAGTCCAGTAATGAGAAATCTTTTAAGGTAAACACTCTTTAGTGAAAATTGTTCAAGTGTAATAGGGTTCTTTGAATCAAAATATGTTATGAAATGTATTATCAAACCATGAAATTGGAATTGATGTACCTTCATTTTATAATTTTAGGCGCAAAATTATCAATACAGACAACTTGAAAGACAAAAAAATGAAGAAGAAAAGAAAATGAAAGAACAAGTGAGAGATCTGTAAGTTTTTAAATTTATTTATTGAATTTAATTAAAGATATATGAATATATTTTTGGAATAACCAATTGTAATTGATAATGATAGTATAATATATTCATATTACCCATGTGTTTTAAAATTAGATATTGCCATCACATTAATTTGGATGCTATAAGTAAAATACATTAATGCTATAAGTATACACTATAACAGTGTTCCGCATCCTTTTTATCGCCGTGGACCGGTCAACGTTTGTTAATTTTACCGCGGCCCGCTGAGGTGAAAACGCTGATTGTTTATATTTTAGACTGTTTTGATTTAATAATTTTAATTAAATTGTATTAAATTGTGATATTAGGATAAAATGTAGCTACACCAAAAAATGAATATAAAGTGATTTAACAAGGAATATAAAGTGATTTTCATATAAATTAACTCAAATCCAAGAAAAATATACCACAGTAAATAAAAGAAAATAATTTAATGTTTCTTGTGTGGCCCGGTACCATTTGATCTACGGCCCGGTACAGGTCCACGGATCGGGGGTTGCGGAACACTGCACTATAAGATTTGTAAAAAAAAAAATAATAAAATTTATTATATAAATTTATTGAATGTTTTATGTACATTTCCGACAAAATCAATCATGTTATCAAATGATTCTTGCAATGTATTTCAGCTTCGTAAATTAGTTAAGAAATTTAAGTAGTTATTATGTAAAATATGTTACAGTAATATAAAGTGGTTCGTGTACTCAGCCAATAATGTAAAAAGTGCAGAGTATATTGATACAAAAAGAATTTTTGTTAAGAATCTGAAGAAATTACCCATTTGTTCAATTATTGTAATTTTTTGAATCTTGCAAAGTTTTTTACAATTTTTTCCTCATGAAAAAAAATTGGAAGGAAATATTTTTAAATATTTTAATTCTTATTAAATAATAAAGTCTTTGTGTTAAGGTTGTGATTGTAATATTACTTAATTTTAGGTTGAATCAACTTGAAGCATACCAGAAAATTAAAAGTAAGAATTTTATATATTTGATTTTTGGAATACTAATGATGACATGCTGCTTTAAAAAAAGCATATTAACTTATTTTTCATTTAAGATTTTGACAAGTGTTTAATTAAACAAGAAATATTTAATTATTATACACTGTATGACATTGAAAACTGAGCACCAATAAGAAGTATCAAGGAAATGAAAAAACTCTTTGAAAAAAGAAAAGCAGCAATGAACAACAATAAGTGATACTAATTTTGAAATTATTCTTGCAACACAGCATGAGAACAGTAGGTTGTTGGACCACTAGAGACATCATTACATGAAGTAACACAAGGAAAGGCTTTCCGTTCTTTTCAATCATTTGCCAAAGTTGATTTTCTGAACACGGCTGTGGCAAGACTTCTTTATACAGCATCTTAAATGAAGCTGTGTAGCCATGTGTTATCCTGCTGGTAAAGAGTACTAGGCACCTCCTGAAAGAAGGAGAGGGTCACTGGGGACAGTACAACATCTGCATATTGTTGGACCACCATGGGGCCCTGAATACAAACTAGATGTGACCTGTTGCCATATGCAATGTCACTTCAATGTGTCTCGCAGTGGGACTCCATAAATGCAGCCACATTGGTGATGTCACCATATCGGGGCTCATACACAGTGACTATCCTTGGACAAACATGAGCATGTCTCTTTTGTCTGAGAATACAACCCATTGCAATTCCATTGTCCATGTTGCTCTATCCCAGCACCATTGTAAATGGGGTCATTTGTGCTTTTGGCTCATCTTCACCTGTATTCAGTGCAGTCCGCTAGCATTCCATCAATGAATTATGAATCTAGTTGATTTTGGAACATAGTGTCCTGCACATGCTGCAAACCGCAGCAGAAGTGCCTTGTGGGGTCGCCGTCAAGTGTTGATGGATGTGTCAATCAGTGCATATTAATGCTGTGCCAACACCTATCGTACTTGCCACCTTTCCTTGTTCCAGGCATCTTTTCTATGGCTATTGCACCATGGACACGTCTAGGTGGGTGTCTGCTGAGATTTGGCGTATGAACCAATCTGCCCTTTGCAGTACAATAACCATATCTGTCATAAAACTGCATGTTTACTGGAACTACCTCTATTATAAATGACCTGGTTTTCTTTGTTATTATATATATCATCTGAGGAGAAAAAAATTTCCCCTATGATTTCTGGACAGAAATTAATGGCACTTTTGTTTTCCATTCTGTAAGTTCCTTCCCTCATATCCTACTTAACTTGTGTCAAAGTTGCTATTTCATATAATTTGCATTTCTTGGTGAACTGCACCTACCAAGTGCAAACTTCTAGTCATTCCATCTGAGTGTTACACTTTTAATGTAACGTAGCATATTTAGGAATTTGTAGTGGGATATTTATTTAATGTAATTTCTATGTGTAGGATACATAAAACAGTTTGTATAAAAAAAAAGTTGTGTTCTTGTGTTACATAATTTTCAATTTTTATAACCTGAATGAGTTATTGTTTTTGCAATTCATTACTCTTTTCAGGTTTTTTTTTTTTTGTATTTAAATATTTAATCTTTATTTTTAACTTTTTTTCTTTTCAGCAGATCGTAAAAGCTAACAAATAAACAACTTGGGTTGATATAAATATGAGAAAATACTTTTTAAAATTGTCTAAAAGATATCTACTTACCTATAAGAGCTTAGAAGTTTTGGTTATGTTTCTAAAAATGACTTTCCTATGTGATAATTCATGATAAAAAGGCATATAAAGGTGCAGACTGTATTTAAAAGTAAATGTTTAGTTTATTAAACTTAAGATTAAAAAATTATGCAGATGAGATACACTTTAGGTATTCTTTTCTCTGTGTATATTATCTATTTATAGTAACATGAATTGCATCCAAACACAATTATAAGGAAAGAAGAATAAAGTCATGTAACATAAAAGGTTTTGAAAATGTTGGAAATTAGTGTGGTTATAAAAGGCAGCATACAATGTTACGCCACTGAACTGTAGACTCTTCAAGAGGCTCTGTTCATTTGTTATAAATAGTCTCCCAATGATGCACATCCAGTTGCTTTCTCTCGACGCTTCAGCAGCCTGCACTTGATTGAAGATGAAACTTTCAATGACAGTGATATTATCGATAATTTGATAAATTATGAAGACGGACAAGAAGCCAGATTCTTTGAGTGCGGATAAAAATATGCAGGGATCCAGCTTTCCAACAAATTGGAAAAGCATTTTCTTAAAATAAATACCAGTTAAGAAAGGGGTATAAAGTTCCAAAAAGGGCTTCAATCATGTATAGTTGGTTATCGTGACATTTACAAGCAACTGATTACCTGTCCTTCGTCACAAAAACTTATCTCTTACTTTATATTGCCAAAAAATAAATCAATTGAAATATTGCTCCTTCAAGTGACGAAAGCGATTTTGAACTTATTCATTACAGGACTTAGGATTGCGCTGTGTAGCGATGAATTATGTACGTGCATCTTAAAGACTTATCCATCTATACAATGAGAAACTATATGTTTTTAAAATGTTTCTATGTGTAATATTTAATTATTTATTTTGGTATGGAAGTCCTCTTACATAAATTTTGTAAATAATTAGCATATTTTATAAATGCGACTTTTTTATGCGGTCCCTATCCACCGCATAAAAAAATTGCAGTATTTCCATGAATTAGATTGTTACATGTAAGAATTTTTGAATTTTTTTTTGTCTGAATTTTTTTATGCGGTCCCTATCTGCCGCACAAAAACAGGTTTAACTGTACTTGGATGTGAAGAATTCACTAACACACAAAATTGTCTTTTCTCATTTAATTCATCTTCAATTAACCTGAGTATCAGTGTTCATTAGAAGGTATTTTGAAATTTGTTATTTAAGTATTAAATTACAGTTAAAATTTAAATATTTATACTCTGGTGTCATCCTTGTCCCTTGACTGAGGCTCAAAATTACGTCTGGGACTAATTGCTCTAGTGTAGCTAAAAATGTGCCATTAATAAACAATCAATAACAATAAATATTTGCTTGCCTAAAATTGCACGAGCAGCCCTGGGTAGACTAGAGTAATTTTTACTTCTTACTTTCACAAAAGCCCCTCTCCACTCAGATAACCAGCCATGATCATATTGTTTCTATGATAGTTACCTTGGTCAGTTTTTTTCCGCAGCACTTGCTGAGGTCACCACAAAATTTACAAACTATCCACAAATTTTATCCTCTCCCCATCTTCCTCGCCAAAATTAAAGACAAAATTTGTTGGCAAAATCTTTATAGACAATCTAGTAATTAAACCTCAATCTCTCTTTACTCTAAACTTTGTATGCTCAATGGTCAGGTATCTGAGGAATTCTGATAATATAAAAAGTAGGAAAAAAAAACATTGAGGTTCTTTCACCTGTAAATAACAGCATTTGGAGGAAATTCTTCCTATTATAGAAATTATTATGTGGGTCTCAAATAATTGAAAAGACAGAAGAGAGAGTAATTGCTGTCAGTCTGAAATATCAATTTGTATTTAACCGTTACGTTGATTTCTTGAGCTTTTTAAATGCATCAACACTAAGATTGACAATATCATCTTAATTGCTTCTTGTATTCTCTAAATTAAAGTGGCAACTCAAAACTGAAATTTTAAGAGTATCCAGAGAATTTCAAATTCTGTGTGTTTGTGAAGTTAGTAGTTGGTTTGTAATCATGTTTTATCACATTCCTGTTTTAAAACCAAATTTTAATCTGGAACTTCCTCAAAATCACTATCTCATATTATTACTTAGTAACTTGAGTAAAAGTTTCATATTGATGTTCCTAAAATGCCTGAATTAATATTGCAGTGTCAATAACATTATTACTGAGTACTGTGGCTTTGATCCTACTCTTAAATTATTGAAATTCATTTCTAGTTTTGGCAAATTAATATTATGGGTGTACTTTTTCTAGATTCAGCTAAAGTATATAAAATTTGGCATAGTGGTTTAGTAATAACGGTCACATTCAATGTGGATTATTTTTGCATTATTAATCAAAAATTATTCATTGTTTTTCTTTTTCATTTTGTGTACTAATTAAAAATGTTATTTTGACCCTTTGACCAATAGAATGTATTCCAGAAGAATTGTAGAACAATCTCTTGGACCAATCCTTTAAAGTTTCCTTGAGCATAAAGACTGAATTTTGTCGTAAATGGCAGAAAGTCTAATTTCCTGCTATTCTAGACTGCAGCTTGACAATCCAACAACTTGCTTCAAAATTAAGCATCATTGGTTTTTATCACAACGATGTTGTTTAATGAATGCTACAAATGCTTGATATTTTCACCTTTTTGATCATAGTATTTTTTTTCACACTTTCGCATAATTAAAACTTTTAATATCTTCATTTTGCTTGTATTCTTATATCTATGGAGCATATATTTATTTTAAAGTTATTAACTCCCAGAATTCATGAAAGAAATTTCTAAACCATAAAGATTTTGTCCTAGCTGTGTCAAAAGGATCAAATGCTTTGATGGAATTTCTTCGTGAACAAAAATCATTCTTAAATTCTTCACTATTTCCACTCAGCAAATAACTTAGCTGCTTCCACAGCAAAAGCTATAAAGTTCTGACTTCTAATTCTTTATAGATTAATTTTAAAAGATGAATTTTTATTTGTGTGCCTTAAGTAATATTGATTAATTTTAAATTCGTTAGTCATGATGTGGAGGTATAGGGATTGCAATACTGGGATACCGGTATTCCAATGGCCGAAAACGATATCAGCTCTACTTCCAATATTAGTTGAGAGGCTGTTGAGACATTTATGTGGGAGAGATTCTAATTTATTAACAGCTAATGCAACAATAAATTTCATGTTGCTGTCACTGAAGGAAGAGCACAAATCTCCATCTGAAGAATTATATATTACATTGAAAAATTGCACATAAGAAAGGTATACCAAAATAAAAAATGTCTTACATTATTTACATAATAATAATGATTTTAAAAATGAAAAAGAAAAGATACTAACCAATTCAAATTTGATCAAGTGTATTGTAAATGTTAAAATTTTTTACCCACAAACATATTCACATTCAGAATTCAGTACAGTTGTAGAAGATGTTGATGAAAACTAATATCGATAGTGAAATAGAATTGTCTCTTGAACAAAAATTAGATTTAGCGATAACTAAAAAGATTTCAACAAACCATAATAAAATACAGATATCAGCTATATCCAAAACCATCTGATGAGAAATCGATTTATTTGAAGATAAGGGATTTAGAGGTAAACACTTGGAAAAAGTATATCACACATTGCTAACAGTACCACCAACTAGCATAGATGCCGAAAGAGTATTTTTGACAGCTAGTAATTTTTGCACAAAATTACGTTCCAGTTTTAATGACAGTACAATTGATGCATTATGTTTTTTAAGATCACATTTCAAAAATGTGTAATAGTACACATTGAATAGTGATGTTTACACTTTGTGATTTAAATAAATAAGATGTTCCTTTATTTTTTGCAATTGTTTATATATGCTGTTATAATTTATAAGCTACAAATTAATTTTTGTTATATTTACACTCTGAAAAAACTGGCATATATAAAGCAAATAAACATTGGTTTTTTTCTTTCTTTTTCTAAAATTTCTACTATCGGTATTAAAACTAGTATCCCAGTATTAAAATCTAATTTCTGGTCCGATATTTCAATCCCTAGACAGAAATGACGAATCTTATTTGTTAAAGTAAATTGAAAAGCAAATTTTTCTAACGTCAGTACCTTATGTTTTATTCATAGTGCTTGTATAATTTTTATTTATAGTAAATAATAAACAAAACAGAGATATAATACAATATTTATTCAATATATAAAGTCACAGAATTAATCCAATATTAATGGTACTTATATTTGAAATTAAATAGTCTCTTATAATTTGCAAGAAGTTTTTTTTTATTTCATGTTACTTGCAAGATTTTTTTATATCAGGCTAGTATTTTGATTAAATACCAAAAAAAAAAAAAAAAAGACTTTCACCTGAGTAGACTGAAGCAAAGCCTCCTGGCATACTATTTCACTCTTCTAGTTTTGAGCTTTCAGGACAGTATTCAGACTCAGTATCTTTTGATTTTTGATAATGTTTTAATACGTTTTTATTTATTTTGTCCAAATAAAATTGCATTGCAGATCTACAGATGGCGTTTTTAAAAATTTTTAATTAGCTAAATGCTAACCATTCAATAGTTATTTGATATTTGCACCAAATGAATATCTTACAAGCTGAATGGAAACCAAAAACTATGCTGACACAAAGTGTACTCTGCACTTCTTCCTCAAAACAAAAATAATCCATTTCATGATTGCGTAGTGAAATATAATGGAAAATGAAATCTGTATAATGCCACCAACCTAAAACTTAAACCAAGTTATATTTCTTTCAGGCAATTCAAAAACTTTTTGAAAATGTAGCCCAACTTAGCCAACATATCTAATGTTATTTCAAATTTTTTGGCTCATCAAGAAAATGTTTTGCTCTACCAACTCGGCTTGCAGGTTATGTGATTGCCCGTTGGCCACAGTAGCCTAGTGGTCAAGATATTGGACTCGTGGCTGGCGTGTCGTGAGTTCGAGCCTAGTACCGCTGAAGACCCGCCATGTAGGGGAGAGATGCACGTTAAATCTGTCAAGAGCTCACATGTCCTCCCATTGGTGTAATGTGGTTGTTAGTAGAGGGGGTGCCAACTCGGGTGTCGTCATTGTCACTTGACCGTGGTTCAAAATTATGATGTCTATCGCCAAAAGCCCTCGTGTACCTGAACAGTGCAACGTTAATATTCACTCACACATGCGATTGCCATCCCCAGCATAGAAGCTGTAGAATTGATTGAATAAATTAATGTGTAATAAATGTTTTCTCACTAAAAAAATCTTTAATTTTGCTTTTCAAAATTTCATTTATTTGTATAATTTGATTTTTTGAAATATATTAATTATTAAACCACATTTATCCATACTTTAATAGTTTTAACTCTTTCAATTTTAAAACATGAATATATAATGTTTCTTTTTTTTTTTGCTGTGTTTGTATACAGGGGTGTCCAACACGTGGGCCGCATGTGGCCCCCGCCAGTACGTAAATTGCGGCCCGTCGACTCTTTTTAAAAAAATTTTAAGTGTCAGATTTTTAAAGTTTTTTCATTTTTAAATTTATTTGAGAGGATATTTATCTATATATATATACATACAATGTAGTTGCCTGTTACCCGTTCTTGTTTTAAAATAAATCCTTTTTGATAATAGAAATGTCCTTTAGATTAAAATAGATTTATATTTTATCAAACAGTTACATTTGATTTTACTATAAGTAAGTTACTTTTTTAATAAATTTCGAATTGCATTATGCATATCCTTTACTATGGATGGTACATGATTCTCTGTGTGTGCAACTTTTGTTTCTCCTCCTCCTTTTCTGTTTGGAGTGCCCAAAAAGCAAGAGATGTTTTTTAAAGTTTAAAAAAAATATTCAGGACGGTAAAGATAAAGGACAATGTATACTTAATTGTTTGCGAATGACAGCAGTATTAAATTTCAACAATGAGTAACGAAAGATCAATTCAATAGGAACACCGAAATTTTCAAGAAAATGGCAACTGTAATATTTCAAACATTATTTGATCATTACATTATTATATTATATAAACATTAGTATATTATCTGTCTGTATACATGAAAAATAATGAAAACAATAATAATTCATTCTGTTTTAAAATTTCACTCCAATAAATGTTTTTCTGAAGTGGCCCGCAAGGTCATTTGGGTTGGACACCCCTGGTGTAATACATATTTTGTTTGCTTAAAAAAAGAATATTAAGGTTTTTCAGAATTATTTATTACTTTATGATAAATTGACATGATATTACTAATACATTAAATTATGTGTTTATATTTTATTAAAATGTTTTATATAATATATGCCCCTCTAATTTTTGAACATGCATTTGTTTGGTTAACATAAATTTAGGCTATTCATCTGGCACTTATTTAGTGTATATTTAAAAGGATAGAAATATTTATATTCTTTACAAATTTAAATATTTAGTTTTGACTTATTTATTTTTTTATGATGTATACTTCTTTCTTAGATGCTTTAGAAACTCGCTCTACACAATTAGCCAAAAAAGAAAATAGTCACAAGAAGATGGCAAGAGATAATAGAAGGCTTTCTGTATGTTATTATTGTCATTTTTTGTATGTTTTACAATGCTGAAGTTATACAAATTCTTCTCTTATTAAAAGAATTAAAATATTTTAGTCATCATTTACATTTATATTAAGCATTTCCTTAAAACATTATTTTTCAATCAAAGTTCTGCAAAAACTTATTTTATTTTTTGGAATTGAATTGTGTTATATTCTTCAAGGGAGAAAGATGATTTGCCATTTTTTATGACCATTATAAATTTATTTTTATTTTTTTGTATTTAGTTATCAAAAATCTTTGACTAGTATTCAGTATAGGTTGTATTTTTAGAGCTATTTTAAATGAATTTTACAAAAAAAAAAAAAAAATCTCAAGTACAAGATTTTTTATTTTGATGAAGTAATACATTAAAATTTGTAAATGTATTCCAAAGCCATTTTTGATTACTTTATAAACTTTCTTTTATTAATGATATAATTTTCAGTTTAAAAATTTTAAATTGAGTAATTATTTTTATTAAATTAATAATTAAGTTAATTATAAAACCTTTTGTTTTCATGCAGATTTACTAACAGTTTTTTTTGCATCATATTTATGCATCTTTTTTTAATGTAATTATGAATCAGCACTTCAGAAATCTATTTTTCATTAATGTAGTGAACATGTTTAAAGCTTATTGATTTGAAATTATTATCATTAAACTTGCATCACTGTGAATAATTTATTATAAGGAATTTGTCGAAATGAATTTTTTTTTTGACTACTTATATTTATTATTTGTGTATTTTTATAAAAATACTAGGTAAAGTTTTTTTTCCTATTGCTTAATGTTATAATTTTTATTTAAATTAGATTTCCAGAATGAAGTTTCTAGAAAATTGAGCAAATACAATTTTTGAAAAATGTGTACATGACATTAATTTAACCATGAACATTATTTCTGGTGTAACATTTGTTTTTTTTTTAATTGAAGCGCTTTTGACTGAAGAATGTATTTTTTAAAATGAAATAGTAATTATATTCTTTGTAATAAGGCAATCTAAAGTTGCTTTGTTTAAAGTCTTATTTTTACAAATCTTTTTGAGCTAGATTGTAAAAGAGAGCAAAGCAAGTTACGTAAAAATAGTAATTTATGTCGCATGTCTTACTTTTTCAAATCTTTCTACTCGTATGTGGATAATAATTTTTCAAGAATTCAAATTAAAATTAATTGTAATATAAGCGATTATATTATAGTTAGTAATTAGTTTTCCTCATGAGAATTTACACATAACTGATTTGCAACCTAAATATACACTGGCCTCAAAAAGTTAAGGTACAACATGTTTTTCGAAGCTCACCATAAAAAAAATGGCAGTAACAATAAAATGCATAGTTTACATGAATGATAATAACGAACTTTAAAAACATTAATGCAAAAACGATTGCTACAACTTTTATTTTATAGATAAGAACGTATATTTATGACTGAGAGAAAAATATGCAAATATCAAGCTTTCGTACTTTTGTGTGTAAGTTGTGTTGATTTTCAACAGTTGTTGGCAGTTTCGGTGACAATAGTCAATAGAGTTTAGAAAATGTCTCAGAGACGTCGTTTACCCAATTCGTTAAGGTGGCGGGCAGTTGGATGGATGGAAATGGGATTGTCGCAGGCTGATGTTGCTAGATGTCTCAATGTGTCTCGTAGTGTTAATCAGCGACTTTGGGATCAATACCAATCCGAAGATTCTGTGTCCAGAAGACCTGTTCCAGGCCGACCATGAGCTACAGCACCTGCAGAAGACCGTTTTCTAGCTCTTTCGGCACGACGGAGAAGAACCACTACTGTGCCGCAGCTCGTTGCAGACCACTTTCAAGCATCAGGAAGAAGAATCTCCGCTACTACGGTGCGAAATCGTCTTCACAATGCGGGTCTGTATGCAAGAAGACCAGTTGTGTGCGTTCCCCTCAACGGACGACAGCGAAGGAACCGCTTATGCTGGGCAAGAGAACATGTTTCTTGGACGCAGCAACAATGGGCTTCTGTGCTGTTCACAGACGAGTCCAGATTTACAATGGAGAGTGATTCAGGGCGTCTACTGATCTGGAGGGAACAGCGCACTAGATACCATCAATCCAACACTGTTGAAAGACACAGTTATAGAGGTGGTGGAATCCTGGTTTGGGCAGGGATCTCGCTCGGTGGCCACACTGACCTGCATGTGTTCCATGGAGGAACCGTAACTGGTCTTAGATATCGGGATGAGATCCTTGATCCATATGTCCGTCCATATGCTGCTGCTATTGGTAACGACTTCATTCTGATGGATGATAATGCACGACCTCACCGAGCTCGGATTGTTGAGGAGTATCTGGAGGATCACGGTTTGGAACGAATGGAATGGGCAGCTCGATCTCCAGACCTGAATCCGATAGAACATCATTGGGACTATCTTGACAGAGAGGTTGCTGCTTTAAATCCTCCTCCAAGGTCGTTACATGAGCTGAAACAAGGCTTACTCTGTGTCTGGTCTTCGATTCCTATTCCGGTGTCCGACAACTTAATAAACAGCATGGGAAATCGATGCCGCCAATGCATTCAAGTTAGGGGTGGACACATTCCTTATTAGAACCCATTTTTGTATTGTTTTTATGCCATTTTACCACATAACGCTGTGATGTGCTGTTTTCTCCAAGAATGGACTTTTCCGCAGAGATTACTTTTTTTGTTATAAATCGTTTTTGCAATACACTTATACAAATTTCTATGACGCATTCAATAAAAAACTATTTAATGCACATATCCTCCAATTTTTTTGTTTCTACATTCATTCATTTGCAAATTAGACACAAAAACCCGGTTGTACCTTAACTTTTTGAGGCCAGTGTACATACATAAGCCTGCAAAATTGAAGTTTTTGAAAAATAGAAGAGAAGTTTTTGTTGATTTTTATGTAATTAGGTGTACTGGTTTTGAAAATGGCTACCATTTTTTCCCATCATGTCAGGATTTTTTGTAAATTTGATAACAATATTTTTACTAAAATCCTATTTGAAAAGGAATTCTCACAAACAATTAAGCATGTACTACCCAGCAATAGTTTTTATCCAGTTAAATCTATGTAAATGTAGGTTTTTGATGAGGCAAATTGATTTTTCTCCAAATTTAGGAAAACTGTTGTTGCCAGATCTCATGAATTGCCTTTGGTTGAGAGAAAAACAAGATGTTCCTTCAAGGTTTTAATTTTTTGCATCCAATTATAGTACAGTTTCTAGAAAAAATCACCAGCATAATATTTTAATTTGTTTAAATTAAGATTATTTACATAAAATAAGTGATTGACCAAGAGGATCAAATATTATGCCTGAGTACATGAAAGTTGGAAGCAAATTTCAAACTCCACTAAAAGCAAAACAAAACAAAATTTCTATTTAAATATGTGCCCTTTTTCCTTTGAAACTTCTTTGAAATTATTCTTTTGTGTTCAATTTCAGGTCTATCTTGTGTTAATATCCAACAGTAGTATCTGAACATGTTTTTATCCCATCTTCCTAGATATCTGTACTCCATTTCTTTGATGGTGGAACCTTTCACCCTGTTCTTTGCTGACTTATCCTAAATTTTCGGGAGAAAAGTCCACATATGAGTAAAGAAAATGTATTTTGATCCAATCACCCCAAACTTATTTTTCCTTTGTTATTGTAAACTTGAATTTTTTATTCTTCATGAGCTTGCGGATATCTAGACCAACAAAGATTCCCTCTTTCTCGACTTCAGATAAACCTAGAAACTTTTTGCACAGATATTTGAAACAATCCCCATCTTTTGGAGTAGGCTTTTCAAACTGCTTTATTACACCTAATTTTATATTTAGAATGTATCATTGTTTGGCTCATCTAATCTGTTTCGTTGTACATTCTCGGTGCTTGGTTTAAGATTTTGTCTTTTTGGCCATTCTGTTTTAATTTGGCCATTGAGTCTTATTACAGCTTCCCTACCCACAAAGGAAACATGGGAACATAGTATATCCACCTTGTTGACCAAAACAACATGGAGATAACTTTCAAATCACTGCAAATGGTCCAATCATTGTTGACAAGAGTCATGCTTCCTTTAAATGCACTGAATGTCTTACGGGTACAGATGCATATTAGCTTAAGTGATGAAAACAGACAACTTTAAGTCTCCTTTACAATGAATCTATTAACAATCTCCATTCATTTTTATCATAGGTGATATATTAAATTTGCTCATCAATCCGATAACATCTGAGCAATAAATCAGATTCTTGTCTGCCTCAAAGTACTTAAATTCTTTTTTCAACTCCTGTACCAATAAAAAGATATTCCATTTTGCCAATAAGTTTTTCTTTCAATCTGGAGCCCAACAATTCAGCTGTCTTTTTGAAAAGCACAGATTTCTAGTTAGATCATTAAGTTCAACCTGAGAGAAGAGTTGAGGTGAATCTGCTCCAAAGGGTTTATATTAAGTTCTGAGCCTTAAACTTGCAGTGAAACCATTAGTAGAGAGATATTGTAACGAAAGGTGTTGCAGAGTGGTATTCTGTACATTCCACAATGATAGAATGAAGTTTGGAGGGAAGAAATTCAACACTGAAAGAACCTTTTGATAAATACCCATAAAAATTCAAGTGTTATTGAAATTTTAAAGAAAACCTCACAGGATAGAAAATTTTCATTGTTATTTTTGAAATCAGCACCAAAAAGTGCATAAAGTTATGCTGTTATTTATTTTGTATTTTTTTCATAGCAGTCATGTGTCATTAATAGTCAACAATAAGCATAAACTGGATATGCTCTCTTTCTGATTTAAACATGCTAACTTTTAAATTTTTTTATTCTTTTAGCCTTTTTTTCTTATACATCATGCATTATTTCTTATTTTAAGGACATATCTTCCATTAATATCAATGTACAAGGTTTTAATTCTTCAAAGGAATTTTTAAATGTTTTAGTATATTTTAATTTATGTTATACTTTATGTTATGAGCATTATAATCCACTATTTCTTAGATTAAAGATTTCTAAGTTGGTAGTTTCCGACTCGATAGTTCTGAAAGATGAAGAGCTACAAAAGCTATTATTTCTTTCTAATGATTTGTGCGTGTGTAATAAATATCAATTTTTTTGTTATTTGATCTGTTATAACATAGAAAAAATTTATTAATTTATGAAATATATATGTGTATTATTTTTCCTCCAAACTCTATAGAATGCTCTTCAAATTACATCTTAATTATATATATGTGTTATTATCATTAAAATAAAATTAAAGAAAGGCATGCTGTGTATTTTTGTATTAATGGTTTGCTTGTTAGAAAAGCTACTGATTCTATGTTCACATGCTTTGAAAGGAAATTACTGGTTTAACTTTTTAGTAGCAAAATGTCTTTGTATTTGTGATTTTTGTTTTAGGCTATATATTTTTTAGTTACTACTCACACATAGTTTCTTAGTTCTATCATTAATTCACATTTTGTTCTTAAATAAGTGATTGAGTATTTATATTTTGCCAAGTACATTTAATAGAAAATTAATGAAAGAGTATTTCTGTAGAAACAAATGAGTACAAGCATATAAATGAGTTATTGAGTTTGACATAAAATGCCGTGTAAAATAAAGCATTTTTAAAAAATATTACTTCATTTACTTTGTATTAATACATTTTAAATTAATAGCATTTTTCTGTTTATTTTTTGCTTTGTTGAAAAAAATTATATTTTATATTGGTTAATAGATATCTATCATATTTTTATGTTATATAGTATTTAAACTTATTCATAATTAATGATGTAATATATTTATTTACAGCAAGTGATTAATCAATTTGCTGAGAAATTATCAAATGCTGGTAAGTTTTGTTTTCTCCAAATTGTCTGACTGTATGACTCACTCAATGAGTTGATATAAAATTTTAATTGCATCTGTATAAATTAATGAGAAATTTAAAACATGATGCTTTATCACTATTGGACAAAATTTGTCTCATGTTGTAGTACTTTTTACGTTCAACATACATTACAGCAACAACTATTCATTTTATATAAATAGCCGTTGAGCCGCATGTCATCTCGTGAGGTTGATTGGATGGGGAAGAGAGGTGGGAGGCCTCTGATTACTCCCAGGGCGTTCTCCTTCAAAATTGGGGTGGAATCAAGTAAAATCGTTTTGTCAACTGTATGTCCTCAAAGCTATGTCTTACCAAAAGCGTACAACTAACTCCTTGTCACGAGGAGTTTCATGGGCCTTGGTCTGATGTTACTATCCATCAGACGGCATAAGTAACAGCAACACATTCAACATATGAGCACCTTTTTTCTTTATAGTATCATCATGTTTTTTTTCCCATGGCAATCAATGTCTTGTCATATTTTAAAATAATTTTTATATTAAATTAATCAAACTGACAAATAGTTGTGTGTGTAAATTGTCATAGGTTTTGATGTTTTTCTAATAAATATCAGAGAAGGTTACATCATTGCTGCATATACTGTAAAGGTGATGCAGTGTGCTGCTTTAATATGATTGCAGTTTTATTTATAACTTTTTATATTGTTCGTTTTCACTATTTTTGCCTTTCAACCAAAAACTTTGAGACTTCACTACCAATTAATATGTAATGATAAATTTATCCATATTGTTGTCAATTTGTAATGTAATCCTTGTATATAAGATTAATTTTTAGTATTTTAATGCTAAGAGTTTAAGTAGTTGTTTAACGTTGAGTATTTTCTTTTCTTATAAGTTATGTTGTTAACTGTAGTGAAAACTTGTTTTGTATATTACAATAGTA